>LR812538.1:46421137-46761137 GCA_903798195.1 Danio kyathit | reverse complement strand
AAATAACGGCCGTTAAATAACAGAAATTTACTGTAAAATAGCGGACATTAAATAACAGAAATTTACTGTAAAATAACAGATGTTAAATAACAGAAATTTACTGTAAAAAAAACGGACAATAAATAACAGAAATTTAGTGTAAAATAACTGACATTAAATAACAGAAATTTACTGTAAAATAGCGGACATTAAATAACAGAAATTTACTGTAAAATAACAGATGTTAAATAACAGAAATTTACTGTAAAAAAAGGACAATAAATAACAGAAACTTAGTGTAAAATAACTGACATTAAATAACAGACATTTACTGTAAAATAGCGGACAATAAATAACAGACATTTACTGTAAAATAACGGCCGTTAAATAACAGAAATTTACTGTAAAATAACAGACGTTAAATAACAGAAATTTACTGTAAAATAGCGGACATTAAATAACAGAAATTTACTGTAAAATAACAGAAGTTAAATAACAGAAATTTACTGTAAAATAGCGGACATTAAATAACAGAAATTTACTGTAAAATAACAGAAGTTAAATAACAGAAATTTACTGTAAAATAGCGGACATTAAATAACAGAAATTTACTGTAAAATAACAGAAGTTAAATAACAGAAATTTACTGTAAAATAGCGGACATTAAATAACAGAAATTTACTGTAAAATAACAGAAGTTAAATAACAGAAATTTACTTTAAAATAGCGGACATTAAATAACAGAAATTTACTGTAAAATAACAGAAGTTAAATAACAGAAATTTACTGTAAAATAGCGGACATTAAATAACAGAAATTTACTGTAAAATAACAGAAGTTAAATAACAGAAATTTACTGTAAAATAGCGGACATTAAATAACAGAAATTTACTGTAAGAAAACGGACAATAAATAACAGACATTTACTGTAATTCAATTCGGCAGAAAAGTTCTGTTTTTTTAATGGCTGTTATTATGTTTTTTTCGGCACCCCAGCTACTGGAAAATAATTTTAAATAACAATTTTTCTTTTACAGTATAGGATGAATTGTGAATTGTGATGCAGGGCTTATTGATATCTCAAAATCTCACATTAAAAACAAATGAAAATGATCCATGCAGTCTAAATGCAAAATGAATTAACTTGAGTATATGAGTATTCTTTTCCTCATGCAACTCAAATTTTCTCATGAAAGTCTTCTAAAACCAAATAATCTGAAAATTTCCGTTTATCTTGCTTTCTCTATAGGGAATTTTTATCAGAGACAAAGCTGATAAGTAAACATAACGCAGCTGCATAAAATATAAACCCAGCATGACAGTTTGCCTCTAGATCTGTCTGCCATCTACTTTAAAATGTATTTATCATGTATTTATACACTGTTAAGAGGAATAGCATATTCCCAGATGAGCGAACTAAACATCAGGGCTGCCAATTTCCTTCTTTGTCTTCTTTCATGTGATTTCTTTTTGTCTCGAAGCAAATGAGAGCAAATAAATCTCACAGATAACGGCACATGCAAATTAGTCCAGCTTGATGTATCCAGTGGTCTCACAATTTGGGTTCTCCTTGTGAAAATTAAGGTCCACTAGGTGTGTAATTAATTTCACATGAAAGTAATTCTGCAGGCTCATATATCACTGTAAAGCCACCGGGTTAGTTGGGTTAATGCATGCTGCGTCTATTCACCCCGCTGAACTGCTCTGAGTTTTAAGTTAAGAGGAAACTTTTAAAAAGATCTACAATTAAGCTGAATCCTTTTGTCCAAATAAGCAGCTATTGTCTTTTTTTTCCTTTTAAAAAGCAGCCTGTAATCACAGATGAACTCTGTCAACCTCAGCATCACAACTGACATTTCCAAATAACACACAGTTTGAATAAATTAAGGATCTTTTTGTTTAAAAAAAATGGAATTTACCACTTTAGTTGTGCTTAGTGGCTTGACACGCTGAAAGTGGGTTTCTTTAACAGCTTATTCAACTTTAAACTGCTTAAATGCCTGCAGAAAATAAAAGAAGGGGCTTTTTCTGTGAATTTTCATGTACTGTGTTATTTGCTTTTTATTGGCAATAGCTGGATTTCCATTAGCCTGTGTTTTGTGCATTTTGAAGTATATGCACGTTAGAAAGAAATGATGACAACTGCCAAGAAATATGAATAAAAATGCTTGCTTGAGATGGTTTTGGAAGTGTGTGGAAAAAAGTGTTAAAGCGAATAAGGGGAGTTGGAAAAAGCATTTGTAAAATAAACTCAATAACCAATCATTAAGCCAATCATGAACGGCATAGTGAATTTTACAACCATGCAATCAATCAGCTGTTTTAATTATGCCTTGTTTTCTGTTGGTTATTAAGTTACTAATTTTCCCGTTTCACAAGACGCATTTAATGGTCATCAGCATCTTAAATCTTTTTTAGATTTTTTTCTAAAATGTTTATATATTAATATTTATATAACAGTTCTGTCTGGTTCTTGAATCTGATTGGCTGATATTCGTGTGATATTACAGTGATATTACAAATAACAGCACTCGTATCTTCACCCTTGTGTTTTACTCCGACCACATACAGCTACAAGCAGAAGACACTTAACAGTTTGACAAATATTGTAGCTGTTGGACAACATAATGTACTTTTGAGGCTTTTTTAGTCGAGAATGTAGTTGTTTAGATTGCAACTAAGCAGTTCATTTATAAGAATAGTGCCTATTTTAAAATATTTGTAATTTTGAAGCATCAAATTCAGTGCATTGGCCGCCATCAGCCTATCTGAGCAGACCAAAGAAAGTGACGGTTGACGTTCTGCCACAAGATGGCGAAAGAGACCGCATAATGAGTTCTCAGGGGACAAAAACAGCATTTTCTCAGCGTAAGTTTTAAACTACAGCTGAACAAATCATTATTAATCAGGTAAGTGACATTCTAAGTCAATCTCTGTCTTTTGTATTTTGTAGTGCTGTATTTATACCACAGAAACTGGTAGTGTTTGCTTTGCTCTGGTTTTTTCAGGATTAATTATTGTGAAATCCAAATTGCAACAGAGAAATGCCGGGAAATCTCTGTAGACTGATGGCATTTCATGCCGTTCAGCCTTATAATCTTAAACTGTGAGCAAAATCACCATCATTTTGCCATCATTTTAGACATTATGCAAGAGAATCGTACAATTACTAGCTCTAAAGTGGCGTTTGTGAATTATCAATGCTTTCTGTTGTTCTGACAGTCAGCTGCAGATGTGAATAAGTGGAGGAAGAAAGTAGTTTCTCATACAAAAGGGCTTTTGAGACTCTCCGTGTTTGATTTTCTTTTTTATACACACGATTATGCCATCAAACTAATGTATAAATGCAATATCACACTCTTAGCAGTGCAATATGGCTGTATATTGGCACTAGTGGGAGGCTCTAAGGCACTTGGCCTGTGACCTCGAGCCAACGCACGCCTCCCACCAGTGCCAATACAGCCATATCGCACTGCTAAGAGTGTGATATTGCTCATGTATTTATGTATGTATTATATCACCCTTGCATCAAATTACAAAAATGAATTACCACTTATGCGAGGCATTGCTAATGCAGCGTTTTTCTGCCTGCCGTTATCAGTCACCAGTGATGGGCACATTCCTTTAAAAAAGTAATTAGTTGTAGTTACTGGTAACTTCTCACAAACAGTAACTGAGTTACATAATTACAAAAGTAAATAATTACCAGGGAAAGTAACTATTGCATTACTTTGCGTTGCGTTATTTGTGTAAAAATCTAATTTGTCAAATGACAATAAAAAAAATATAAAACATCGTCCACTAATCTACATAATTTTAAAGTTGTTGTGTGACAATTTGAGAGACAAAGAAAGAATTTCCTACTATACTATATATCTAGATATAATTTTGTTTAATTCTGTCAGAGTAATAAGTGTTTGTGGTTAAGAAAAATGAAGTTTTATTTGCTTTGACCTCGTTGCTTCGTCTCCTCCTTTGGTAGCAGAGCTCACGTAATCACCTGCTTAGCCACTAATTTTGTGGTGGCATGTGATGACGTGAGGTGCTTAATTAGATTAGAATTACTCATCACCGACGCAGAGAGACTCTTTTTTCTTGGCCATAAGTTGCACGATACATAAACATTCTTGCCTTTTACCTCAACGAGGGAAAAGTAGTGCTTATATTTCCAGTTTGCAAATGCTACCTTTGAACTTGTTGGATTTGCCATCGTTCTGACTACTGCGTGTGCTTACTCTGGCCCTACTCTGATTGGCAAACGATGGAAATGTACTCTAAGCCAATAATCACGTTCTCAGTTACACCACGTTCACAGACATACCAATCATCATCACTGGTTGGTTATGTGCCCTGCCCCAGCCCCGAACACACACACACACACACACACACACACACACACACACACACACACACACACACACACACACACACACACACACACACACACACACACAAAAGAAAGAAGCGAGGTCCTATCATACCTGCTAACACACCTGTTTTTCCCATATTTCACACCCATCTCCTGACATTTTCCTGTTTTGTTATTGCTGTTAGAAAACTCCCGTAATTCCACCTACCCCCCAGTCCTCATCTTTTGGTACAGTCTCCAACCCAATTACCCGGTCTACCCGAAACCGTGAACCCCCACGACTCCAAGAAATTTGGAGACAAATGTTGGCAGATATGGGTCCTATGGCTGAGAGAGACGCTGCTTACATGAAAACCACTTTAGTGTTCTCAATTACAGTGACACACATTTTATTGTCAGTAATGATAACAATGCTGTAACGGGGGAAACGAGTAATTTAATTGATTATTCGTTACTAAAAAAATATCACCGATAGTAACGCTGTTTATTGATAGCACCGTTATTGCCATCACTGTCAGTCACACACTATTTGTTTCCTTTTTCTGAAAGTCTTGCTAACACCATTGTGACTTTCACTACTGAGAAACCCGGAAATGTGAAAAGGGTCCACACTACAGTGAGACAGCTTCTCTAATAATCTAGTTCACATTTTTGTGAACTTTGGAAAACAAATTGCTTCCCTTTAGAATCGAAACCCTGCTAGTGTGTAAGCATAAAAGAAGCGTAAAGAAACAATGCAAGCCAGCAGACTGTTTTTTATAGACAGAAATAGTAAGTTCTGAGTATTTATATAGCACCTTAATTGTGTATGGCCATACACCCCAAGCGCTTCACAATCATGAGGAGGGTCTCTCCACACCACCACTAGTGTGTAGCATCCACTTGGATAATGTGACGGCAGCCACAGGACAACGGCGCCAGTGCGCTCACCACACACCAGCTAGGGTAAGTGGAGAGACATTGATAGAGACAATTTGATGGATGAGGATGATTGGAAGGCCATGGTCTGTAAGGGCCAATAGAGGGAATTTGGCCAGGACACCCTTTACTCTTACACCCCTACTCTTTACAAGAAGTGCCATGGGATTTTTAATAACCACAGATAGTCAGGACCTCGGTTTAACGTCTCATCTGAAAGACGGCGCTCACTGACAGTATGGTGTCCCCTTTACTTTACTGGGGCATTAGGACTCACACAGACCGCAGGTTGAGCGCCCCCTGCTGGCCTCACTTACACCACTTTCAATAGTAACCTAGTTTTCCCATGTGGTCTCCCATCCAGGTACTCAGCCTTGCTTAGCTTCAGTAAGTAGATTGGGCTGCAGGCTGATATGGCTGTGACATAAATAGACAGAAATAAATGCTAATAATTTTCAGGATAATGCTTAAAGAGCTATTCTGTACTGTAATGTCAATACGGCATGCAAAGGATCATCAGCTGTGATGATGATGTTGATAAATTGCAAACTAGTACAAACATATCCATATCACTACGATCAGATGCTTTGTCATTGAAAGAGATCAAATGTGGAGCATGTTCAATGTAATTTTAGTTTTTTCCTTTTTCTCATCTGGTCAGAGACACAGACCATAACATTTAGTCTGCTTATCCAGTCCCACGCAAAGCACGCTGGGAACTGGAAATCCCTTGCTTGAACAAATGAAAATTATGCATGAAGTCTCGATGCAAAACGTATTAACCTCTGTTTACCAAATGTCAATAATTTTGCACCTCAGTGCAGATGAAGTTTTCTCATTAAATTCTTCTAAAACCAAATAATCTGAGGAACGGAAACTGCAGCCATAAGTTAACACTGGTTAAGTCTTTATGCAGTTATTCAAACGTATAGAATAATAACAAAAGGCAAGAGTTTTGTCTTTCTGCTTGTCAGCATGTTATTGAACAACTTTTGGATTGCATTGTGAGGCATTAATCTTTGATTCTGACAACTTTTGATGTTGAAAAGTTGACAATATTGACATTAAGCACACATTAAAACATTATGTGACCAAAAGCTCTTATTAACCTGTAGATTAATCATTAGTGTGACACGAACAGAAAAAACACAACTTGTAACTAGAAAATTAAAGTTCGTAGACAAACTTTTTACAAAAGTCAATGGCAGTTTTTACAATGGAAGTCTATGGGACAGTTGCTAGGGTGCTGTAAGTGGTTACTAGGATGTGGCTAGTAAGTTTAAAGGTCATCAGTGATTGGCAGATTGGTAGTCTGGGTTATGACAGTCTGGCGCAAAGTTATGAGGTCATAAAGTTTGGTCCAATGTTAAATCAATGGAGCTTTTCCGAATTTTCCGGGACAGTTTTCGGAAAACCGTAAGGTGGATCAGTTGGAAAAGATAAAGTAACCTGAGACAGAGCAGTTTGGAGGTTTGGTGTTAGTTTGGTGGTTGTAGTATGAACGGTCTAGGAGGTGACGCATATAGAAATTAGTCTCAGAAGAAGAAGAAGTTGTTATGTAGTATAACAGTATGTTGGCTTTTTCCAGCCACTATTCATTCATTTATTCATTCATTTTCTTTTCGGCTTAGTCCCTTTATTAATCTCGGGTTGCCACAGCGGAATGAACCGCCAACTTATCCAGCACATTTTTACGCAGCGGATGCCCTTCCAGCCGCAACCCATCTCTGGGAAACATCCACACACACAAACACACACTCATACACTACGGACAATTTAGCCTACCCAATTCACCTGTACCGCATGTCTTTGGATTGTGGGGGAAACCGGAGCACCCGGAGGAAACCCACGCGAACACAGGGAGAACATGCAAACTCGACACAGAAACGCCAACTGACCCAGCCGAGGCTCGAACCAGCGACCTTCTTGCTGTTTTTGCACTTAAAAACTGAAATTTAGAGCTAACTCCAAGACACGATCCTGATATTTGGTAGCTCCATCAAGGGTTGCATGTTGAATGTGCTGTTATAGCCCGGAAATCAAATGTTGTCAGGGCTTCGATTTGTTACTTTTGCCCCATGTTACTTTTATCCCCGCTCTCCTCTACTTCAATCAGGTTTTAACTAAATTGTTTAACTTAATCTTTTTGGTCAGTTTGAGAGTTTTAAAGTCAAAAGTTAATTTGATTTAACTACAAAATTTAAAGCAGCAAGTTTGTTTTCACAGTGTAGCTTAAACAAAGACTAGAATATAGAAAGACATGTCACTCATATAGTTTAGAATGGGGAAAAGTGTAACATCAATATGGCAAATTAAGCCCCGCCTTCTAATAAAGAAGCCAATCATTGATCAATATACACTGATCATTCTCCAGGTTTAGACCAGACTAGTGGACCAGTGTGTTTTTACAACAGATTCTGCAGATTTTGAGTGATTCGAACCTTTAGAAACTAATCTAAAGAGACAGCTGTTGTTTAATTTTATTGGCGATTTCAAATTACATTTAATTGTAAGCTTAGGAAACAGTTTTGGAGAATTTGATATTTCGCCATTCTAAAAGTAACGTTTCAAAGATGATCGCCAAGTAAAATAACTTGCCTTAATGGGGTGGTCCAGAGTGTATTTGTAAAGCTTGGTTGTGTTTATATGATGCAAAGCAATGTGTGCTCATGCTTTACTTGTAGAAAATCACGTTATTTTTTTTATATATCTTACTTTGATTATATACAGCTACTCAGCTGACATGAAAACGACCGTCATAGTTCCTAGTTCCTCCGAATTGTCCACCCTCAAGAGGCTCTGATTGGTCAACTAACATAATGTGCTGTGATTTGCATATCGGCTCCATGTCATTAGGAAAAGCGTCATGCCTCTACAAGCACACATTTTTGCGTGTCAAAGTTCAGTCAGAGTAGCCGCTAGCCGTATCAGTTTGAGCCTGAATCAGACAGAAAATGAAAAGGACACAGGTGAACCTCACTTCTGCTTTCTTAAATAAAACCTGACAAGTGCCTTTCATATATATCCGGAATAAGCATATGTAAGTATTATGAAGAGTTCTCATATCTTTTGCGATTTCATTTATTTGAGATGTAGAACGCACTGAAAGCGGTCGCAAAGAGAGACACTGCAGTGCTGGTGAAGATTGTGACTGTTTACCGCGGTTTGACTGATAAATATGAATTTGTAGCTAAATTGTTAGCGGTGTCATACAGCATTTCCAGTTGTTTACATCCTTGTTTATGTCCTTGCTACAACATACCGTTAATGCTAGAAACTGTGCATGTAATAGATAAATTTTACTAAATTAAAAATACTAACAGGTTGTGATTCACAATCCACAGCTTATTTTATTATGGTTGGAGCTGTTCCTTCTTTGAGGAGTGTTTAGCCGAATCCAGCACTGAACTGGGAGAGATTCTGGAAGTTCTCCTTTGTCAAATGCTAGAGCTATATATATATTTTTATAATCTCTGGAACATAATTACAATTAAACTGTAAGCACTTCTCTCTTTGTGTCGTGTCCTTTGGAAGCCCAAATACAGAAACAGAACAAGCTCTGTGGAAATAGCAGTGTTTGGACGGCATTTTAGCTTTCTCTGCTACATTACAGCATTACAATGCCTTTGGCCACAGCCCGTTGCTTCGCGGGCTGTATGCGCATGGTGAATGCACGTAACCAGAAGCGTTTCTGATCTCACTAGCCCAGATGTATTTTTTTGTAGTCCCCAAACTTTATTCAGAACTTGCTAAGCTAACTCTGTAAAAGCCAATGTCTCCCTTTGTACTAAACTTTGAGCTTATTACATTCAGAGATGTTGTTTATGTTCACACAGCTAGATCACACATCAACTACAGTTTAACATATGATATTGTAGTGGACCATCCTGTTAAAGGGACCTTGGTTTGAAGTAGATATCTGGGCCATATAAATTACTTTACAAAACAGGTAATGAGCTGCCAGTATTTATTTATTTTTTGTTAATGCATGATTTTATTTATATATTACGTCTTATACAATATATAATTTCACGCGTCACTGCAGAGTTCAAATTTCAATATCAAAAGTTGTTGGAGCAGAGATCAGGGTTCTGTAATGCAATTAAGTGTGTGTGTGTGTGTGTGTGTGTGTGTGTGTGTGTGTGTGTGTGTGTGTGTGTGTGTGTGTGTGTGTGTGTGTGTGTGTGTGTGTCTGTGTGTGTATGTGTGTGTGTGTGTGTGTGTGTGTGTTTTTGTGACATATCAGGACACAAATCTGTATAATGACATAGGTATGACACAGGTATTACAAAAAGCGGGTGAAATATGAGGACATTGGTGACGTCCTCACTTCTCAAAAAGCGAGCGTATAAATCATACAGGATGAGTTTTTTCAGAGAGTAAAGCTGTACACTGTCTCCTGTGATGGTTGGGTTTAGGGGTAGGGTGGGGTGAGGGCAATATAATATACGGTTTGATCTGTATAAATTGAATGGAAGCCTATGTAATGTACCCACTTTTCATGTGTGTGTGTATGTGTGTGTGTGTGTGTGTGTGCGTGCGTGCGTGCGTGATGGCCATGTTTACTTACATTAGCACCTTCACAAGAAAAGCTCCATTTTCACCTCAGGGGCAAACCTAAAAACAGATATATACATTAAACATATATAGTTTAACATCTGGAGGGAACATGGCCTAATTACAGTTGATCAGCTATTCATAGATGATAATTTTGCATCTTTTACTCAACTTCAGGCAAAATACGACCTACCCAATTCTCATTTATTTATATACTTTCAGTTACGGAACTTTATCTATAAGCAGTTTTCTAATTTGCCCATTGTGCCAAATAAAAGTATACTTGATGATATACTTGACCTTCATACCCCTTCAAAAGAAGTTATTTCTAAAATCTTTACTATTATTAACACAAAACAGTCCCCCTCAACACATGTACCGAGGGCTTTTTGGGAGGAGGAACTGAATTTCACAATTGAAGAAAATATCTGGGATCTTATTCTTGCAAGAATACATTCATCATCAATAAACGCTAGGCATACTCTCATTCAGTTCAAGATAATGCACAGAATACACTGGTCTAGAACTAAACTGAATAAAATTTTCCCTGATCTTGACCCAACTTGCCTTTGCTGTACAACCGAACCAGCCACACTGTTACATACTTTCTTGTTTGAAACTATCTGATTTTTGGGGGAAAGTCTTTAGGTGTTTTTCTGCTGTTTTTTTCATTACCAATACAATTGTAAGGGTCTAAATTATCATATGCATTTGTTTATATGGCAAAACATGTCTTTCACCAAAAAAAGGTCCATGCTGACTCCAAAGGCAGATACTGATAAGATCAGGGCCTGGTGTGTGGACTTTGGGGGTTTTACGATGTGGAATATGGAGCAATTAAGTGTTGATTTTAAATCAAAAGTAATACACAAATACTTGAAAATGAAATGATTTAATGACAATAATTCTCTATGGTTACAACTGAATTAGTTACAAATAACTGTATAAAATGCTAAAATATGAAATGATAAAACGATATGATATTAATTGTACCCAGCTTAAATGTAAATTGAAAGTTACCAAAGAGAGAGGGAGAGACAGAGGGAGGGAGAGAAAAAGAGGGAGAGGGAGAGGGAGAGAGCCAGAGAAGATAACCTCCAGAGAAGGAAAGAGACAGAGCAAAGTTTACCAGCTATTTTGTACCTTTCTTGACCATGTGACTAAAGCCCAAATACTGAGACATTCAAACTGACCAATCAACATGTGACCACATCGTAAAACCCCCAAAGTCCACATACCAGGCCCTGATCTTATCAGTATCTGCCTTTGGAGTCAGCATGGACCTTTTTTGGTGAAAGGCATGTTTTGCCATATAAACAAATGCATATGATAAATTAGACTCTTACACACTCAATAGACTCAAACCCCTTAACAGCACTGTTGGAATCCTGCCAGAATATGTTGAATTAAATTCATTACAGGCCGATGGTGTAGCCTTTGCAACCTTACTGGCTAGACGACTTACAGTATTCTTATGAATTGGAAGTCTGCAGCTCCCCCTTCTTATCGGCAATGGGTTTTTGATGTCTTACATGCTCTTCAAATGGAAAAGATTCGGTTCGCAATAAAACAAAAGCCAGAACAGTTCCAGAAAGTCTGGAGCCCTTTTCTAAAAAAATTTTAAGGAGACACCTATATCTTAATTAATTGCCTTTCTTTTCTTTTCTTTGTATTATTTATTTTATTTTTATTTTTTTGTTTTTTATTATTCTTATTTTTGTTATCTTATGTTTGTATATCTTTGTTTATATATGTGGTATTTTACCTTTTATTTATATACTTATTTAGCGTATAATTTATGTTTTCCTGATAATTTCTTGTTTGGTGAATTGTATCAGTGCGTATTTTTATATGTATCAATATTATGTATATTTTATTGTCTGACCTAATATGAACCTAATAAAAAAACTAATAAACTATAAATATATATATAGTTTAAAACACATCCCATCCAACCCCATATATGGTTACAAATCCTCTGCTCAAACAAACAAAAACAAAACCTCAGTGTTAGTGAATTACAGTAGCTTCAGTTTTTGTAACAGTTGTGTAATTAAGTAAACAAGCATCAACTTCATTTTGAGATCATGTCAGAAGATTGATATACGAGCCATCATTTAAAATGACAACAGAGTGAAGATCTCCAAAAAGCAAGGCTTCCATTAATTGTGGTTTAACTTGGCGTTTCAGACACACACATCTCTCTTTTCTAAGATATCCCAGAAACTCATCCTCCCACGACTACCAATGTAATTTTAGTTCAGAAATGTATGCGGCTAGAGAAAATAACAGCAAGTGAGATTTATGAAGACACTGCCCACGGCCATGGCTCCTACAGTCTGATGAGACACAAGACTACTTGATGAAGTGTGTTTTCAGAGGAAGAGAGGAATATTAATTGATGACGAGACTCGCCATCAGAGGCGATGTGTGTTCGCATCACACTGTATATCTCAAATCTCAATCATCATCGGCGCAGTGTGATCCTGTTAAACTCACTGAGGGAATATAGTGCTGTTCAAAAACAGATGAGAGAAAATTTACCGATTGCTTTTAAAATGCTTGCTTTGGGGGCCATATGAGTACAGTAAACTCATTTTCATATTTATGAAATCAGTCTGAGATGATTCATGCTTTATGACATGGCGCATTATCCTGCTGGAAGTAGCCATCAGAGGATGGGTACACTGTGGTCATAAAGGGATGGACATGGTCAGCAACAATACTCAGGTAGGCTGTGGCATTGACACAAAAAAAATATCTGTATGTTGTTGATGCCAAATTCTGACTCTGCCATCCGAATGTCGCAGCAGAAATTGAGACTCAGATCAGGCAACATTTTTCCAATCTTCTATTGTCCAATTTTGGTGAACCTGTGCCAATTGTAGCCTCAGTTTCCTGTTCTTAGCTGACAGGAGTGTCACCAGGTGTGGTCTTCTACTGCTGTAGCCCATCCGCCACAAGGTTGGACGAGTTGTGCATTCAGAGATGCTTTTCTGCATACCTCAGTTGTAACCAGTGGTTGCTGTTGCCTTTCTATCAACTTGAACCAGTCTGACCATTCTCCTCTGACCTCTGACATCAGCAAGGCATTTGCGCCCACAGAACTGCCGCTCACTGGATATTTTCTCTTTTTCAGACCATTCTCTGTAAACCCTAGAGATGGTTGTGCGTGAAAATCCCAGTAGATCAGCAGTTTCTGAAATACTCAGACCAGCCCGTCTCGCACCAACAACCATGCCACGTTCAAAGTCACTTAAATCATCTTTCTTCCCCATTCTGATGCTCGGTTTGAACTGCAGCAGATTGTCTTGACCATGTCTGTCTACATGCCTAAATGCATTGAGTTGCTGGCATGTGATGGGCTGATTAGAAATTTGCATTAACGAGTATCAGGTGTACCTAATAAAGTGGCTGGTGAGTGTATTTACTAACATAATCTAAGTACAGCATTTATTATCATACTGTAGTTAATATTAAAATCCACAGTCATGTTTGCGAACATTAGTTAATGCACGGTGAGTCACCATGAACTAGCAATGAACAACTGCATTTTCATTAAATAATGTTAACTAACATGAACAAAAGTTTTCTTAATAAAATAAACACCTGCAAAAGGAATGTTATTCTGCCAAACAATGATGTTACACATCCAACCTTTGAAAAGACACTAGTGGAATGAAATATTTTAGCCAGTTAATATGCAGCATATTAATTATGCCAAATTTCACAGAATTACTCAAGTGAGCAAAATACAACAAATAAATACAATGCAATAAAACATAATAGTGTCCTAGTATTGCCACTTTGGCAGCAAAATATATTTTAAATTGACCTAAAGATTAATTTTACAGTATTTTCTATTATCTTTTCCCTTCTGGATAAAGTAATTTTTCTTTTGATTTGGTTGGAATAAAGGCAGTTTATTTATTTATTATTATTTTTTTACATTAAGTATAAGCCCCCTTAATTTTTTTTTTTTTTGTTTCGATTGACTACTGAACAAACCCTGCTGTCCAATAACTAACCTACGGTAACTTGCCTACTTAACCTAATTAGTTAAGCCTTTATATTGCTCTTTAAGCTGAATACTTGTATCTTGCAAAATAACTAGTAAAATGCATTCATTCATTCATTCATTTTCCTTCAGCTTTAGTCTCTGATTATCAGGACACCACAGCAGAATAAACCATCAACTATTTCAGCATATGTGTTATGCAGCTGATGCCCTTCCAGCTGCAACCCAGTATTGGGAAACACAAACACATGCACGCACGCACGCACGCACGCACGCACGCACGCACGCACGCACGCACGCACGCACGCACGCACGCACGCACGCACGCACGCACACACACACACACACACACACACACACACACACACACACACACACACACACACACACACACACACACCACACACACAACAGCCAATTCACCTACTGTATAGCGAATGTCTTTTGACAGTGGAAGAAACCAGAGAACTTGGAGGAGAACACATGGAGATTGGAGAACGTGCAAACTCTACACAGAAATGCCAACTGGCCCAGCCGGGACTCGAACCAGCGACCTTCTTGCTGTGAGGTGACAGTGCTAACCACTGAGCCACCGTGTCGCCGTAAATTAAAGTTTTCTTAAGCATAATAAAATAAAACAACACTACTTATAGTATTGCCATTTTGGCAACAAAATATATATTTATAATGTTTTTTGTTTGATTTGGCTGGAATAAAAGCGGTTTAATTTTTTTTTTTCATTCAGTATTATTAGGCCGATTGACTACTGAACAAACCACTGTTGTCTTCTAACTAACCTGCCGTAACTTGCTTATTAACTTGATTAACCCAATTAGTTAAAATAACTTGCAAAATAACTAGTAAACTATGTTGTACTGTCATAATATTCCTTCATTCATTTATTTTCCTTCGGCTCAGTTCATGATTATCAGGGGTCACCACAGCGGAATGAACCACCAACGATTACAGCATATGTTATACGCAGCAGTGCCACCACTGTTATAATAATAAAAGACAAAATAATTAAGTTATTAGAAAAAAGTAAACAAAACTTTTACAATCTGTTGAAAAAATATCTTCACTAAACAGTGGGAAATATATATATATTATACAGTACAGTATATAGATCATAGCCCCTCTTAGATTTTTTTTCTTTTTTAAATATTTCGCAAATGATGTTTAACAGAGCAAAGAAATTTTCACAGTATGTCTGATAATATTTTTACTTCTGGAGAAAGTTTCATTTGGGCTATAATAAAATAAGTTTTTTTTTTTTTTTTTAATTTTAAGGTCAATATTATTAGCCCCTTTAAGCTAGATTTTTTCGATACTCTACAGAACAAACCATCGTTATACAATAACTTGCCTAATTACCCTAACCTGCCTAGTTAACCTAATTAACCTAGTTAAGCCTTTAAATGTCACTTTAAGCTGTATAGAAGTGTCTTGAAAAATATCTAGTCAAATATTATTTACTGTCATCATAACAAAGATAAAATAAATCAGTGATTAAAAATGAGTTATTAAAACTATTATGTTTAGAAATGTGTTGAGAATTTTCTCTGCGTTAAACAGAAATTGGGGGGAAAAATAAACAGGGGGGCTAATAATTCTGACTTCAACTGTGTGTACGTATATATATATATATATATATATATATATATATATATATATATATATATATATATATATATATATATATATATATATATATATATATATATATACACACACACACCCCAGGACCTTTAAAGTGCAATTAAACTATGGGAGATGTTTCTAGTCCCCAAGACAAGTTGTAAAAAACAACCCCCCTGTAAAAGGACACCAGTGGAATGACAATCCCCTCCTCATACATCTCGCTCCCCTGGCAGTCATGTACTAATGATAACTACAAGATGGAAAGTCTCAGATCAGAATAGTGTTGCAAATGGAACTGCTGGAGTGTGACTCTTGATCCTTTCCCTTTGAAAAGTCAACTCCCAATGGGACAGTGGCACAGATGAAAACCTATAATCACCAGGAGATACGGCCTATATAGATCAAACAGATCATAGAGTTGAATCAGACAGGATTTGGCTCTACTGACGGCCGGATCTCTGCTTTTTACACTGCTAATGTCTGAGTAAGCATCTGTGTGCGGCAAATGCCACCCGTTTAAGTTTCAGAGCAGTCTTTGGTAAATATTAACATTTCTGCAAACGCTTGCGAAAGTCGTGGCAGGAATTAATGAAGGACAATGAAATGTATCCGGAGGCTATTCTTTCATTCACTGTTAAAAATGCTGGGTTCCATACAATCCCTTCATGTCATCCCAACACAAACCGATTACGTTAACCTAATGGTTTTTACAATTTTAAGTTGCTTGAACATAACTCAATTAATTTACCCTCCCAAAAAAAGCTTAAGAATTGTGTTGTTTCAACTCATTTTGAATACAGCAAGTCAGGGGTGTCCAAACTCGGTCCTGGAGGGCCGATGTCCTGCTGAGTTTAGTTCCAACTTGCTTCAACATACCTGCCAGGAAGTTTCTAGTATATTTAGTAGAGCTTGATTAGCTGGTTCAGGTGTGTCTGATTAGGGTTGGAGCTTAACTCTCCAGGACACCGGCCCTTCAGGACCGAGTTTGGACACCACTGCTGTAAGTAGTTAAAAGTAGTTGAGTGTTGGCAAAAATGAGAAACACTGATTTTTACAAGCTGTCGGCTGTATCAAAACCCGCAGGAATCTTTTTACGCATCATGAAAATCTGACGTGATATATCCAAGAAAATGGGAAAACGACAACCCAGTAATTTTGTTTCGGTAAAATTTTCTCTGCAAGCTTGTTAAAAAAAAAAACTACCAGTTCAGATTTCACTCCCTAGAAACATAGAAATGGGGGTCTTATTATAATATTACCGTCCCAAATATGCACACTTCCACCCACAGTGCGAATGCAGCAGTTTGCCATTCCTTTTTACTCATTTATTTAAATTTTTAATTATTAAAATTTTATATTTATAATTATTTTAATCAGAAATAAAGCATTATCAGTGTTTTGCTGCTGGACGTCCAAATAACATAAGACTCCAGGCATACGCACAGCTGTGGATACTGTGGTTGAATTAAGTTTTTGAAGAACATGTGCACAAGAATCTTAGTAAGTATTAAAGTATATAAAGTATAAAATATATGGCAGACTTGTTAAATATTGAAGGCATGCATAGAATCAGACAACCACAATTGATGCTTTGTTACTAGATAGAACTAACTTTTTTATATTTTCATTTGTTAGTATAGCACAGCAGGCCCTGAATAATTTTTTCATAGGGCTGGCACTAGGACCCAGCGGGAGGCTGCTTGTGAGTGATATTGTAAAGAAAAAAGCATTAATAGAGCAGATACTGAATTAAGCTCTGTATGACTCGTGTCGTGTACATAATTGTACTTTTTTAGGTATTAACATGTACCTGTAAGGAACAAAATAGTACCGCCTCAGTGACAGACTTTTATTTCTGAGCGTGTATGTGAATCAGTCGTGTTACTAGGTGGGCATTAGGACCTGGTGGAGGCTTTTAGCTGGCACAGGCTGTAGCACTTCACAAGTGACTGATTAACTTAGGGATATTGTACACAGAGTTTTTCTGTACTCACATTCACAGATTCCTATTGGTAATCCAAAACAGTTTATCTAAATCACAGGTAAATGTTAACTTCAAATTGCTGGCTTGATCTTACTATGAGCTTCACATGAGTTCAGCCATGCAGACTTATTTACATTTAGCGATATACTGTATTACGATATCTTATGGTCGACAGCATATTCTGTGGTTCAGTCTAGATGTAACCTCTTCCTCTCCATCATTGCTTTGTTGTTTTTGGAGTGTCAGAATAGTGTGTAAAGACTTTGCCATCTTCTGGAAAAAGCAGCGGCTTATTTGCATATAAAGGCACATGCACAAAAAAGTGTGTTTTTGCTTACACACAAATAGCGGAATGTTTGATCTGTAATCTTTGAGCTGAAATTTTACAGACACATTTTTGTGACACCAGAGATTTATTTTACATCTTATGAAGAGGGACAACATATATCTATTTTCTTTACTTCTATTTCATGCCTCAATATCGCTCAAAGCCTCTATCAGCCAGGGGGAGAAAAAAATTATAGCACCTCCATGAGTTATGAACACTCCAACCACGGCACGAACATATTAAACTCCATTGGAAACTATTTAATAATTAAATACATGCACGAAATCTAAGCAACCCCACTGCAAGAGTGATTACAGCTCACAGTTCACGCTTGGAGGAGAATCACAGGTCCCTCAGAACCATCGCTGGCTTATTCATTTATAATGCAAATGGCTTTATTCAACTGAATGAACACATAAACAAACAGACAGAAGAATTCCCAGAGATTTAATCAGGGTGGGAATCCAAAATAAATCTGGTAACTTTGCGAGATTGGAATTACACTGCATGAAGAACCTATTATTAGGATCAATGCACAAGGAGGATAAAGAAATCCCAAGGGCTTTACAGTATATTTAATTCATTTTACACTCTGCATAATGATTCGACTTAAGTGTATAGTCGTATGTTCCCTATAAGGACACATATTGCTGCATATTAAGTACTACAGTGATTGTCTGGCTTTTTCAGAACATGAACACCTAAGGTAGTTCTTAAAATGTAAATTTAAAATTTAATTAAAAACAATTGTGGATCATATGCTATTCATGAAATTGCAGGTCTATTTCCCAATCGTAGTAATCACCATGGGCTAATATTTTAATTGTTGAACTGAACTTACGTTTAAATCTTGGCGATTTTAAATAGGCTTAAATGGACGAAAATTAATAGTAAGTAAAATGTCAAATTATTTACATATGATCAGTCATAGAAATGCAAAAGTCTTTACACATTCTTCGAATTATATTCATGTTATACAAAAAAATTTAAAATATGTTTAGATATTTATTAGAAAGGCCATGATGTTTTTTGTTGTTAGAAAAAAAAAACTGTGAATGAACGAAATGTAAAAACATGTATAAATAATAAATAACTAAATAATATAATGTAAAATATGATCACAATTTAAAATAAAACATATCTATAATTATTAATATTAATAAATTTTTAAAATGTAATTTTTTTCATGATCGCAAAGCTGAATTTTCAGCTTCATTACCAGTGTTGGGGAAAGTTACTTTAGAAAGGAATGCATTACAATATTGAGTTACTCCCCCAAAAAAGTGACTACTTGCATTACTTAATGACTTTTTATAGTACTTTTTAAATAATGCATTACGTTACCTTTGAGTTAATTTTTCTGAACTGGCTGAGGCTTGATCTCTTTCAGAACTTGCAGGGTTTTATTATTATTATTATTATTATTTATTTATTTTAAATATAGCAGTTCTGCAATTAACAACACACTGTATAACCTTCATTTACCTTAAAAAAAACATATTAAAAAATTATTTAGGATAATGTTATCTTCAGAAAACTTCCTGACCCCAGAGTTATGCATGCTGTATATAGAGATTTATGAAATCTTTTTTTCTTGTCTTATTGTCTTAATTAAAAGTAAAATCTCTGCCCAATCAGATAATCCTCTTTTCCATTTCTTCAATGTGCTCAAAATAATGAGAATATTTTCATCGCAGAAATATAAGGCTCTGCCATCCTCCTTACTGTCTGCTGCTGCATTCTCTCATTGCGTGCGGGATTCAATGTTACTATGATCATTTTAATTCAGCAATTTATTTTTTAATAAAAGCGAATTAACTAAACTAAAAAGTAACTCGCATTACATTTTTTAAAATGTAACTCAAATATTATTACTTAATTTTGAAAAGTATTCTGTTATTTTCCTCGTTACTTGGAAAAGTAATATTATTACATAACTTGCATTACCCCCAACACTAACTACGTTTTCATCCACCTATTTTATGCACATTTTGAAAATGCGCATAAAAAAAACGTTGATTGAAACCCCAAGATGCCTGTAAGGTTTGAAAATGTGCATAAAAAATGTATGCGCATAGAGTAGAAAAAACGTTTTATTCGATAGGAAAAGATGTGCATAAACTACGATGGAAACACTTTTACCAAACAAATTCCGGTGAGTGCATTGAAAACGTCATGTGATTTTGATATAAGAGATCATGTGATGATGTGTGAATGGACAAACCAGCAGGCTGAGCACATTGTAAAACATCTGAAATTTTGTTTTGGTCATTCTAAAACACCTTAACCATCTCGGTATTATATTATGTTATTAATCACCTCCAGAGTGTCTGTGCTCCGCGTCTCACACCTTCAAACGCCACCACGCATTCATTGCATGTCGGCATTTGTCTTCTGAGGCGCAAGTCATTTATTAAATAAGGAAAATATTCACACAGCTTCTCCTGCTGCAGCAAATTTCATTTTTACTGTTGATATTTGGCACCAGTTAATCAGGAAGTGACGATTTTGTTCTCTTTGACTTGTTGGATGGAAACGCTGCTTTATTCGCATGTCTTTTATGCGATTTTCCAGTTTTGCGCATAAATTTAATTGGCATTTTTGGATGGAAAACATAGCTACTGATCATTACAGTCTTCAGTGTCACATGATCCTTCAGAAATCATTCTAAAATTGTGATTTGCTCAAGAAACATTGATCAGTTTATCAGTTATGCCTCTTTAATATTTCTTTGTGGAAACCTATAAAAATATAACTAATGACAATGATTAACAGTGAACACCACCTTGTTTATTTAATGAATATGAAACTCTTTGATCTTATAATAACTTATAATCATGCTTCCATTTTAGAGACTGACAATGCATTAATAATCCATTATATACAAGGATGTGCTAAAATCCCACATATGAACAACGATGACTATTAATGAGATCCTACTGCTGTTGGCATTTTATAAACGAGAGTTTGATTTACATTAAGCATATAAAATCTCCCCTTAACTGTAGTAAAATCCCTCCAGTGCACGGCCTCTTGTGGCATATCGCTTTAATATGTAGAAACTCATTAGGAGGTCAGTTCAATAACCTCACGCAACTTAAAAACTCTGGTCACAATAACCTCAGGTCCCAAACCTATTTTTAAAAGACTACTTTGCTATTCTATTTGAACCATTATTCAATACGCCTCAGAGCTTTATACCATTTAAATGCTGTAAATTATTACAGATCCTTGTCATATATCATGTCACTGAACTAATTTATCTCACAGGCCGAACACATTAAGACTCGCCCAGCGCCTCACAGCTGGCGAACGATCCGCAATTTCAGACCTGGGTGAGCCTGTGATTGGAGCGCATGCTGGCAGCACGGCTTGAAAGACTACTTTTTTTACAGCAGCATGTGGATGAAATGTGGGCTTTATTCCTCAAGTGCCATTTCTGAATTCAGAAGCACATATAGTAATTAATGAAGTCACTCATTTGGTATTCAGTGTTAATTCTGGTGGTGATTCGGTACTATTTTCATCATAGTTTTGTAATTACATTTTTTTTGCTGATGGAAATGAGACAATAAATAAACTACTATGTTTGAATTTGAACTTACTTTACAATGTTGAAGTGAAGTGAGCCTTGTCAAGTATGGTTTTATCCATTGTTAGACAAATTAAGTTTATTCATTTCCATATATTCTATTGATATTCTTTTTATAGATGTATATTTTTAAAGAAACCCATGTTATAAATGTATGTGCTTCTTGATATAATCACATGCTCTACTGCAGTTTTCAATCAGTTGAATTGCTGGAATTAGCTAGTTGCAGGAATATTGTGCTGAGAAAGAAAGACAAACGCCTCACGTACTATATGAAAATGTAGGGGAGGGTCAGTTTGAAAAAAGATCTAATCAAAATGAAGCACGAATTCAAACCAAGAAGATGGACGGACGGATGGATAAAACAATAGTCAATGACAAAATGATGGATGGACATCTTGGATGGATGGATGGATGGATGGATGGATGGATGGACATCTTGGATGGATGGATGGATGGATGGATGGATGGATGGATGGATGGATGGATGGATGGATGGATGGATGGATGGATGGATGGATGGATGGACATCTTGGATGGATGGATGGATGGATGGATGGATGGATGGATGGATGGACATCTTGGATGGATGGATGGATGGACATCTTGGATGGATGGATGGATGGATGGATGGACATCTTGGATGGATGGATGGATGGACATCTTGGATGGATGGACGGACGGACGGACGGACGGACGGACGGACGGACGGACGGACGGACGGATGGATGGATGGATGGACGGATGGACGGATGGACGGACGGACATCTTGGATGGACGGATGGATGTATGGATGGACATCTTGGATGGATGGATGGATGGATGGACACCTTTGATGGATAGAGGGATGGACATGTTGGATGGATGGACGGATGGATGGTTGGACGGATGGATGGACATCTTGGATAAACAGATGGACATCTTGGATGGATGGATGGATGGATGGATGGATGAATGAATGAATGAATGGATGAACATATTGGATGGATGGATGGATGGATGGATGGATAGATGGACATATTAGATTGATGAATGGATGGACATCTTGGATGAATGGGTGGACGGATAGACATCTTGGACGAATGGATAGACGGATGGACATCTTGGATGGATGGATAGATGGACATCTTGGATGGTTGGATGGATGGATAAAACAACAAAGAACAAAAGTCGATGACAAAATGACAGACAGAAGGATGAATAGATAGAATGATGGAAGGACATCTTGGATGGATGGACGGACGGACGGACGGATGGACAGATGGATGGACATCTTGGATGGATGGATGGATGGATGGATGGATGGATGGATGGATGGATGGACATGCTGGATGGATGGGCATCTTGGTTGGATGGATGGGTGGATGTCCATCTTGGATGATGAATGGACATCTTGGATGATTGGATGGATGGACATCTTGGATGGATAAATGGATAGACAGACATCTTGGATGGATGGACGAATGGACAGACAGATGGATGGATGGATGGATAGACATCTTGGATGGATGGATGGATGGATGGATGGGTGGATGAACGGATGGACATCTTGGATGGATGAATGGACGGACATCTTGGATGGATAGACAGATGGACATCTTGGATTGATTGATGGATGGATAGACATCATGAATGGATGGGTGGATGGATGGACCGATGGACATCTTGGACAGATGGATAGACGGATGGACATTTTGGATTGATTGATGGATGGATTGACATCTTGGATGTATGGCTGGATGGATGGACATCTTGGATGTATGGCTGGATGGATGGACATCTTGGATGTATGGCTGGATGGATGGATGGACATCTTGGATGTATGGCTGGATGGACATCTTGGATGTATGGATGGATGGATGGATGGAGGTCTAGGATGGATGGATGGATGGACATCTTGGATGGACATCTTTGACGGACGGACAAAAATATAATTAAATGGATGGATGGTCTAACAATTAGTACTTTCTTTCTTTCTTTTTTCCTTCTTTTTTTTAATTCATTCATTCATTCATTCATTCATTCATTCATTCGTTGAGGTAATTCATTCATTTTTTGAGGTAATCAATTTAGTACAGTATATTTAGTAAGAATTAATTATATTTAGTCAAATAAATAAGTCGGATTATGTCTATTTAAACGACAATAAAAAAAGATGATCTCAAAAATAAAAAGGCTGCCATTAACATTATGGGTCTTGCACCACCCACATGCTGGGAAACACGGAGTACAGTTATTTTGCCCATGCTATCAATGGTTGTCACCACAGTTAGGAAGAGATATGACCACAGTTCCACCCTCTGCATGTGTCCGTGTGTATGTTATTTCCCTGCAGGGCTGTATTGCTGTGGGTATAGAGAGGAAGGCACACACATAAAAAATGAGCTACTTTTATGCCCTGTGAGCCTCCACCATCCACCTATGTCCTCGCTGGGCTTCTATATTACGCCCACTCCAACAAACTCCCATCATCCCGCAAGAGCGCGTCCTGGTTTAATGAGGCCGGAGAGCACATATTTACTGAAATGAGAAACTTCCAGAGAGAGCAATATCTCTTATGTGCACAGATATTACCAGTTATATGAAACGGGAAAGGGTGTTAAACGCTTGCATTGCCAATGAGCAATCAGTGCTGGAATATGAATTCACAAAAAGGTTAAGAAAAAAAAAATTGTTAGGATGAATTATAAGCTTGATAGAACTGATAGAACTTTTTTTTAAATTCTCAATTTCTCTTGTACCACTATGTAAAGCTACTAGACCATTTTAATGTGGTGATGCCATTGGCCCATGAACATTTCCTGCTTGTTGTCAAATTATTTTAATAACTGTAACAAGAGGCAATTCAAACAACATTAAAACAACTGTCAGTTGTCATTTACAGCATTATTATTTTTTTAATTTTAACAAAGAAGAAGGAAAGAAAGAAAAAAGGAAAGAAAAAAAAGAAAGAAATAAAGAAATAAATAAATAAAGAAAGAAATAAAGAAGAAAGAAAGAAAGAAAAAAAGAAAGAAAGAAAGAAAGAAAGAAAGAAAGAAAGAAAGAAAGAAAGAAAAAACAAAAAAACAAAGATGTTTTCAGACAAGTTTATACTTATTTTTAGCAATCACACCAACATTTCAACAGTTAAGAAAAAAATATTTGTTAAAATAAATTTGTATATTTTTTGATCACCTTTTAAAATTTATTTACACTTTCTTATGAACTTTTAAAATGATCATTCATCCTTTCATCATTTTAAAATGACTCACCCTCAAGTGGTTTCAAACCTTTATGAATTAATTTTTTTCTGTTGAATATTCTGGTAGCCATTCAAAGATGCGAACTAGAGTTATGCGCAAAACTCAAATATCGCATAAAACCTTTGTAAATAAAGCACCGTTTCCATCCAATGAGTCAAAGAGAATAATTTGTTGAGAAATGTGTTTCCATTGTAATTTACAGTGCATCTGGAAAGTATTCATAGCACGTCACTTTTTCCACATTTTTTCATGTTACAGCCTTATTCCAAAATGGATGAAATTCATTTATTTCCTCAAAATTTTACACACGATACCCCATAATGACAATGTGAAAAAAGATTTTTTGAAATTGCTGCAAATTATTAAAAATAAAAAACCTGAAAAATGCACATTTATTTTTCTTATTGGATTAAATATTTTATGCAAAAAAAAATAAAAAATATGTCAACTATCTCTTTTAGCATTAAATAATACATGTATGTCATATTACATAAATATAGTAAAATAATATATAGTAAAAAAAAATATATAGGAAACACTTTTAAAAAATGGTCCATTAGATAATGTTAACTAATGTATTTACCAACATTACAAACAATTAGTAATGCATTTATTATGGCATTTATGGGGTTTCACTTAGTGATTTCCAAAAATTGAAACAATTATAATTACCATATTTCATCCATAACCTACAGAAGATAAAATTAGTAGTTTGTAGTTACATTAAAAATACAGCCTTTCATTTTTTTTGTATTGGATTGCGACCATTGGGGTGATTACATTATTTTAAAGACACATCAATAGCGTCAGATGCAGCAGATTGATTTTACGGCACCAGGTTAAACTTTCTGACACCTTTATAGCATTAAAAATTAAACGAAGAATAGACTTGGGCCTATTGGTGTGTGTGCACCGTTGCATGCAAGGTTTTTATATTTATAACCACCTCAGAGGATATTGGGGGTCGCGAGTCACTGGCATTGTTATTTTGGGGGTCTCAGGCTGAAAATTTTAGGAATCCCTGAACTAATGGACCATTATTCTAAAGTGTTACCAAAATATATATTTAATTCATATACATTTTATACAATCGTTTTAATAAATGAAAACAAACTAAACTCTTTACTAACCAAAATGTAAAAAGCAAATATAAAAACTCCCACCGTGGGTGATAATTTAAATTCTGTCATTTCTGTTATTATGGCAAAACTCCACATTTGAGAATTGCGTAGGCCACACTTACCCTTTGCTGACCCTGTGAAACGTCATCATCTTCAGCCCTCCAAGTTTGAAGCTCTCAAATCCTGACCCCGCGCACCTCCGTTCTGCTTATCACCCTCAGACAGTCCAAATGAAGGAGAAACCTTGACTCTGGTCAGAAGCGGATAATTCACTGCAGGACAGAAAAAGACTGAGGGTCACAAAAGTCTGTAATGAAGGAGCGAATGAAATTAACAGTCTCTTGAATAGCTAGAGGACAAGATCTAACAATCCAGGCTTAAACAGTCGACTACAAGTATGCAATCAGCCGTTATTGATTGCTTTCTAAAATAGCTAAAAGCGCAAGTATTTTTGGATGGTTATACAGATGGATTACGCGACCAGTGGGTGAAAATCTCTGCTATTTGGAGTCAGTGGTTTATATAATTTTCTCACAGTGTGAAGTAAACTCTTTCCCCTTTTTCAACAAAGATGAATTATTCATGCATAGAGCTGTGTGTTTTAGTTCATGTACATGCGCTGCTACAGATGCATGCAGGTTTTTGGCAACTTATCAGATCAAATGTGCTGCAGATGACCTGAAAACATGTTTCAGCCACTCTAGATTAATATTTCATTTGTGAACATATGCTTCAAAGGGGGAAAAACTGATTAGGTCGGCCGCATGGGATGTTTTGATGAGTCTTTTTTTTTCAGACAAGGTGATCTGCTTTGCTGTTCCTGGATTAGCAACTCTAGAGACTCAAACTTCTGAAAGGGAAAGCAAAAGTTAAACTAGATGGAAAACAGATAAAACATCTGTCTGCATAGTAGGGCTGTGCGATTTGGGGAAAATATATAATTGTTCGGGGTTTGTGACTTTGAAACCAAAATATTCCCATATTACAAATGCTGTTGTTCATTGATATTAATTTGTCTATTAATGCTTCTGAATCAGCAGACGCTGTAATCCCACTTGTCAGTGCTTTCCTGTTTGTTTTCTTTTTTTTTTGGCATAGTTCAGTTACGCAATCCTGATTGAGCAGAGCCAAAGTGTGCTCACTCATTTGGCTAGTTATATAGCCACAGTCAGATCACGTGATTTTCTTGACATAGGGTGTTGTAAACAACAAATGCATGTCATGACACAAGATTCAATCGTTTCTTCTCGTGTAATGTAGCATAGTTCACGATAACCGATACCATGTCTGCGATGCCTCACAAGACCATCGCAGAAAGTCTAGCATGTTTAATTTTCTGAGGCATTGCGGACTGGTTTTTAAGCACATCACCTCAGATGTTATTCATTATTCTTGTTTAGATATGTATGTGTAGATATTTTATATTGCAGACTAATCGCAACATTTCAAATTGCAATTTCGATTCGATTAATCAAACAGCCCTACTGCAAAGTCTACTATAAACTAGAGAAGCAAAACAAAATAAAAAATAAAAGTCACCTTACAGCAAGAAGGTCGCTGGTTTGAATCCCGACTGGACCAGTTGACATTTCTGTGTGGAGTTTGTTTATTCCTCCTTGATTGCATGGGTTTCTTCCGGGTGCTCTGGTTTCCCACAATCCAAACACATGCAGTATAGGTGAATTGCGTAAACTAAATTGGCCGTAGTGTATGAGTGTGCATGGAAATGAGAGTTTATGGGTGTTTCTCAATACTGGGTTGCGGCTGGAAGGGCATCCGCCAAAAAACTGTGGAATAGTTGGTGGTTCATTCCGCTGTGGTGACCCCTGATATGGGAATAAGCCAAATGAAAATGAATGAATAATTGAAAAAATAAAAGTTCGAAATTAATAATGCTTCTTTTGTATGAATATTCTGCAAGATAAATTTACACAAGTGATGAAAATAAACAATTTGGACGCTATTTTGAGTTTTCAAATCCCAAAGAAGCTAAACAACATGCAAATTACTACCATTCATAGATTTATGAGGAAAAAACATTCAAAATCATCTCAAAAATGAATTCACCTCATCCAATTAACTGTTCCAGTTTCTGAATATACATGACATTATAAGAGAAAAGACGGCTGACATATTTGATGCAAGAGTCTGCATATGGTATGATATCCTATTGATTGAGGCCATTAAAAAAATGAAAGATTTTTTAAAATTATTTTAGTAGTTTCATGCTGCTTGTGTTTAATTGCGAATAAGAACCACACAGCAAAAAAATATTGTGACCTCCACCTTTCTACTTTTTCTTAACTCTTTATAAACTGAATTACTCAAGTGCTGCTTATAATCACAGTTGGGGGCAAAGCGTTTCACAGTAACACGTAACTGCATTCTAATTACATTTTTAGGGAACGCAGTAACGTAACAAATTACATTTTAAATGTGTGTAATTTGATCACAGTTTCTAAAGTCAATGTAATTGTGTTACTTGTGTTACAAATATAGATTTTAGAAAACACTATTTAATTTTTTTAATCACGTTTGCAGCTGCAGCTTCAGTTAATTAGCATGTGCTTTTAAACTGCTGGAGATTGCGAGCTGAAATGGTTGCTGAGGAGAGTGGCTGCTTCTTTAAGTGGAAATACAAACATTACTTTGATTTCATTGAGCGTAAAATCAAAAATATTGCTGTGAATTTCAGTCCATGTCCAGTCTCTAAAAAACTTTACAACAACTTGTTCAAGCACTTAAACAGAAAGCCTTCTAGGACAATATTCGTCACCAAGGAGGACAACAGCGACCAAAAACACAGTGGCCCAACTCAGCCTACACAGACTAAATTGGACTTTTGTGCAGGATCGGGAGTGAAGGTTACTTCTGAAAATGTGAAGTGAAGTGTAGCTGCTTATAGGGCCGTTCACATATTGCGTGTTTTGTGCACGCAAGTTCGTTATTTCCTATGTGAAGGTGCGCATATTGGAAGTGAAGCACACGCGACGTGCACCTATTCCAGATTTGACATATTCCACATTTGAGTGTTTTCAGTTTGTCTCCACAACCGCATAGTTCTGCTTATCCTAGTACGAATGTCAATGGTTACAGGTATCCAGTTTTCTTCAAAATGTCACAAAAATGTTTGTGTTCGAAAGAAACACGATTTTAAAAAGGAGGCGTGGCACCCAACCCCGCCCCTAAACCCAACCGTCATTGGGGGATGAGCAAATCATACTAAATTGTACTAATTAGATCATACAAATCAATACGAATTAGCCACTAAATCAAAAAGTTACGAATTTCCATGAGATTGCATTGGTCCTTCAGATCCAGAATAGAAGATATGGACTTTGAGCTTTCATTGGACAATCACGTAAAGAGGCTGTTTGACTGACATGTAAATCAACTAATCATAGTTTGTTATGTTCAACATCACATTTAGGGGTGTGAAAAAGTACATTATTATTATGAAATATGATAAAACATTAATGTCCCAAGTGCAATAACAGACCACGGATTTAAACTGCCATAATCTACACAAAATCTAGCGTTTAGTTGATCATGATATGTACTGTCACAATGGGCTATATGCACAGCTAGTGTTTTTCAGCCAATGATAAACTTCTGGTGAAGGGTTAATGTGACTATTATGAATTTTTTAAGGTTCCTTTTATAGCATCGATGGTGTAATGTAATTAAAATACATTCAGTTAAACAGACTTAAGCATTTATTTAGTTGTTCAAGCGTAAAATGAGATGAAAGACCATGTAAACGCTAGCGACAACAGTAGCAGCAGGCTGGAGCAGAAACTCTATTGAAAACACAGGGGTAAAATAAAGTTTTATATTTTAAAGACATGGCAGGGAAAAATGGAATTTAATTGAGTGCGTTCTGAGACCCACTTTATATCGTATATTCATCAGGCATTAAGGAGCATTAATTTATAAAGGGTCACAAAACACCAAAACACATTTTTTGAGATGTTGACAGTCATATACAGTTGAAGTCAGAATTTTGAATTTTGAAATTTTTTCCCTTTTTGAAATATTTCCCAAATGATGTTTAACAGAGCAAAGAAATTTTCACAGTATTTCCTATAATATTTTTTTCTTTTGGAGAAAGTCTTATTTGTTTTATTTTGGCTAGAATAAAAGCAGTTTTAAATTTTTTTAAAAACATTTTAAGGTCAAAATTATTAGCCCCTTTGAGCTATATTTCTTTTCGACTGTCTACAGAACAAACAATCGTTACACAATAACTTGCCTAATTACCCTAACCTGCCTAGTTAACCTAATTAACCTAGTTAAGCCTTTAAATGTCACTTTAACCTGTATAGAAGTGTCTTGAAAAATATCTAGTCAAATATTATTTACTGTCATCATGACAAAGATAAAATAAATCAGTTATTAGAAATGAGTTATTAAAACTATTATGTTTAGAAATATGTTGAAAAAATCTGCTCTCCGTTAAACAGAAATTAAGGAAAAAATAAAGAGGGGGCGAATAATTCAGGGGGGCTAATAATTCTGACTTTAACTGTATATGTCCCATGTTGCTATAAACACTATTAGGACACATAAATATTTAACTAAAAAGTGAAAATTGGTTGTTTTTGCGTTATTTCGAGCAAATTCGTTCATCGGTTTGAAAAGAAATTTTGAAGCTGCATCACGGCCATGTGTACATTGTGCAAATTCCAGCGTGGAGACTGGATGTCTGTACCGGCAGGTACAACATGACGTCTTTGAGTTTTCATCATTAATTCATGAGAAAGACTTGGTTCGAACCAATCAGCGCACTTTAGTGTGAATGAGGTGCAACTTCATTAATATGCATGATAGCTTCGAAGACTGTTTGTACATGCTACAGTGTTCAGACATCAGAGAGACGCCATGTTGTGTTGCCAACTGTAATTAAAACAAGTGGAAGAAGAAGAATTGTTCAGCGACATGGGTCGTCAGTGTTACGTTTATAAATGTGCCGCAACTAAGGTTTTGTTTCCATTTTCCCGCAATGAGAGCACCGATCACATGTGGACCCACATTTGTGGATTACAGTGGTCACGCGACAAAAAAATATGTTTATAAGGAACATGTTTTTACCCAAGAGCTTTTCGCATCTGGAAATGGTGAAATCCAGATTTGCTGCTCAGCTTCTTTTAAAAAAAAGACGCGGTTTTAGTTTGTGTTGATTGTCCTACCTCTACGAATTTAGTAGGTCAAATCAGATCTTAAACACTGTGATTTTGTAATGGAAAGACAGTTCACCAGAAGCTATTGACTAAAAATTAAAAGTCTGTGTGCAGATTTTGTCTTCTATATAGGGTTTCCCATCATAATGTGTTTGTTTCCAGTTAGACCATTTAAAAACAAGACACACTGTTACAGGAATGCTGTAGAATTCACTCTATGAGACAAAAACTTTGAAACTCCTGAAATGTTTCCAATTTATGTGCCTTATGCATCAGAAATTTAGTCAGCGGTCCACGGCCTGACATCTGAAGCTGAGACTTTTATTCGCCCAACTTATAGACCAATTCATCTCGAGTCCACACAGTGTCAAACCTTTTTTTTTTTTTATCTGAGTAGAAACACGATTCATTATTTATTTGCCCGCAATGTTAACTTCACCAGCGTCTGAGCATCCAAAAATAATTGTCTATACCTCTGTGATGATGCGTGTTTAATTTAAAATAAGACTGCGAAAGTGAAGACGTGTATGTCTTTGTTTTGCTTTCGCCACACACAGACACAGGGGACGGTGGAAGATTACAGACAGAGGTCCGCAGTTGTGTGAATTAATGGTCGTATCTCAGCAGTGTTGCTGCTGGCTAGACGTGCCTTTGACTCTTGTATTGTTATATCAGTGTCAGGCAGATTAATGGTAGTAATGGAGATGTCTCCCCAACCACCATAATCACAGGCAGAAGACAGACGCCCTGTTTTCTACCTCACTACAAAGATTCTAAAGTACAAATGAAATCAAAACTAACCATGTGGTTTTGTTAGCTCACATTGCTAGTTCTGTGGTAAACAATTTACCTGTGCACGTCATTAAGAAAAAATAATGAGTTTGCTCTTGTGATCTAAAATTGAAATCTAAAAAAGGCATTTCCTGTTTGTTTTCAGTAAAATTTTCAGATTACCTCTGTCTGAGGTATTGGGTGTGGCTAACATACTTAACCACGCCCCTCCAACTGTCAGTTTTGACAACAAACAGAAATTGTGAGGAGGAGGAGTCTGTTAAGGCTTATTTATACTTCTGCGTCAATCGCACGCGTATGCTCCGGCGCAGTCTGTGCGTGGTCACATAGCCCTCGCCGTGGCCATCGTTGACGTGCACCTCTCAAAAAAATTAACTACACGTCACAACAATGCGTAACGCAAGCTCTGTGATTGGTCGGCTTGGTATCGCTAACGAGTGTGGGCGGGACCGAGAGCCACGTGAACCCGTTGGAGCGAGTGTTTACAAGTGTCGAGTCCTGTGAAGGAGCTCCAGGTGGAAAGTTTTGTTTCTGTTTTGTGCACATCCGCTGGTTCCCGCCTCTGAATGCGCCAGTTTGAGCTACTTCTACATTAACGTAGCGTTCAGAAAAAACAAAACACCAGCGAAGAAACTCGACACAGAGGAACATAAACCTGCTGCCAGCTAGTGTTTCAGAAGTGTTATTGCACAGCAACACAGACAGCGCGCAGAAGGATAAATGCACGAGGCATGCGCCGAGGGTCACGCCCAGTGTTGTGCAAGTTACTTCCAAACTGTAATACATTACAGATTACTTGTTACTGTTATTTAAAACTAATGCCTTACATTACAATATTACTGTCTCAAAAATGTACATTACTGTTATATTACTTTTTAGTTACTTTCACCAAAATAACTACAGAATTAAAACTTTACATTCTAAAACAATCAAATGTTCTGCAGAGGATTTTACATCCAGTGGAAAGCGATATGATGTAGCAGAATGACTGTGACCTATCCAGGCTACTAACAATATAGCATATAACTGCGAACGTGAAGGCTGAAGACAATGCAAGAAAGGATAACAGTCAGAATCACAAATGATCTGTTAAAAGTATGGTAAGTGGTTATCTGGCAATATCTGTGAATAGCTTGACTATATTCATATTAGACACAACAGGCCTATATGTAAATTCCAATGCCATGACAAAATGCAGATTTCTTTTCTCTTCTTATTGTTGCCATTATTGTATTCACTTTAAATTCAAGTGGCTCACAACACAAAACTGTCCTGCACAAAGTGAGCATGATGAACAGCTTTCTCAATATAATGCTCACGCACCGATTTCCTCTGTTTGTGGACAAAACTGCTTGCGAGCTCTCGAATATACGCTGCTCGCACACAAATTTTCTCACGTTCTCTCAAATATGCACTGCTCACGCACAAATTTTCTTGCGCTTTCTCAGTACACTCGCTCAGTGAGATTAAATGCAGACTCACAATTTGTGTCTTGTGTTCCCTCTTCTTTTCGTGCTTTTTGATATGATTTATATTGGTGCACTATTTATTAACAATAACCAAAATAGACTTATAATTTTTAATCTAATAAACCATAACATTTTTGGCTGTATGTTATATGATGAGATATTTCCAGTTTTAAACACTTAAAGACAAAGAAAATAGATGTTGGATGTAAAGAATACGTTTTATTTTAAAAATATTTATTAAACATATAAAAGGTGCACCATACTAATCAAATAAAAAACATTTAAACTAAAATATAATGAATGCAAGCAGAAATGTAACTGTGATAGAAAATAGGTAAACACTTGATATGGTATTATAGTCTACTGGACTATTTACTCTTCAAATAAATCTCACTATCCATCTAATTTTATCAAGGCAACTAAAATAAAGTGAACTCGTCTCTGCTGTCTTCACATTGTTGATGAGATTGTTGAGGACATTTTCCTTGTCATCCTCTTCATTTTAAGGAGAAGCTGTTCCACAGGGCCCCTCAACACACATATTGTACAGTGTTTTGAACAGTACTATAGTAAAGTACTTCAATTAATCTGTTGTGGTAATACTATAGTTGCTATGGTAACACAACAAATATAAACAAATGACCCAATGCTGTAGTTTTTTTTTACAATATAGGGTATTCATTCATTCATTTTCTTTTCGGCTTGTCCCTTTATTAATCTGGGGTCGCCACAGCGGAATGAACCGCCAACTTATCCAGCACGTTTTTACACAGCGGATGCCCTTCCAGCCGCAACCCATATTATTCTACAAATCACCACACTTTACTGTAGTAAAACTTTGTATTTCATTTTATGAGTTCACTATTCTTAATACTACAGTATGCTGAAGCATTCATTAACAAGTTGTAAATAATAATAGCCTAAAACATAGGCAGTATACCTAACACTCAAAAACACTAGTATTTATTATAGAATTTACCTTAACCTGTAGGTAATAGTGTAGCAATGTATAAACCATATCAACATTCTTGGGATAACAATTTAACAAGAGGATCTCTCGAGAGCAAAAGCACGAAAAGAGGAAGAAACACAAAGCACAAATTGTGAGTCTGCATCATCTGACGGAGCGAGAGCAGATCATTCGCACGTGAGCAGCCCAGCCAGTGTTTTGAGTGCATGCGAGGACTTTTGTCCACGAACAGAGGAAACCAGAGCGTTCGCTCGTATTACAGATATGCCCTTACAACTTGTAATACTGCGCTTACGATGAAATAATGTCATGTGTACGTGCATCAATCTCGCGAATATATTGTCTTCTGCCATTTTCATCTATTTGCCTCTTTTCCGCTGTGCATTAGGGCTTAACATTACTGCGAACCGGGCTGAGCCAATAGCCCCGGACCTCGAGCTCAGAGGCTGAAATCATTCCGCGTTCAAAGTAAAAAGTTCCAATAGCCAGAGGGAGATTAATGACAACACACACATATGTTCACTCACCACGAACAGGAAATAGAACTGCTGTTTTTATTATTTGTTAATGTCTTGCGGGCGAAAAGTTTGTTGTAACGCACGCGTTACTGAACATGTACCGAGTAAAATATTACTGAAAATGAATTAGTAATGCCTTACACTACTGCGTTAAAGAAAAATGTAATGCGTTACTGTAATACATTACTTTGTAACGCATTACTCTTAACACTGGTTACGCCGATCACTTGACGCAGGAGTATAAACCAGGCTATAGGTTGTAATACTTCACTACATCTAATCAACTTGCAGTAGAAAAAACAAGCAAAGCCCACTGTTGTCGACTCTGTTTCTCTGGAGAATGACATGATCTAGTGTTATATATTCGGTGCACATTTGCGTGTTCATGATATAAGGAGGCATGGCTTTGGACGGGAGGGGAGGGATGTAAATTTTCTAAGCTATTATGCTAACGCTAGCATTCTGGCAGATCACCTACTGCACCTTTAAGACTACAGAATGTAGAAGAAATTAAAAACCTTCTCATATAAACTGGTAAAAATCTGTTAGCTAGCAAAGATGCAAATCATTTAAATATGGCACAATAAACTAATGATTTAATAAATTTAAGATTTATGTTGATTCTCCTTTTTGAGATTTGAGAACTGGGCATCAAAAGCTACGATAAAACTGACTGAATGCAGATTCAGTCATAACTTAATGTTAAAGCAGCTCTCATTACATCATTTATCAATATGTGGCTCTTTTTGGATTCTCGGAAGCTATAGAAATCAAAAATGTTAAACAGGAAATACGTTGAGACCATTGTTTTTGTTTACATGTTTCAAAATGTCTTCTTTTGTATTCAACAAAAAAGAAAAGAAAAGAAAAGTCAAGGGCAAGTAAATGCATTTTTGGGTAAATTATTCCTTTAGTTCTTCAACTTTTACTCTCTAACGACTTTCCTGTAGAAGTATACGTACTCTTTACCACATTACTAATGGACAATGCAGTTTCTCATCACATTTTGAATGTCATTTCATTTGAGAACTGGGCATCAAAAGCTACAATAAAAATGACTGAATGCAGATTTTTTTGGTATATATAGATCATTTTAATGTGGTGATGTCATTGGCCCATGAACATTTCCTGCTTGTTATCAAACTGTAACGAGAGGCAATTCAATCATAACTTAATGTTAAAACAGGTTTTATAACATTATATATCAATATGTGGCTCTTTTTGGATTCTCGAAAGCTATAGAAATTAAAAATGGTAAGCAGGAAATACGTTGAGACCATTGTTTTTGTTTTCATCCCTAAAAATGGTCTATAATTTTCTAAACAATGTTTTTTTGTCTCGTTTTCCAGTAAAATATATAGATCATTCGTCTCAATGCATTTACATGATAAGCACAATGGAAATGAATTTAAAGTCTTGTTTTGTTTTTTTGCAATTATTACAATGAGGTGAGTTTAATCTCAAACAAGTACAAATATCTGCAACTGGGGTCAAAAAAAAGTTTTTCCTCTAAATAAATAAGAATAGTCTACGTTACATATATTAAATAGTTTATGTCTGTACTTTATGGTTTCCAGCATGTTTCAAAATGTCTTCTTTTGTGTTCACAGAAGAAGAAAAAAAGTCAAGGGTGAGTAAATGCAATTTTGGGTAAATTATTCCTTTAGTTCTTCAACTTTTACTCTCTAACGACTTTCCTGTAGAAGTATATGTACTCTTTACTACATTACTAATGGACAATGCAGTTTCTCATCACATTTTGAATGTCATTTCATTTGAGAACTGGGCATCAAAAGCTACAATAAAAATGACTGAATGCAGATTTTTGGTATATATAGACCATTTCAATGTGTTCATGTCATTGGCCCATGAACATTTCCTGCTTGTTATCAAACTATTTCATAACTGTAACAAGAGGCAATTTAATAATAACTTAATGTTAAAACAGCTTGTATAACATTATTTATCAATATGTGGCTCTTTTTGGATTCTCGGAAGCTATAGAAATTAAAAATGTTAAACAGGAAATACGTTGAGACCATTGTTTTTATTTACATCCCTCAAAATGGTCTATAATTTTCTAAACAATATGTTTTTTGTCTTGCTTTCCAGTAAAATATATAGATCATTCTTCTCAATGCATTTATTTGATAAGCACAGCGGGAATGAATTTAAAGTCTTGATTTTCTGTGAAATCTATTACAATGAGGTGAGTTTAATCTAAAACAAGAACAAATATCTGCAACTGGGGTCAAAAAAGTAAGAGATAAAAATGGTTTTCCTCTAAATAAATAGGAATAGTCTACATACAGTATCATATATTATATATTTTACATTTGTATTTTATGGTTTCCAGCAATTTTCATAATGTCTTCTTTTGTGTTCAACAGAAAAAAAAAAGAAAAGGTGGAGGGTAAGTGATAAAATAGAAGACTTCGGACAGAAAATAGAAGATGTTAAATTTCTGCACCGCCTTATACTTTAGATTGATTAAACATTTAACTGAATCAAAAAAATCTACAATGCTTCAAAATCTAGAGAAGAGCTAGAGACACTTATAAATATGTCTAAACCAGCTACATGTATGTAATTTCAACAACAATGTTGCAAAATGTAATGTAAATGTAATGTAACAATGTAATGTAACAAAATTACTGAAAGAGATTCTACATGTAGTAGGGAGAACTTCTTAACGTTATCAACTCTCTTTATCTTTAGGCCATATTCCAAACCCCTTCAAGCTAGCTGTTATTAAGCTCGTGGGACTTGTGAAGCTGCGCATCAATGAATTTGCTCTTCAGTGTTAGGATTTCAGCAGTGAAATTTAAACCACACTGAACTGAACTAAACTGAACTTCAACTCTGAAAACTAGACAGTTTCAATTTACTAGAATTAAATTAAAGAGCCCCTATTATACATTAAATAGGGTCATATTTTGGTTGTAAGGGTCTCCAACAACAGTCTAATATGCATGCAAGGTCAAAAAAACACTTTCATGGCCTTATAATCTGCATTTATTTTTACCTAAGTTTCCCAGCGACTCCCATATGAATCGTTCAGTGATTCATTTGTTCCTAAACCCCTCCTTAGCGCGAAGCTAATTTGCGCTGATTGGACCGATGACAGCCTGTTGCAATTGGTCGACAGGGTTCAGCACGAGACAGAGTGAAATGCCCAGCACAGCTTATCAACAACATAGAAGTAGTCAGAGTGCGTACACGCTTCATATTAGTGTAAGGCGTGGATTTCGGCAGTGGGTGAATGTAAATACAGACGATCGGCTTGAAAATACTGACGACTAACTATTTTATTAAGCAAAAACTCCAAGAACTGGGGAGGGAATTGACACGCGTCTCCTAGCCTGTCACACTCTACCTCAGTGTTGCCAGATGTAGCTGACTGATTCCAGCCCAAAACTATCCAAAACCCGCCAAAATGCAAAAAAAAAAACTGCCCACTCATCTGGAAAACACGGTTATGACAGTCGCGAAAAACACCATAAGTGTTTATACTCGCACAATCGAGTTAAAAACAGTCCAATTAAACGGGAAACCGCCCAATCTGGCAACTCTGCTCTTCCTGCTCTTTTTTTCACACACACAGACACAGATACACACACACATTACCCTCCTCCTCAGAGGACACAACACAAAAATAAAAGTCCTTAACAGAAACATTCAAAAATAGAATACTTAAGAAGGTACATTAAAGAAACAACTTCACATTAGTTACTGACACCACAGAATACAGTACCCAGTTCTCACCAGTGTTATTAGGGTCGGCGCCTCCATAGAATAGTGAGGGCGGCGTCCGTGAACTCCACCGGTTCTCCCGTTCATCCGCGACGCGCACCCCCTCCCTCCCGGTCCTCACTTTCCCCCAGTCTCCCGGATTTTTTGTGTGTGCATGAGTGCATTAAAGCAGTGCAGTTAAACACTAGCATATTGCTCTGTTATTAACAATAACACACATTCAGTATTAATCCACACAGTGGCAAAAGCTGAACTATTCTGAACCTTGACCGCTGCACGTGTGTAAGAACAGCTGACGGTAGCCATAGCAATGACAAACGACAGGATTGCAAGCTAACAAACACGTTTAAATCCGCAAAGAAATCGGCACGCGTCGCGTTTTTAGCGTGGTTTTAGTCGCGATATGTATAAGTGTTATATGTTCTCAGGGCTTACCTGTACTCTGCTTTGCCCAACGATCACCAACCCTCAATACAAAATGGAGGAATAATCCATGAGCTGTGTATTGATAGTTCCTGTGGAGCTCTGTCAAAGTCTCATACATCAGTAGTCTTTTCTGATCCTTCCTTTTTTGCACAAATAAACCTCAACCACTGACTCTTCACAGCTTCATCTTTGGGTAGAGAATATAACACGAACTTTCCCTCAAACTTCCAATAATATCCAGCTAAGCACAGCGTCTTCATGACTCATGAAGGATCTTCAGGATCTGTTTATCTTCCTCTCTTAGCTGCTGTGTTAGTGGGCGGGGCCGCAGGTTTAAATTCGCGGGTCTGCGCGCGCAACCATTATGTTTCGTGTCTACGTAATGCCGAAACGGCTAAAGAATCGTTATCAAGACGATTCGTTTAAACCGCTATGAGTCGACTCTTTTATAGATGAATTAATAGTTTTAAAAACTGTCCACTTTCAGATTTAAGCTTTAGCTGGATATTTCACTTCACTAAGAGCTGTGTTACACACTACATAGAAGGTCATTTTCAAAAACCCATAATGGGGACTCTTCAAATGAAGCTGCTTTGACACAATCTTCATGGTAACATCGCTATAGAAATAAACCTGAATTGAAAGCAAGTACATGGGGAATAAATTGTCATTTTTGGGTAAATTATTCCTTTATTCCTTTAATGTTTACTCTCGAACTACATTCCTGTAGAAGTATATGCACTCTTTACTACATTATAAATGGGCAATGCAATTTCTCATCGCATTCTGAATGCCATTTCAGCAGCAGTTTATGTTACAAAAAAGTGATTACACCATTAAGGTAGCCTACTGGATCATATGCATTTTGCCCTTACATGCACAGACCAGTCAACAATGCTACTTTACATTCCTGAGAGTGCATTAGCCGCTAGTTGCTGAATAGCTTCTCTATCACTTATGAGATGAGGAACTTGAACTGAATTAAGCAGGATAGATGACACTATTGTTTACATAGAGCTTCATTACAGTTTTATTGCATCTCAAAACACTGACACTAATTTTGAACTGACTTCAATCTACACTTGAGCCGAATAGGCTTTGACTTTTTATTTTACTCCATTCATTTATTCATTCATTTTACTTAGGCTTAGTCCCTTATGCATCAGGGGTCGCCACAGCGGAATTAACCGCCAACTATTCCGGCATATGTTTTACGCAGTGGATGCCTTTCCAGCCACAACACATTACTGGGAAACACCCATACACTCTCACCTTTACACAAGCACTCATACACTACAGTTCTATTGAGTGCATCCAGTTCACCTATAGTGCATGTATTTGGACTGTGGGGGAAACCGGAGCACCCGGAGGAAACCAACGCCAACATGGGGAGAACATGCAAGCTCCACACAGAAATGCCAATTGGACCAGCCGGGACTCAAACCAGCGACCTTTTTGCTGTGAGGCGACAGTCCTAACCACTGAGTCACCATGCCACCTTATTTGACTCCATTTTGTTTTATATTGAAGAGAACTTCTTGAATACTGGTTTACTTGCACCATTTCTGAACAGCATTTGTAAAGGTTTAAAGAGGCTTTTGTGTCAATCCTGAAATATTGAGGTTTTATTTTATAATAATGGGACTCAATTAGCTTTTTCTTGTTTTTAACGGTCATGTCTATTAGTTGTTGTATATAAATTAAACATTAAAATAAATAATAATAATAAATTATTAAATTTAAGTAAAATAAAATAAATGTTTTAATTTGATACTTTAAGACTTTTATTTGACTTTGGAAGTTGGGAATATACAGAGACCAGGAAGGGACGTGATGGTGGGGAAAACAATGGGGGGAAGAAAAAAAAATGGGTGGGAGAAAAAAAAATGGGTGAGAGAAAAAAAAAAACTGGGTGATAGGAAGATATATATTTTTATTCTCTCTTTCCACCTGGGGATAATCATCCAGAGGCCCTCAGACTATGCAGCGCCATTGAATCGATCCAAGACCAGCGATGAGACGATCCCAGGGTTTCCATAATCCTGGACCAGGCCGTATCCTGAGCAGCTGCTGTGGTGGTCATGGAGGAGTGGAGAGCATGGGATTGTTTCCTGTGACGCTCCAGGGACAGACCAGTCTTCTCTGAGGTCTAGCATTCTCCAGCCTCCGGTGCCTAGACTGCAGCTCTGCACAGGACGTTTGGCCATAGGAGAAATGGTCATGCCCAACTGAGTTTTTTTAAATTCTCACTTTCGCCAATTGGTGAAGTTTTTTCCTCGCCGCTGTCGCCACTGGCTTGCATGGTTCGGGATTTGTAGAGCTGTGCATTGATGGAATTGCTCTTCAGTGTTTGGACTCTCAGTAGTGAATATTAAACCACACTGAACTGAGCTCAACTGAACTGAACTTAAACACTGAAAACTGGACTGACACTGTTTTAATTCACGATAATCTTCTATGTGAAGCTGCTTTGACACAATCTACACTGTAAAAGCGCTATAGAAATAATAGTGAATTGAATATTTTTTTTAAGATTTTGCATTCCCTCGCAAAGATGTTTTGCGTTATCTCGCAAAACTGTTGTTTGACAAACACTTCCTGTTCATGTCATACATGTCAACCCTCCTGTATTTTACCATTCTATCCCACTATGATCATATCATTAAGTATTTTCCCTTATTTCTCCCATATTTTTAATCTTGAAAGCACGTTGAAATTAATATAAAATGTCTGCATTCACATTCATTAAAGCTGTGCGTCGATCATTTTCCTTCATATGCAACCTCTGAATCAGTGAATGCATGTACTGTATAAGCGCCAACTGACGGACGCGCTCCGTATGATAAACTGATCCCAGATCAGCTTCTGTAGGGACGAGCTAAAGTGCAGGACACTTTGGGATTCAGGTGTGTGTTTAAACAGACAAATACATTTAATAATATGTAATCAGAATCAGAAAGAGCTTTATTGCCAGGTATGTTTTCACATACGAGGAATTGGTTTTTGTGACAGAGCTTCAACAGTGCAACAGAATTACAGAGACAGGACAAAAAACAGATAATAATTTATCTATTTTAAATATTTAAAAATAGAAGTAAGTAGTGAATGCAATATACAAATTGACAAGTATACAACATAATATGTGCAGCTGTTATGTGCAAATTGGCATGTAAAGTGTGATGTTAAATAAGTGTATATGTGTATAAAAGTGTATAGCAAGTAGTGATGTTGGTTCCACAATTATTATCATCAAGTGTTCCTGAGATGGATTGCTGAGGGAAAAAACTGTTTCTGTGTCGGGCTGTTCTGGTGCGCAGTGCTCTGTAGCGTCAACCAGAAGGTAAAAGTTCAAAGAGGCAGTGTGCTGGGTGTGAGCGGTCCAAAGTGATTTTGGCAGCCCTTCTGCTCGCTCTGGATAAGTACAGTTCTTGGAGAGTAGGGAGGGTTGTACCAATGATTCGCTCAGCAGTCCAAACTATTCGACGTAGTAGGATTTGGTAGCTGAGCTAAACCAGACAGTTATTGACGTACAGATGACTGATTCAATGATGGAGGTGTAGAACTGTTTCAGCAGCTCCTTTGGGAGGTTGAACTTCCTTAGCTGACGAAGAAAGTACAGCGTCTGTTGAGCTTTTTTGACAATGGAGTCAATGTGAGTGTCCCACTTCAGGTCCTGAGAGATGGTGGTGCCCAGGAACCTGAATGACTCCACTGCTGCCACAATGCTGTCCATGATGCTCAGTGTGGGGAGAGCAGGGGGGGTTCTCCTAAAGTCCACTATCATCTCCTCTGTTTTGAGCATGTTCAACTCCAGGTTGTTGTGACTGCACCAGACAGCCAACTCCTTAACCTCCTGTCAGTAAGCAGACTCATCGCCGTCCTGAATGAGGCCGATAAGTGTGGTGTCGTCTGCAAACTTTAGGAGCTTGACAGAGGAGTCTTTTGAAGTGCAGTCATTCGTGTACAGGGAGAAGAGCAGTAGGGAGAGGACACACCCCTGGGGGGCGCCAGTGCTGATTGTGCGGGTACTGGATGAGAATTTTCCCAGCTTCACCAGCTGCTGCCTGTCTGTTAGGAAGCTGTTGATCCACTGACAGACAGAGTCCTGAGAACATGTCCGTCCTGCGTGTTTTATTTTAAACACAACTCATTTTCCCTTAAATGAGCACAAACAGTTACTAAAGTAATGGAATGCTTTCATTACAGATCTGTGCATTTTTACAGTGACACCTCTGTTATTAAACAAAACAAAATGAGACATTCATTAGCTGTTCTTCACTTGTTTGATAACAGAGGTGTCACTTTAAATGGCGTGTACAGAAGTTGATCTGGGATTAGTTTATCATACGGAGCGTGCCCGTCAATCAGCGCTTGTACATGCATTCACTGATTCAGAGGTTGCATAGGAAGGGCAATGAACGACGCACAGCTTTAATGAAAAAAAAAGTGAATGCAGACATTTTTATATTCATTTCAACGTGCTTTCAAGATTCAAAACATGGGAGAAATATAGAAAAATACTTCATGATAGGATGATAGCGGGATAATGGTATAGTACGGGAGAATCCTGGCAAAAATGGAAGCGTTGACATGTAGTAAACAGGAAGTGTTTGTGGAATAACAGTTTTGCGAGGGAACGCAAAACAACCTGGCGTTCCTTCGCAAAACATCTTTGTGAGGGAATGCAAAAACTTAAAAAATATATATCTTCCTGTCACTCAGTTTTTTTTTCTCCCATCCATTTTTTTCCCACCGAGTTTTTTTTTCTTCCACCCATTTTTTTCCCCACCATCACGTCCCTTCCGGGTCTTCATAGGAATACGAGTTGAAACTTAAAATGAGGAAATTTTTACCATAAGGTATATGTATTTTTATTCTAGTAAGCTCATTGTGGCGTCTTGGAAATCTTTTGTCACTTTGAGCGACAATGAAACATTGACTATTTTGAGATAACAGACGAATGTGTCATCTGTGTGTACAGTATATATCTATAACCAACTCACCATTAGCTTCTTGCCTTTTCTTTTTTTTTTACATCTTGTTTTTTAACTCTGTATATTGAGCATCACATTTTTAGAATGATGTGTCATGCATGAGACGCAGCAAAAGACGCAAGCGCAATGGCCAAACACATCCATATATATATATATATATATATATATATATATATATATATATATATATATATATATATACACTCAAAAAAATGAAATGTTGAGTTTACTTAATTTTTTCTTGTCAACGGGTTCCACAAAATATATTTATGAAAGTTGAAAATAAATATTTCAAAGCTAATTGAATTAATCGCCTTATTTTAGGTTGAAACAATTAGTTTGAATCAAGCCAACTATTATCAATTGATTTTGCTGAACATGAGACATTCGAGTTGAACTAACTTAAATCAGTTATGTTATAAGTACTAACTAAATTTGTTAAGAAGTTGCATATTATATTTTTGTCTATTGAAAGTAAACAAATTAGTTTACAACAAATCAATTAATTAATGCTTAATCAATCAAAACTAAATTATTACACTCTATTACATTTTTACTAGTTAGGTTTAATTAACTTTAGTTTGTCAACAGGTTCCACACAATATACTTAAGTAAACTCAACTAACTTTTGTTAGTTCTTTTATTCACCAACACAAAATTCCATTAACATTACTGACACAAGTAACAGTTGTGCACTGTCTAAAATGCAGTAAAAAAATTACATTAGTTGAGAACATATGATCCAACAATACAACAGTTGTCACAGTATTAGAAAATAATGTGAATGACTTACATATTCCAAAATGGCATTACTTTGTTCAAACCTGAGTGGTCAAATTAAACCATCACAAAATAAAATAAAATTAACATGTCAGAATAGCAACAGTCTTGGTTTAAAAATAATAATAATAAAAAGACACACTGTAAAAGTTATCTTGACCTTTAAAAAAAAAAACATTAAATACTCTGGTCACTTTACATGGAGAGGAAACATGTCAGCCTGAACAGTGGTGTGTGTCAAGTGTATCTGCAGTAAATTTGTTTTAAATACAAACAAGACCAAGTTAAATTTCACAAAATCATAATAGCTCAGTGTTGGTTTACTCATAAATTTAGTTTTTGATCATATGTACCTTGGTTGAACGTTTGGTAGCATCCAGCTGGAGGAAGATTTTCAACTATATAGTAGGTGTTAGAAAATTATGAATACTTAACATAGCCTAACAAGCCAACAGGATTTTATTTAGTTTTATCCTGAGTGGTCAACTTTGACAAATTAAACAGTTACTGATGAAGTTTTCAAAACAAAACAAAAATTATAAAAAAAATAAATAAATAAATAAAACATTTTTGTTAACAAGTTTGTTATCTTGCCCTTTTTCAAAAAAAGGAAATAACTCTGGACACTTTACATGACAGAGAAACATGTCACCCAGAACAGTAGTACGTGTCACACACAAAAATAAAAACAAATAAAAGTGTCAAGTGTTTTTCAAATGAAATGGTTTTAAGTCTAAAGTGCCTTCATGAACAAACTCTGCTTTGTTGGTTCTGATGTTGTCATGATACTGGAATTCAGTACCAATCTGTAGTGGAATTTTAAAAACGTCCATTTCCCACTCACATTAGAGCGCTGTAGTGCACATTTTTACATGCCACTGATTTGCCATTGTGTTCACATGCTCAACAGAAATGACTGTGATTGGCCGTGAAGGTCATCAGTTCACCAAACTCACTTCACCAAAATGAGTTTACTCAGTGTAACCACAGATACAGAGACACTGGAGCATTTTAAAGCCTTTTAAAGATAATCAGTTATTGCTGACATACAAGTGATCTGCTGATGGATTGACTGATCTACGCATCTTTGAAATGCTCCAGTGTCCTTGTATCTCTGTTTGCACTCTGTAAGAAGAGTGGTGAACTGATGACCTTCACGGCCAATCACAGTAATTTCTGTTGAGCATGTGAACACAATGGTCAATGCAAAGTGTTTAAGAACAAGCTCAATAGGCCTCAAATGTTAGCAGGAAATTGACATTTTTTAAATTTCAATACTGATTGGTACAGAAATTGCAGTATTGTGACACCACTAGTTGGTTCACTCATACAGTTTGTTTTTGAGCATCTGTACCTTGGTTGAGAGTCTGGTAGCATCCAGCTGAAGGAAGATTTTCTGAAGCACCTCAAAAAAAAATTTCAGTTCCTGAGGATAACTGAGGTTCAATGCATATATTACACCCATTAAGAGTGCGCATGCAGAAGCAATGTCTCCCAAGTCGTGAAGCACTTCAATGCCCTCAATCACTATTCCAACATCCACTGGAGGGGTGGTGGCATCACCTCCCTCAGAATTAATGCTGTAGATGCCAAAGACAACTTGTTTAAGATCCTTCTCAGCAACACCACCATCTGAATCCTGTCCACACACACAAAAAAACAACCATGAAATTAACAGTCAATTCCATAATTCCCAATAGCTTATTTGATAAATAACTTTTGGCCCAAACTCCTCACAATTTCTTCACTCACTGGAAACTGAAGTATACCTGCATTAAGTCTGGTGATGTCTATGCATTCCAGACTTAAAAAGCAAATACTAATGCAACCAAGTATTAAAAAGTTAAGGTTTGATTCATGATTATTATTCTGTCCAATTACTTTTGGTCCCTTAACAAGTGGGATGTACATATGTTGTAATTCCTAGAGCGTTCATCTGATTTGGATGTTAATACCCTCAAATTAAAGTTGACAGTCTGCAGTTAAAGCATATCTTGTTCGTTTCATTTAAAATCCACTGTGTTGGTGTATAAAGCCAACATGTTGTTTCAATGTACCAATATTTATGGACCTGACTGTACAACGGCAGAGAAAGGTGATGGTTTTTTTATTATTAAAAAGCATACAAATGAATTCAAATAGCCATGGATCCTGATTACACACTGAGGTCTTGTAAAGTGAAATGATCGCTCAGTGCAATTTTTTTTTTACATATTTTTAGCTTTAAACCACAGCCTGATCAAACAGTTCTTGATGTATGCACGGATTTAGTCTGATTGTAGTCCTTTTATTTGCAGGAGCTGGTGATGCAATTTTCAATATCTATAAAATGGTGAATTTTGCTAAAAGATCACAAGTTTGCACCCTGTGTTTGACCAGGCGGTGGATTAAAGCTAATATTGTAAAACAAAAAAAAATTATAATAATTAAAAAATAATAATAATAAGTATCCTGGAGGGCCGATGTCCTGCATGGTTTAGTTCCAACCCAATAAGACAAACCTGTGCTAGCTATTCAAGCTCTTACTAGGCTTTCTAGAAACATCTGTGCAGGGGTGTTGAAGCAAGTTTAAGATAAAATCTGCTGGACATCGGCCCTCCAGGACAGAGTTTGGCCACCCCTGGTCTAGACCAAATTTGCCATTCCTACAAGCCGTATCACACAATGCTAAATGGATATTGTGAGATTCTTAACAGCTGTAGTATACAGTTACTGCAGCATTAATATGTACTACCTACCAGATATTCTTTAAAGAGACTTCTCGGTTCTTCGTTCAGGTAGATACAAAGTGCCTTGAGAAGGCACTCCCTCTTCTTTTCAACAGTTTCATTCTAAATAGAAAAAGCAGTAGTCAACATACATACAACAAACCTATTATACTTCTATAAATGTTTAATTGGTGAAATGTATCTATGGGTTAAGTAGGCACATGCACTATGTCTATTTATTTATAGAAACTAAATTAGGCAAATTGTAAATTACAGAGTTGCTGTTAAATCTCACTAGCTTTTTACAATACAACCAAAATAATTTATTATTCATATAGAACATACTTGCAGATGTTATTGGTTTCTGACAAAAAGCAACTCAAGACTGGACGACAAAAATGACTTATTCCTAAATGTGTTGTACAGTAGAGAAATGATACCTGTGCAGTCGGAGCAAAAGTGAGGTCAATTTTCTTCCCTTTTGCTCCACCAGTTTTCTTCATCACTCTGATGAGCTGATCGGTGTGGTGGTCAAGTTGAGAAAAAAACTTTGTGATGAGTTGAACAGTCGTAATCCTCAGAAATTCTGCTTCCACCTTTAAATAAATGTACACAAACATGTTATACTATCCATGGCTTATACTAATACGTTTACTGCTATAGCAGCACTACTATTACATTTGACTTTAATGCTACTAATTTATTTAATTCTCCTAACCCCATCAATCCGAGGCTGTGCTCTAAATCTGGTTAAACTCCCCACCCTAAAAACCATGTTACAGTATTCTGAACTGAATTCCACGCAGTTATTTGATACATTATATAACATTGATTACCAATGTTTTAAGCAGTAGTTTATACCTCAGGCGCAGTGAAGAGTCCTGGCCATCTGTTCTGGAACTCTGCAATCATGGGTTTGTCTCTGACTACCTCCTGTCTCCTATATGGAAAGGTCTTGGCCATCTTCTCCCTGATAACTGCCTTGTTGTGTCTTTTTTTACCTCCGCCAACAAAGCCACTCTTTCACCTTCAAGGCTGTCCTGGGTCTCTCCAGCAGGATAGGGGGGGTAGAAATTTACTTCTGCCCTTCTGGGTTTTTTTACATTCTAGGCTGGCTGGCACTTATCTTCAGGCTTGTGCTTGAGGGAATTAATGGTCATCTCTGGGCACCTAAAATCTCTTAGTTTTGTCCTATAGTTGGCCATTTTGTACTGGAGGCTAACTTTCCAAACATAGTAACCAGTAACAGATCCTTGTTCCCTCAAACATGGGTGAGCTTTGATTAAAGCTTCAGCAACAGATTCTATTTCTAAATTTGAAGGATATTCCTCGAACTTGATTATTTGCTCAGCCAGACTTTCCAAGATGTCAGATTTAAGCTTATGGCTGGGTTTAAAGAAAACTTTGCTTGACAAGAAGGACTGGTTTGCACTTTGAAGTTGGATCTCCACATCATATGGGAATGTAGGTATTTGAAATTCTTGAGGCCACTGTGATCGAGCAGTTGCTGAGTCAGGGGAGGAGAGAATTATTGTGTCATTAGAGGAAAAAGATGTGTCTTCACCACTCAGGTTCACACAAACTTGACTGACATCCGAAGCATCTGACAATGAGATAACTTTAACTGTACTCTTGTCCTGTACATCACCAATTTGATTAAGGTTAACAAAGTCATTATCAAAGTCACTGTCCATGTATTGGAGTCTAATGTCCCCCTCGATATCAAACTGATGTTTGATCTCATTTGAAAGATCCTCCACAGACTTTGGCATGCCTGATTGTATGGTCAGCTTTTCAGAATTGTTGGCACCAAAGACAATCCGCAGTTTCACTGGTGTAGCCATCATGCAAATGATTCAACCTTAAATAGCAAAATTAATAAAGCCATTAAGTGCATATAAAAAATTTTTAAATTTGAAAGTCAGAAAGTTCTTTGATAAAAACCTGAAGGAAGTCAAAGCAAACATGGCCTATATTCACAAAAGGAAAGTATCTCCATCCAGCTTTCTATTTTTATGAGATTTAAATGTCCCATAAAATTTTTCTCTTAAAATGTACAACTTTTGAACATATAGGTGATGTTTTCATGGGATTTAAGATGCAGACTTATGTGACTGAAATACTCCTTTTCATTGCCAAGTTCAGAGAATTCACAAACTTGACATCTGAATGTAGCCAATGATGATGTTTGCTGAGATGAGTCTCTGTTATGGACTCTACAAAGGTGTGATCTAAGTGCATTCCATGTCTTGAATGTACATGGACAACTAGTATATGGACAAGGATATGGGTGCCTACGCCCATATTGAGAATGCTTTAACTTATAATGTTTAAGTAACTGAGTTCTAGTTACGGCCTTTGAACTGCAACCTTTACACTGCCACATTCAATATATGTAACAAACAAAATAGCAAAAATATATATATAAAAATAAATAAAATAAATAAAAAAATATATAAAAATAAAATAAATAAATAAAAAATATATATAAAAAAATAAGTAATAAAATTGAATTAAATTGTGATTTCAGGTCAAAAGAACTTCACTAATTTTTTAGAAGTGTTTTGCAGATAACATACCATTTAACAGCACTGTGGCACCGAATAAAAAACGCTTGCCTGTAACAGTCAGAACGTGAAATTAAAAACATTTATTGGATGTTAAAAACTGAATTTATCAATTGCTATTAACAATTACAAGTTAAAAAAAAAAAAAGATACAGAAGCAATATACTCAGAACTAACACATGAATTGGTCATGGAAGAAACAATTTAGATTAATAGATGTTGCAGATGATACTTACCAATTGTGAGTAAAAAACCTTCACCAATCATTAAGAATCTAATATAAAAAAATACAAGAATAAAAATTAAAAATGCAGAAAACAGAAAAATATCACCAATAGCAATTTGTAATTTTTTTAAACTTAAATTGAAATAAAACTTTCAAATCAAGTATTAACCACTGCTATTTTTAATAACAGTTAATTGTGTTAATAAATATTTATAATAGCAGATTTTCATCTAGTTTTAGTGAGTCTTTTTGCTGTGATAAGAATTAACACCTAGTGGTTGGAGTAAATTTTGGGATTCAAAGGAGATAAAAAAAATACAGTGGAAGTGTTTTTTTAAATTAGCAAAAATACTGTATTTTAATGCTTTAGTACAATCAAAAGTAAAAACAAGATACAAAAACAAAACCTTTAACACTATTCAGAACAATGAACGGGATTATGTAATAATTACATTAAACGTGTTGAATAATTTCCAAACAATTACATATAGTATTATAAATTACACGTTCATTATATAAAAAAATAAACACACCTGAATTAGCAATTACAGAGCTCGGATTGGAGGGAGGAGCATACATTCGCGCTACTCCAGGCTTTAATCACATGAACGAGTGTTTGAAATAAATCATTCTGTGAGATGTATTAGTCGGTTTATTAGTCACGTAGAAACAATAAAAACTAATTCAATCCTCTGTTCTGCTTGTTAATATGTGTGTGGTAAACATTTTTATTAATACTCTAACATATCCCTTTAAATAAACTACGTATTTAGATATTAAACATTGAATAGGGTCAAACGGAGGGTTCAGACATCTACCATAGTATCGAAAAATGTACTTTTCTTTTGCCGAAATAATAAAAATAAGGAGCTGACCGACCTGCACCACATGGCTAAGTTTGCTAGCTAACATCAGCATGTCTAAGACACCGAATCACTAAAGAATAAACACCTATCTTATCACAAATAAAATAGATCGATACAGATGAAAAAACAAATAACCTCCTACCTTTTCAAGTTGTCAAAAGTAAGACTTCCCTCCGTCAAAACTAACCGATGAAAAACTGCAGCAAAACGGTCAGATTCAAATGTCTTTGCGCATGCGTAATCTGAGGCGATCTTTTTCATTGGAGATTCTTGGCAGTTGGTGTCGCATTACTGCCACCATGTGGTAGTAAGAAATGTTCACTTAACATAAATGGTTTGTGATTAAACAACACATTAGTATTTTGTATAGTTAAGTTAAGACATAATTACGTGGACCTTAATAGAAAAAAACATTTAAAGTCAACAAAGACAATAAATATAAGTAAACCAAATATAAATATATTATGTAAAGTCCACAACCTCCCTTGTTCATTTTTTTGAGTGTATATATATATATATATATATATATATATATATATATATATATATATATATACTGTTGAAACCAGAAGTTTACATACACTGTAAAAAAGGAACATAACCATTTTTGTCTGATGGTAAATTTTACTAAACATTTACTATTTTAGGTCTGTTAGGATTACCTAAATGATTTACGTTTGCTAAATGCCAGAATAATGAGATTATTTTTTTGATATTTTTTAATTAATTTCTAGACAGTCAAAAGTTTACATACATTTCCTTGGTATTTTTTTAGCTTTGCTTTTAAACTGCATAACTTTGGTCAAATGTTTTGGGTATCCTTCCACAAGCTTCTCACAATAGTTTGAAGGAATTTTGGCCCATTCCTCCTGACAGAATTGGTGTAACTAAGTCAGATTTGTAGGCTGTCTTGCTCGCACAAGCTTTTTCAACTCTGCCCACAAATTTTCTATAGGATTGAGCTCAGGGCTTTGTGATGGCCACTCCAAAACATTCACTCTGTTGTCCTTAAAGCACAATTTAACTAATTTGGCAGTATGCTTAGGGTCATGGTCTGTTTGGAAGACCCATTTGTGGCCAAGTTTTAATTTCCTGGCTAATGTCTTGAGATTTTGCTTCAGTATTTCTACATAATGTTCTTTCTTCATGATGCCATCTATGCTGTGAAGTGGACCAGTCCCTCCTGCAGCAAAACAGCCCCACAACATGATGCTGCCACCCCCATACTTCACAGTTGAGATGGTGTTCCTAAGCTTGTAAGCTTTCCCCTTTGTACTCCAAATGTAACACTGGTCATTATGGCCAAACAGTTCAATCTCAGAAGCATAATAATCTTATTGTATGTAAACTTGACTTTCAAGAAAAGTTATAACAATTTCTCAAAAAAAATCTCTCTCATTATTCTGCTAATAAGCATAACAGAAACAAATTTGATAATCCTAACTTACCTAAAAGAGAAAAGGTTTAGTCACATTAACATCTGCCTTTTTAAAAAATGGTTGTGTACCTTTTTATACAGTGTATGTAAACTTCTGGTTGCAACTGTATATACACGTATATACACAGAAAAAGCTATGTAACCCAGCACAGTGAAAAGAAAAAATGCATTCAGGCCCCTATAATCATTTTCCATAGTGTAGCCAGCTCTGGAAATCTATAAAAAAACTAGCAGTGTAGTTAGCTTTTCTAATAAAGTGAAAGTTCTAATTTAGTTTTCCGGTCAACATAATTCAGTCAAATGAATAACTAAATACAAATATCAGTCACCAAAACAGTGCTTTACATCAGCCAGTGTTGCTTTGTTAGCAGAACTCGAGGAAATAAAACAACAATGCAGTGATTTACCAGCAGTTGAGCCGACGGCCCTGACCCGCACTCTCAGCATAATATAAAGACCTGCGCTTTCACCTCTGTAGGGACTGATGAGAAAATAAGACTCTTGGCGTGACAGAAAAACATCCATCACAGGAAGTACAGCCTTCACCATCCGGCAGACGAACACAACTGCATCTAGACACACAAAATGCTCACACACATACACAGAGGGAATGAAAAACTCATCTGAAAACAGAAAGCTGAAAAGCAACATTCATCCAACCAATTTTATCATAGCTTTTGACGCCCAGTTCTCCAATCCCACAGCGGAGAAACAAACTAAATCTCTGATTTATTGAATCAAAGATTTATTGAAGCATATTTAAATCCATCAAATAGTGATTTTCAACTTTAACTACAGCAAGCCGCCTTTAACAAATACATATTCTAGCTCTCAGCAGAGTAATTGGTTTTCAGATTGCAGTCAACCATCGCATCGCATGAAACATTGAAGAATATAACTGAAAACCCTCATTAGAAGCTTTCCAAGTATATAGGTTTTGACTGTGCAACTGAGACCCCGAGACCTTGAGATTTAGCCATGAATGTGTGAGTGTGTCTGTTCAGGGCATAATTATTGATCTAACAAGATAAAGAAAAGCTTGGTATGAAACGAGTGCTTACACAGCGATGCGTTTCGATGAGTGTTTCACCTCTAGGTGAGAGCACGTCATTCCGCAAGAAAGGCTGAAATTATGATCCGCTCGCTGAGGTTTCTCCGTAATTACGTATATTGTGCAAATGCAAATTTGTGTACTGAATGTGTCATTTGAATGAGTTAAATTACAAAGATTGTATTTTGCTTGCCTGTCGCATTCTGAAATCCTCTCTTCTTCTCTTCATCTGTGTCATTTCTTTTTAGGATAAACTGGAGGTGTACTTCTGGAGTCTGTGATAAAAAGACAAGTTTGAGCTCTCTGCAGCTTTCACATGGTCACCCACTGAAGCTAAGCAGGGTTGCGTATGGTTAGTACCTAGATGGGAAACCACATGAGAAAACTAGGTTGCTGCCGGAAGAGGTGTTAGTGAGGCCAGCAGAGGGCGCTCAACCTGTGGTCTGTGTGGGTTCTAATACCCCAGTATAGTGATGGGGACTCTCAGTGAGCAACTTTTTTCAAATGAGACGTTAAACCAAGGTCCTGAATCTCTGTGGCCATTAAGTCTTTCGCGTGTAAGTTCTAAATCCTCCAGCTGATCCCCCTGCGTAAGTTTTTTTATTGTTATTTAGAAAGCCTCTCTTTAAAATTCCCATATCGAAACGTCAAGATTGTAACGTGACATACCGCAGCCCCAGTAATTCATGCATACAGTTGCAATCAGAATTATTCAACCCCCTGCATTGTTAGCCCCCCTGTTTATTTTTTTCCCCAATTTCTGTTTAATGGAGAGAATTTTTTTTCAACACATTTCAAAACATAATAGTTTTAATAACTCATCTCTAATAACTGATTTTTTTTATCTTTGTCATGCTGACAGTAAATAATATTTTACTACATATTTTTCAAGACACTTCTATATAGCTTAAAGTGACATTTAAAGGCTTAACTAGGTTAATTAGGTTAACTAGGCAGGTTAGGGTAATTAGGCAAGTTATTGTATAATGATGGTTTGTTCTGGAGACTATTGAAAAAATATATAGCTTAAAGGGGCTAATAATTTTGACCTTAAAATGGATTTTAAAAAATTAAAAACTGCTTTTATTCTAGCCGAAATAAAACAAACAAGACTTTCTCTAGAAGAAAAAATATTATCAGACATACTGTGAAAATTTCCTTGTTCTGTTAAACATCATTTGGGAAATATTTAAAAAAGAAAAAAAAAAATTCAAAGGGGGTTTAATAATTCTGATTGCAACTGTATATCATTTTTTGTGTCTTTTTTCCTTTTCTGCAAATATTGACAAACGTCAGAATTATATTTTGAAATATATACTATTCCAGTTTTCAAATATGCATAAGAACATGTATTTTGTCGTTAAAATAGTTTAAAAATGATCATACTCTTGTGATCTGGCCATGTTTAATCTTAGCTGCATGAAAAATGAGACAGAGCTGCTAGAGTTACATGTTCACTTCGAACTACATGTTCTTCCGAAGTACATGAAAGTGGCTATTTAACAGGGAGAGGAGTAGAGTAAATGTTATAGTAAAACAAACAGTGTGTATCTTACATGAAAAAAATTGTCCAGTTATGTTTAAAAGTACATGAAAGTGGCTATTTAACTGGGAGAGGAGTAGAGTAAATGTTAAAGAAACACAAACAGTGTGTATGTTACATGACAAAATTGTCCAGTTATGTTTAAAAATAATTATTATTGCGATCGCCGTAGACATCCTTGTGTATTTAACAAACCTTCAATGTTGTTTTGCTAGTAGTTATGTGTATTTGAATGTCTGAAACCTAAAATAAACTTTATTTGTTTGAAAGCACTGATTAATTGTGATTTATCACAAGCAGTGCACTCCTCTTTCTATCCCTCAGCGCAAGTCTTAGATTTGAATTTTAGACTTTGATGACGTCCGTTCTAACTTCATAATCACACCGGTGTGATCATACACGTGAAAGGGTTAAAAATCCTGGGAAGTCCTTTGAAAAGATTAGGAGTGTATCCCTGTATTCTGTATTATTATTATTATTATTATTATATTGGTATTATTATAAGGGAGTTAGTAACAAGTTAGTTATTTAAAAAATGAGGCTGTGAGGGAAATTAATTTAATAATATGAAATTATTCATTTGTCATGTGTCCCTTTAACAGGAATTATTGAAAGACTTGATGTAAGGACATCTATAATACAATCTAACAAAAAGAAAATTGATTTCAATAATTAACCGATACTTGCCCTTAAAGAAAAGTAGTAGCAAAGGCATGGATTATAGTTTAAAATTGTCGTTTTGACAGAAATGGTTTTATTTTCCTCAGTTGTCACAGCTGAAAGAAGTTTGCCTTGACCACTGCCCCTATTTGGTTGTCCAACTTTATGTCAGGATCGAGTTGAACCCCAAGATTTGTGATGGTCGGTTTGATGTGCTGTGCTAGGTCACTTAAATCAATCGTGGAAGTCACAGTAATATGCCCAAAAACCATGACTTCCATTTTCTTTTCATTGATGTTTAAAAAATTAAGAGCCATCCAGGACTTTATGTCATCTAGACACTGGAGCAGTAATCCGACAGTCACACTTTTTCTAATAGGGACATAGATCTGGGTGTCGTCAGCATACAGGTGGAAAGACAGGCCATGCCTCCTAATTATTGACCTGAGGGGGAGTAGATAGAGGGAAAAAATAAGAGGGCCTAATACTGAGCCCTGTGGGACCCCATGAAACAGAGGGGCAGGGGAAGAGACATGATCCCCAATGCTGACGTTAAACATCCACTAAACACTCAAGCGCCACATATGTGACATTCAAATTACATTGATATATTTTCCAAGGGAATTAAACCAGTGCTGTTTTTGTGATCTAAAATTCTTAAAAACTTTGCCATTAATGACATTATAATATGTGGAAAAAAAACAGAACCAGCAATTATTCTATCCAATACAAATATTGAACTACAACGAGCAACACTTTGACTATGAGCAAAAATAGAAAAAGAAGAAAAAAGTTATTTTTGAGCATTCAGTCCTTTTTAGATTTTAGGTTTGTTTACATTTAGTTTGCCAATATTTCAGTCAAACGGCAGCAGAGATTGTTTGGAGAAGGACATATTTTCTCTCAGTCTGCTTGTTTGACGCACACCAATGTTCAGAAGGCAACGTTCAGACTCATTCAAATAAATTGAGCACAGCATTTCAAACCAAACCTGCCAAAGTGTGAACAGACCCTAAAATACCACTTCCAGGTAGCTTTATAGCTCTACGGTTAAACTCACCTGTCCATTTCCCACAGATTTGTAGACCAAATCATTTGACCATTTCCTGCACTCTGTTATTTTTCACAGTTATTTACCTGCTATTCCATGTGAAGTCTCGTAAATTCACAGGAAATTGCATGTCTACACTGAAAAATAAGGTAAATATGAGTTTCGTAAAAAAACAAATGAACTAAAACTCTGTCAGAACACATACTTTTGACTGTCCATCAAAAAAGAAAGACTTTTTTGGTGTTAGACAGTATACAGGATCCACCAACATGGTTTAATGTTCCATGCTAACACCCTAATAATCTAAATTTGATTGATTTAAATAAGGCACATATCATAAAGCATTATAAAATCCATCCAAACATAGCGGGAAAAGTGCAGAGCTCATTGGACTGGCACAAAATTCCATGCCACCTAGTTACAATGCTCTGTGGCAAGTGTGTGTATTTCCTGTTGCTGTGCTAATGAAAGCTCATTGACACCCTGATCACAGAGCATGCAGTCGCTGGGGCACGTCACTAATTAACACCGCCATAATCCGTGTCCCGCTCTGACCTTTCCAGGCCGTCCAAGGTTTGTGTTGCTGGCACTGAAATTGATGTCAATTATTTCAGATTTCATGTATTTTCCCTGTGAATAAGTATTGTCTGGAATGACTGATGATTACGTTTTCATGAAAATGTGATTAAGAGGACAAAAAGACGGTGTGCTTTGAATAGGCTATTCTGCCTTTCATGATTGGCACATTTTGATGTGATTACATTTCATGCTACATGGTCATTTAGCTTTTGGTATTGGTTCATTATGCATAAATGGATAGAAATTGCTTCTATTAACCAAACAGGCCCTTTGTGATCAATGAGAAAAGATGATAGTGAACTTTAAAGGGCTTCTTTTAATTGAGTATACACACTCCCTGACAAAAGTCTTGTCGCCTATCCAAGTTTTAGGACAACAAATAATAACTTGACTTGTAGTTGATCATTTGGTATCAGAAGTGGCTTATATGAAAGGCAAAGCCTCTAGATTACGCTTATTTTACCAAAATAAAATATGATCATGTCTTGATTTTTAATTATTTAATTAGGACAGTAAGGTCTGACTTTACTTAAACAAAAGTCTTGTCACTTAACAGAAATAATGTACAGTATAGAAAATAAAGTCATGGTGCAGTGGAAAAATAAATAATATTGTGTATGACTCCCATGAGCTTGGAGGACTACATCCATACATCTCTGCAATGACTCAAATAACTTATTAATAAAGTCATCTGGAATGGCAAAGAAAGCGTTCTTGCAGGACTCCCAGAGTTCATCAAGATTCTTTGGATTCTTGTTCATGTCTAGTGACTGAGCTGGCCAATCCTGGAACACCTTGACCTTCTTTGTTTTTAGAAACTTTGATGTGGAGGATGAAGTATGAGAAGGAGCGCTATCCTGCTGAAGAATTTGCCCTCTCCTGTGGTTTGTAATGTAAGGGGCAGCACAAATGTCTTGATACCTCAGGCTGTTGATGTTGCCATCCACTCTGCAGATCTCTCGCACGGCCCATACTGAATGTAACCCCACACAATGATTTTTTCTTCACCAAACTTGACTGATTTCTGTGAGAATCTTGGGTCCATGTGAGTTCCAATAGGTCTTCTGCAGTATTTGTGATGATTGGGATGCAGTTCAACAGATGATTCATCAGAAAAATCTACCTTCTGCCACTTTTCAAACTGATCAACTAGAAGTCAAGTTATTATTTGTTGCTCTTACAACTGGGATTGATGACAAGACTTTTAGTGTAGTGACCACATAAAGTTGTAAGATACTTTAGCCACATATAATAATGTCTGAATTCCTAAAACAAATAAGACATGCTAAATTCTTTGGGGACAGCATATCCACAGCAATGCATATAGCGTGCATGGAATAAGAAATGAGGGGTAAACCTCTAGAAAAGCAAGAGATACCAACGAAGGTCATGTTTAACGCAAAAACGTCTCTAAAGCAGTAATCTCATAAAACATAATAAACTATCTCAGGAAACCTTATGTTCACCTTACAGATCAAGGTGAAAAATGTTTCTCAAAACAACCATTAACCTCTGAAGACCCACTGCAGCACAATTATAACACTTGCAAGCAATTAAATAAAATCTCTTTTGCACTAAATATGAAAAAATAAAGATAAGAGTGTATTATAACAGCATATAGATTGGAGACATTTTAGAAATGTTTTCATCTTCTTAATGATTATGGGTTCATTATTGGTTTAGAATAACGAGCAGGTGGATTTTCCACTAAATAAAAGTAAACCAGCATATTTACATTTAATCAATGACTTTTTTCAAAGTGATTGTCAAACTTATTTTAAGTGATCTGAAGGCAAAGCAAGGTTTACAAAAGCTGGAAGTGTATTTGGTTTGATCCATACATGTACACATAACATGTAAACTGTCTATAAAATCACTTTTTAGTAAGACATGTCATACTCTTTTTGTTTTTTAAACGTGTTTAGATAATCAAGTAAAATAAAACCTAATTCATACAATTAATATGGAGTTTTCTTTTAAAAACGGTTGTATCATTCATTACCTGGCAAACGAAGGACACATTTTAAGGCTGCATTTGAAGGAGCCTTTACATTTTTTTTGAAATGAGACAGTCTTGGTCACAGAGCGATGACGCAGTGCCCTTCGAATGCATCCCAAAGCGAACCTCCGCAAACACAGCGATGACGTTACATTCGCCGCGTGCACTCAAGCGAAAAAGCAGACGTGCCGAGTATAAACCAGGCTTAAGGCAAGTCATTTCGCTCGGCAGCCATCTTTGAAACGCCTCTTGGGCAGTATGCTCAGGCATTCTGTTTGAATGGGGAAACCTCAAATTCTTCAAAATTGCTTTGCAAGCTTACTATTAAATTTCATATAAGGAATCACTAATAAAATTAAACAACAACAACTGTCTCTTTAGTGTCATTTCTAAAAAATCTGCAGAAAGTCACATCTGGTCCTCCCCCCTCCCTTAGGCCCCGTTTACACTGTCAGGTCTTGATGCTCAATTCCGATTTGTTGTCTATATCTGATTTTTTTGCCTGTCCGTTTACACGTTCTTTTAATTGTGACCCATACCCGACTCATGTGTTTACAGCATCACTAGCCACGATGAAAGAAATTGTCTTGCTTTTTGCTCTGCGAAATATGCGAAGTTCCAACTTTAAAATGATTTTGAGGTGGAGGAGTAGGGAAAGGGCCGTCATTGCAGCTTGCGCCTATGGTTTATATATGGTGTCCTTCACCTTCAGAGGAATCTGTGGGTATGAGAGAGATCTCAGGTCTGGTGGGAGCAATCTTGTGGCGACTTACCACTTTCCTCCACCATTGTTCCTCTGTTGTTGATGCTTTACCGCGTCGGCATCTCCACACACGCTCTTCCTTCTACGTCATTAAACCGCAGAGAAGTACTACAATGGCGCAAGTTTAATGAAGTGCAAAACTGAGTGCCTCAATAAATCCAATCTGCCTGTTTACATGATAGCCGCATTGTCACATATCTGATTTATATCTGATTTATTTCCACATATGAAGGAGGCCTGAAACCATCTCTGAATATCCGAATGCATGATTGGCTTCTGTGCTAGAAGCCCGGGCTTCATTCGTCATATTGACCGTTACACTTTTCCCCATTCAAAACTACACGAGTGACATGTCTTGTGTATGCTATACTCTTGGTGATGGTAACCACCTAATTGATCTTTTACTTTTTGTTTATAGTAAAAAAAAAAAAAACCTCAATTCACTTAAAGTGGTGTCAGAAACACATTTTAACCAAATAGTGTATTTCTTAGAGTTAAAGGAATAAAAAACAGGCAAGTACATACAATTACAATGTGAACTGCTATGAATTACGTATAACCGAAAGTGCTAGAGTTGGAGGGTCTTGAGTGTTGATGTCAAAAATCAGTCTTTCACAATTTTGTGTAAATTAAAAAATCAGCTCTTGGTAATCTCAAGGCTACATCCGTGAGCTGGGCAGTCTCAGCTGAATGTCTGCATTTGAACTCAAATTGTTTCGCAATAAATGGCATAAGAACTACCAGCCTGTAATTTTCTGAAAGTGCTGGATTTTGAGTGAATTTTTTTTTTAAGCAGTGGAGTTATTCAAGCCTGCTTAAATGCTGCGGGAAAGGAAGCAGAGTGAAAGGATTTGATTAAAGATGTAAGTATACAGTGCAGATACAATTGAAGGGTTTTAGCTTGACTCAAAATATATCACAGTTGTTTCAATATGAAAAGTTATTAATTATATTAACTATTTGGTGGCAAGTTAATCAAACAATTGTTTACTTGACTGCTTCATAGAAATGTTGCCAGCATTCTGCAGCTTCAAATATTAACATTAGTATTTTATTCAACACTTTTCAACAACTCACCCCAAAATAAAATATGCACAAATATAACTTCTATACAACTAGTAGCAACATTACACTCACATGCACTCACATCATCATTAATAATTAACTCATAAATGACTCTGAATTTTTAGGGGTCACTTCATGTGTTTTTTCCCTGATAAAATAGCTGTCCTATCGTAAAATGGGCATCAACTGTAAATCCCCTCCAAAACGCATTGAAGGCGCATATAAATCCAATCGCTCAACTTCAGGGGATGGTCTGAGATTCCCGATGATACTGGACAGGTCTAAATGCATCAGGTTATGTGACAGGATAGTCTATATACACACGGCTTTCTGACGCTACCTACTGAGTGCATCCAAGTTCACAGTTTACAGTATGTTAATATAACTACAATATTTTGGGCTGAAAGATCCGCTGTAAATGCTGCTCTCCAAATGTAAACATGTAGGATTTTCTCTGCATTTTGTGACAGGATAGTCTATATACACACGGCTTTCTGACACTACCTACTGAGTGCATCCAAGTTCACAGTTTACAGTATGTTAATATCACTACAATATTTTGGGCTGAAAGATCCGCTGTAAATGCTGCTCTCCAAATGTAAACATGAAGGATTTTCTCTGCATTTTGTGACAGGATAGTCTATATACACACGGCTTTCTCACGCTACCTACCGAGTGCATCCAAGTTACAGAGATATGTGGAGGGTTTTTTGTTTTCTCCCATAGGGCATGCGGTATCAAACGTTCCATTAAAACTCCACTCTTTCAGCAGTTCCTCGCATCCAATATCTCATTTGTCACGAGGGGCATGCATAAAATGTTCCTGAATGAAGGTGAATGTGCTGAACTGCAGTTAAAGTCGACAAATTAAGAATTTGGTAAATAATTTGATTACTGATGTCCATGTAAACATACTATGTTTAACATAGTCACTGTCTTTCTCCCCTGCGTCTGTGTTGTTTTGCCTCTGTGAAAATCAGCACATGCTCAAATTGAAACTCCCCTTTTCATGCAAATCTTTCTCTATTCGCTACTCGACACTCCCACCTAAACAAAGCTGGATTCACCCACTTTCCTGACTTTTTTCAAACTAGAGGTGTGAAAACACTCTGCTGAGACAGGAGGGTTTCATGGCCCTTTAACTAACAGATATTTTGTTACAGTGTATAAAATAATTTGAATATAAGATATATAGCTTATGTTTTTGTAAACAATAATAATAATAATAGTAATAATATAAAATGAGGTGCAAGGTTTCCGCTACATTCATTCATCCGTGGCGGGCCACCACGCCAAAATTCATCCCGCCACGGCTACATTACAACTTCTCATTTAAAACATTTAGCCGTGTTTTTTATAGCGGATTATAATCGCACCAAAACATATTAGAGGTAAACAGCGCAAACTTTTCTGTAACCGTAGTAGTGCTGTGCGGTATTTGTTCAACCCTTTAAGGTGACATGCTGACTGACTCTCTGACAGACTGACTGACAGGTGCGTGAGTCCAGCAAACACCGCGTAGCTTTCAGTTAAGATGAACACAGTTTCCATAAGTATACTTTATTGATAAAGGTCAATGGCCCTGCATACAATGACTTTATCTTGCTGGAGTTTATAGCCGTTTCACTTTACTTCAGGACGCGTTAATGTCGGAAAACGCACAAAAACACACTAAATCGCGCTTCAGCAGCGCTTACTGGAGAGCGTACAAGAAGGTCTGCACTTGAACGTGTAAATTTGAGTGCGTGCAAGAAGTTCTGTGCACGAACAGAGGAAATCGGCGCGCAAGCACAGAGATTCGCATGCTGGTATTACATGAATGCTATCACGACTTGTAATACTGCGTGTAATATTTGTCTTTGAAATAGTTGGCAGATCTGTGTAAAAAAAAGTCCTGCCGCCACAGCTGGAAAAAATCCTAGAGGAAACACTGGAGGTGTATCTGACACTTTAGATGACATAACCTGTTTAAATTTGCACATAGCGAAGTTTAATAATTGAAATCATATCCATTACTGAAACTATAAAACTATTACAGACCTCACTGTACCTGAAAGTCAGAGAACATTGTCATTGTCCTCTGAAGCACCATAGTTCTGAATCCCATAACTGTCCATCACATTCAACTGCTGAGGAAATGAAAAGCTGCTACAGTTCAGAAAATCTATGACAACTTTATATCTGATGTACTGTATGGCAGGCTTTATAGTTAGCACAGTTGGCAGCTAATATTCCACATTGTTTTCTCATCTCATTGTCAGCACAGTACAAGGCTCTAAGCCTACATTAAACTATGAAAATTGCGCTTTGAGTCATAGGTCTAATCAGAAAGAACGGTCTAATGATTATGTCCCAAGGATTTCATAACCTGCAATGATTTAGTACCAAGGCACCAACAACAGGAAATGAACAACAACGCTGGTCACAAATAACCAAGGAAATCATTTGTGAGAATTTAGGTGCTGCAGTGAAAATTGTCTTGAAACAAGCTTGTATATTTTCATCATCCCTATTTAAAAATGGAATCTCCATCTATGTTACTATGAATCTATGGTCATTTTTCTTCTTTGGACATCTAAGAGAGACTATACTACTGGTGGGTAGAAAAATCACAACTTATTATGCTCATTCCAGCCAGAAAGTGTCAAAAACAGCGTTAAACTGAGGCTTAAATTGTACTAATTACAAAGTAAACAACACACTCACTTGACATTATTAGCTTCAAATCAAGATGGACTTGAACTCCTATTATAGTGACTCCTCCGCTTGGTGAAATTAAAGCTGCATCTTCATGCCTGTGACCATTGTAATACCTGCAGCTCTTACAGGCAATTTCTTGACTAATGATCTGAAAATAAGATGACAATTAATAATAATAATAACAACAGAACACCAGTTAGTGATAATAATGTGCAGACTTAACATGTTGTCGTTTAAAGCAATGCATAAAACATCTTATTTTACGTCTCACCTCAAGTTAAACAATGGAGTTTTACCATTTTTTAATCCATTCAGTCAATCTCCTTGTAAAGATGGGTTTTAACTACAGCGGTTCGAACTGTAGTTTTGCCAAATGACTAAAAAGTTATCAGTATGACGGTGAAAAACTGTACATTTCTAGTCAAACTACCCTTCTGCAATCTTATACCAAAAACGGAAATAAGGGTAGCAATAATAGCTTAAAATGTGGAGAACGTTACTATTATGTGATTGTATTGTATTGCAATATGGAGCAATTCAGTGTTGATTTTAAATCGAAAATAGTTTACAGAAATACTTGAAAATGAAATGATTTAATGACAATAATTCTCTATGGTTACAACTGAATTAGTTATAACATGATAAAACATGAAATGATAAAAACATGTGATAATGATTGTACCCAGCTTAAATGTAAAATAAAGTTACCTGAGATAGAGAGACAGGGGGAGGGAGAGAGAGAGAGACTGAGGGCATACTTACACTATGCTATCCGAACCATGCCCAGGCCCGTTTCCCGAATCGTTTGAGAAGTGTGAGTGCTCTGAATTGGGCTCAGGCACGGTTCACTTTCGCAGCCCTGGCCCGGTTGGAGGAGGTGGGCCTGAGCTAAGCGCGGTTCACTTAGGGTCAGGCGCGGTACGCTTGTGTGTAAGTGCAAGCGTGCCTGAGCCTGAAACTGAAAGCGAGACGTGACTTTTAAGGAACTGTTTCATATGGATTAATTAATCATTCGTACTGTTCAATGAACGCAATGAACGTTGTGGATTAATAAAGACACAAACCCTCACTGCACGACAGCTGCACTTTCAGCAAACCTCCTAATATCTGCTGCACGAGGACTTTTATGATCATTTATGAGCGTCAAAAGTGGCTGATCTCTTCGGTGAAATAATTCACTGCGTGTCACCGCATATCAAATAACTAAAACGATATAACAAAAAAAAATCTCCACTGTGCTGAGCGAGAATGCTTACTGAACAGCGCATCATCGATGACGTAAACATGCCCAGGCCCGAATGTAATGTGAGTGCGGGCCGTCGGGGGAGACGGGAGGGGGGACAAGCATGCTTTGGCCCGGTTCAAGGCAACGGTACATGGTGTGAGTACGCCATAAAAGGGTATATAGCCTGATAGCAGTAGAGTCAGAAAAGATAGACTGCAGAGCAGGAGAGGAGCAGAGCAGGAAAAGAGACCAGAGCAAAGTTTACCAACTATTTTGTATCTTTCTTGACCATGTGACCAAAGCCCAAACACTGAGACATAGAAACTGACCAATCAACATGTGACCACATCGTAAAACCCCCAAAGTCCACATAACCAGGCCCTGATCTAATCAGTATCTGCCTTTGGAATTGGAAGTTAGGACGATTCTAAAGGCCCACGTCGTTTTGGGCCCCCCAGAGTTACTAGAGGGGGCCAATCAAGCACCCCCTTCCCCCTCTCTTCACTTTTGACCATGACACCGAACCCCCCTTCCTGCTCTGCATGTTTGTCCCGAATACTACCCCCACCCCCCGCTCTTCACTATCAGCCACGAGAGCCTCCACCAGAATGTTGCCATAGGGTCAGTACTGTCCAACGATGCCCCTGACTATAGGAGTCAAGCTTTAAATAGGAAAATTATCAAAATTGATTGTTAAAAAAAACTGATAGTTTTTTTGTTTTGTTTTGTTTTTTTAAGTAAGATGCTAATGGTCTAATCCAATTCAATGATTCATTCTAAGCTAAGCTAAAAGTGCTCCTAACAGACCCGGAGATCGGCTGAATGGATTCAAAATGGTAAAACTTTAGTTTTTTGTGTTGCTTTAAACTACAACAATACATTACAATAAGCCTTGTGTTCTTTTAATATGGAGGTTTTAGCCACATTATAGCGGTATATTATAGAATGACAATGCATAGATGAGAAGGAAGGCTGCATTTTCATACATGAATACATGAAGACTATTCTACTGGTAAGTAGTAAAATGATGACTTATGCTAATTTCAGCCAAAAAAGTGTCAAAGAAAGCGTTAAACAGAAGGCTTAAAAGGGACTAATTACAAAGTAAATTGGTGGTTCATTCCTCTGAAATAGAGACTAAGCCGAAGGAAAATGAATGAATGAATATTAATCACTGCAGTAAATATCAATGCATACTTTAAAGAATTTAATTAAATCCAAACAGCAATTTACATGTATAAAATACAAAAATACAATACTATAGTGTTAACGGTGTAAATTGCTTTACACGGCACTAAAAAGAAAACCATAGGGATTTTGTCTCCTCATTTCAGAAGACCGCCACACGCCACTTACACACTTGACTTACCAGGGTTAATCGGCAGTCTGATCCCTAAGATCTCTGTTAGCTGCTCTCTGCCACGACTCAGACCTTTCTGCTGTGACGTCTGTCATTAATGTTTCAGAGCTCAACCACTCCGGCGAGACTGTTGCTTGTCTGCTGATGGGGCTGTATTGATAAATGAAAAGCATTAAGCAGAAGCTTGTTTGATCAGCAAAGTGGAGGAAACCGCAGAAGCTGCTGGCATACCAATTTACACCCATCATTTATTTTTCCTTGCTTGCTATCTGTAAGACCTCATTTATATATATATATATATATATATATATATATATATATATATATATATATATATATATATATATATATATATATATATATATATATATATATACAGTATATACACATATAATATATATGGGTGATTCTCCAAGTCTCTAAATCCAGATAAACCTTCTGTTATTTAAAAATAATAATAATGAAACCGTTTTGAACATATTTACACAAATTACATCAAGTTATCTTTAAAAATATTGCTTGTATGTGCATTTGGGGACATTTTGTCTTGAAAATATGAACTTATATTAACTTAAAAACTCCCACTATACCTGAGATTATCACATCTAATTGTCTACGTTTGTGTGTGCTTACTTTACCAAGTAAAAAAAAAAAAAAAAAGTAACATAAAACATCTATTTCCTGTGTTATTTGTAATTTCAGTAATAAAAAGTGCATATTGGATTTGTCTCTACATTACGGTCAACTTTGTTACATTGTTACATCAGTTATAAAAGGTATAACAATGTTTAAAGCACAGATAGAAAAAGTATGTCCTTATCTTTTTCTCTCATTTGTACAAAATGTTTAGAATATACCAAAACTAGATTAACTAGCTGTCAACCCTAATATTGTGGTATTCTCAGTGAACTTCTCATTCACTTTTTAAAAACAATAATGTGATTAAAGGTGCAGTATTTAGGTTTGACACCCAGTGGTTAAACTAGGTATTGCACTCCTGGTCTTGAAAAATATCTAGTAAAATATTATTTACTGTCATCATGGCAAAGATAAAATAAATCAGTAATTAGAAATGAGTTATTAAAACTATTATGTTTAGAAATGTGTTTAGAAATGTGTTTAAGAAATCTTCTCTCTGTTAAACAGAAATTGGGGAAAAACAAAAACAGGGGGGCTAATAATTCTGACTTCAACTATACATATTAATATTCAAGTCAGATTTATTTTATAATAATTTATAATAGGTATCATTAAAAAAAGGTTATAATGGTTACACTACTTACAAAGCAATAAATCAGAAGATCGAAAACATTCAGTAACACCTGGAGTGTGTTTTGACCAAATTCCCATCTGCAGGAACAAAGTGAACTTATTCTTTTGCCAGGAAAGATGCCAAGCATCACATCTCCATTAAATGGTCTCATCAGTTTGTGCCTCGTTTATATGCACTACACAGATGTCAATGCATTTTGTAAAATCAAACCAAATAATAGGCACTTCACGGTGTAAAGGAGGCAGGAGACAATGAAAAAAAAAATCTCACAGCTGTCTACGCAATGCTTTCCCCCCTAACAATCAACACCCACTATTTCATTTGTACTCAGATGTATTTTTGTTTCCTTTGCTGGTTTTCCTTTGCCCCCTCACTGACTTTCTAGTTTACCATCACAAAAGTGTGCTGGTGAGAAATTAGATTTTAATTGTTGTTGTCGTTTTTTTAAGACAAGCAGACAGAATGACAGATAGACTGACATATCCAACATCAATAAGGAAAGATCAATAGAAAGATACAGACAAACAAAACAAAAGTAAACAGATATAAAACAGAGCAAGACCAGAAAACAGTATGATCAATATATAACAAGACAAATAGACTGACCGATGGACAGACAGAAACAATTACAAATAAAAAGACAGACTGAACAAAATAATGAGAATAAAATGTGAGAACGAGACAGACATATAAATAGAATAAAACAATGAGAATAAAATGATAGAACGGCACTGACACAGAAAGAATGACAGAATGAGACAAAGACTGACAGACAGAAAAAAAAGACTTACAGACATACAGTTAAAGGCAAAATCGTTAGCCCTCCTGTAAAATTGTAATCGTTTTCAATCATTCTAAAAAGTTCTGTTTAAAGGAGATATTTTTCCAACACAGTTTCAAAGATACGTTTTTATAATTAATTTCTAATGACCCATTTATTTAGTCGTTGCCATCTTGACAGCATATAATATTCTACTAGTTTTTTTTCGCGATATTATCCAGCAGGCACACAACGTCAGGGCCGGATTTAGTTATTTAGGGGCCCTAAGCAATTTGAGCCACGGGACCTGGAAGTGCTACAGTATGCACACTTTGTATTTGTATTTATTTAGTTATTTACTGTAGCTGTTTTTTTTTTTGTTTAATCACTGACATTTTTATCTTACGCAATATCTACATTTCAAAAGATTTGTTTACTTAAAATGAATTCCCAACTAAAAATAATGAATAAACTAATTGTTTTTGTAAGACTAAATTTTCATCTGATTTGACTGCTGGACTGATCCATAATTGGGGTGGGGAGACACATTTGAACAGATGTACTAATTAAGGTAAATTTGTATTTGTTAGACCCTTATTCTATAAAATATGAAATAAAATGTCATTATATATAATTTATGGAAACTTCTAGGTATTTATTGTGGGCCCCCAGATTTTCTGGGGCCCTAAGCGGCCGCTTACCTTGCTTATTGGTTAAATCCGCCCGTGCACAACATCATAAGAAGTTAATATGGTCACACTTTATTTTGATGGTCCGTTTGTTGAATTAAGTTGCATTGCATCTACAGTACATGCCAACTAATTCTCATTAGATTATAAGTAGACTGTTAGGTTGGGGTTAGTGTAAGTTGAAATGTATTTGCAAAGTTTCTTTTAGTCAGTTAAATGTCTGTTGAGGAAGCAGTATCAACAGATATTAAGCAGACAGTCTACTACTCAAATGGACCATCAAAATAAAGTGTTACCGTTAATATTAGGTTAGATTTAAGTTGTGACGTCAGATGACCAAAATTCAATGTCTTGCCAGCGTCTAAGGACAACGTTATTTGGACGGTCAATAACGACATTGATATTTAGTTGATTTTAGGTTGTTTTGAAAGTGACCAAAATCCAACGTGGAGCCAACATCTTAAACCAACGTCATATTGATGTCACATTAATTCGTCAGGTATGGCAACCAAAATCCTGTTAGTCCTCATAGTGGCAACGTTCACACAATGTCAAGCTGTAACATCATTAGACGTTGATATTTGGTTAATTTTAGGTTGGACGTTGGACATTGACATCAACCCAATTTCCATTTCCAACAAAACTGCAAGGTCACCACAATGTTAGGGTACAACGTCAATATGACGTCATGTTGACGTCCTGTGCCTGCTGGGAAGTATACAGCTTAAAAGTAAATAAAAGGCTTAATTAGGTTAACTGGGCAAGTTAGGATAATTAGGCAGATCACTGAACAATAGTGGTTTGTTTAGTAGCCAATCGAAATAAATAAAATTTTAAGGGGGATAATACTATTGATCTTAGCAGTTTAGACTTTTTCACTATGAAATATTGTGAAAAAAAAATCCTTGCTTTGTTAAAAAAAATCACTTTTTTAAATCACGAAAAAGATTACGAATTTCACATGAGCGCTAATAATTTTGTTCATCTGTATATATCGTTGGCAGAATCCCAGAAATAAGAACAGAACGGTGACCAGAACGACATATTTGCAATAAAATATATTTACGCTATAGGTCTTAAACTCAATTCCTGGAGGGCATTTTGCTCCAAACCTAACCAAACACAGCTGATCCAACTAATCAAGGTGTTCAAGACTACTAGAGACTTTTAAGCAGGTGTGAGTTGGAGGTGGTTGGAGTTAAACTGTTTGGTTTGAGACCATTGATTTACACCATCCACACCATGAGGAATCATTAACCCTTTGAATTCATTTACATGCTTCTGCATAATCTACACTGTTTATAATTGTGATAATTATAATTAATATCAGAGATGTTGTCAGTTGTGTTACTTTACCCCTTACTATATTTTATTACTTTAAAAATTTTAATTGTATTCCATATGGTATATTGTTAAAATGCTTTGGCCATACTGTAACAAAAAGGTCATGCTAATAAAGCAACTTGAACTTGACAGAGTGAGACAGACGGCACAGTACAGTCACACAGCAGACAGAATAAAATGACCTCACCTCTCTGACATCTCCTCAGCTTTGAAATACTGTACACTCCTGTAGTGATCGCTTCACTCAAACACTATCAGTGCACATAATCTCGGATCCTGTAGTTAGAAGAAACAGAGACATTTAAGAATAATGCTGCTTTTTGCACTGGGTTATCGGCACTAGGTCTCATATTCGATTCATTGGTCTCCCTTTGCGCTCTGTTACGTATTGTGTTTCTGGTAATTCAAATGGCTGCTTGTATGATAACGCTAATGAGACTTTTTGCAATTAACCTGATGGTCTCTTAGGTGGGCCTGAGGGGAAATTGTGCTGATGGTGTCATTATGGGTTAGATCACACCGAAAAGAGAATTTGTGAAATGCCGAGCCAGAGGAACACAGTGTGTTGCTACTGCACAACACTGATAGGATTCATACAGGAGGTATTGATGGTGTGCGATGAAAAGCTGGGCTCCGACTTGACTGAGAAAGCGTGTGTACAATACGTAATGTGTGTTATAAATTATTGGCTTCTTCTGACAGGGAATGGATGGGTTGTGCCAGTGTAGTAATCTTCTCCTGCCTCTCGGCTCCTCTCTGCTTGCGTCCTTTCTTCCGTGATTACTTTGAACATAAAAGAGTTTTACTTTTTCACACAAAGTCTGTAGATTTTTAACTCTCTTTAGTTTGAGCCTGATCCTTAAGCCTCTTCTATTCCACAAGGAGCAAGAATCGACTCTTTCCATCTCAACCATTTGCTGTAGAAAGAAACTGACCCATCGTTGAAGCTGCTGGGCTTTCAGTTAGAGAGAGAGAGAGAGAGAGAGAGAGAGAGAGAGAGACAGAGATTATAGTCATGGATTCTAATCACACGCTAATCAGTCCAGATTAGAATTGATACAGAGGGAAAATGGATTCATGCTCTCACCCCTTGAGATTCTGAAGTTTAATGGAGACGGATAATGCTTGTGGTTTCTTCATCAAAGAGCCTCCGATTGATTGTACTGTATGTTTATCAATGCACTGTAAGCAGATATCCACTGACTGATATTTAAACATGCTAAAGGACAACCACTTATCTTGACCTGAAACAGAGAACAAAAAAATATTTTTTTTTATTCTGGTGAACTAGAGCAATACCAAAACAATTAACTAGTGGCTAACACTTAAGGCTGATTTATACTTTTGCATCCGGCGCAGCCTTCGCGTGGTCGCATGGCCCTCGCCCGTGGCTGACCTCTCAAAAAATGTAACTACACAATGGCAACGACGCATGTCACAAGCTTTGTGATTGGTCGGCTTTGTAGCACTGACGAGTGTGGGCGGGACCGAGAGTGGCGCGAACCCGCTGGAGTGAGTGTTTACAAGTGTCTAGTCCAGGGGTGGGCAAACTCGGTCCTGGAGGGCCGATGTCCTGCACAGTTTAGCTCCAACACTAATCAAACACACCTGCACATGCTAATCAGTGTCTTCAAGATCACTAGAAATCTAAACTGTGTAGGACATCGGCCCTCCAGGACTGAGTTTGCCCACCCCTGGTCTAGTCCCATGAAGGAGCTCCAGATGGAAACTTTTGTTTTGTGTTTACCTTATGATTAAAGTTGTTGCACATACGCCTGTTGCCGCCTCAAAATGAGCGAGTTTTAGCCTCTTGTATATTAAGATAGTATTTAGAAAAAACAAAACACCAGCGAAAAACTCAACACAGAGGAACATAAAAATCTACTGCCAGCTAGTGTTTCATAAGTGCGTGGGTCACGCTGATCACTCAACGCCAAAGTTTAAACCAGCCTTTAGATGTATGACTGTGGTCAATCAGTTAATTTTGAAGGTTTGATTGGGTTTGTGTATCTTTTTTTTTTATATCATACCATTTTCCAAATATTTCACCATTATTCTACTTCTGTTTCTATTCTCCAAAAAATGGTACCATTAATTTTGATAAAGTGAAACTGAGTGTGAAAGTGGTGATATGGCCAAGTATGGTGACCCCAGAGCCGGAGAGCCGGGGGGGGGGGGGGGGGGGGGGTCGCAGACAAAAGTGAGGACCGGTGTTACCACCCCTTACTATTCTGCCTAGCTTGCCTCTATGGACACGCTGGCCCTGGGTGACCCATACTCAGAATTTGTGCTCTGCATTTAACCATAAACACACACCCAGAGGAGTGGGCAGCCATTGCACTGGCACCTGGGAAGCAGTTGGGGGATCTGTGTATTGCTCAAGGGACTCATATCAGCCGTGGTATGAGGGTGGTGAAAGCACTGAGGGTGGTGAAAGTGCCCTGAGGGTGGTGAAAGCGCTGGTTATGCTCTCGCCACCTACAATTCCTGCCGCTGCTGGGACTCTGACCTGCGACATTTTGATCACAAGTCCGACTCTTTAAATATTAGGCCATTAATCATTAAGAATCATACATTTTTTATGAATTACCACACTTGTTGTGTTCAAGCCCTGCAGGGATTTTAGTGTTTATGAGTTGTCAAGTCGCAATTAAGGTTGGGTACATTCAAGCAGCTTTCATCAGCACAAGACGGCAGTGAAGCTTTTTTGAACAATTAGAAGAAAAAAACAAAGAGAGAGCAAAGAGTTTTGCATTTTTAAAGTTGGCATAAAACAGATTGTTCTTTTTTCTTTACATACATCCTATTGAAATGGTTCTGAAATGAGAAAATTGAGGGTGGTACATGATTTTGTCCATTGGAAACTGATTGGATCATTGGAAGATGGGCATTGCTGAATGAAGAAAGGAAGATTAATAAATGAAAGAAAGCATGCAGGCAGAAACATGATGCCCTCATAGGCTCTCCTGAAAGGCATTCCATGTGAACAAAAAAGAAGAAAAGTTATTTTGAGAGGGAGAAAAGGTTATGGTATTTGATAACAGATAAAATAACAAAGTTCACTGATACATAATTTATAACAAGAACCACTATATATATTATAATTAATAGTTTATAGTTAAAATTGTACTGTGCAAAAAGGAAGCCCTATGTTAACAGTGTCCTGTCGACTTCTTTGGACTTGGAGGCATCTGGGATGGATCATCACAAAGTGGAAACATGTACTGCGGTCAGATGAATCAGTATTTCAGGTATTTTTTAGAAGAAATGAACGCTGTGTGTTCTGGACCAAAGAAGAACGCCTCAATTCAGAATCTCAGTGCATAAAGAATATATAAAATTTCCGACATATAATAATGACTTTGTGGTTTCGTTCATATGTGTTCAAGTCATACTGTAAATATGATTTATCCAATATGACTTGAATGCACCAACTGTTTTTAATGCACTAAAAATATCTGGTTTATAAGAATCAGTTGTCTGAAAATATTACCACACTGGTCGTTCTGTTTTTAATTCACTAAAACCATCCTCTCAGCAAATTAGAATCGTTTATTCAGGAGTTATTAATCTTTCACAAACTGTATGAGCAGGCACAGTCATTGGGACCGTACTTAGCCAGCAGCTAGCTCTCTGCAACTTATACAATGGTCGCCCACTGAGACTATGCAGGGCTGCGCCAGGTCAGCACCTGGATGGGAGACCACATGGGAAAGCTAGGTTGCTGCCGGAAGTGGTGTTAGTGAGGTCAGCAGGAGGCACTCAACCTGCTGTCTTTGTGGGTCCTAACGCTTCAGTATAGTAAAGGGGACTCTTTACAGTCAGTGAGCGCCGTCTTTCGGATGAGATGTTAAACGGAGGTCTTTACTCTCTGTGGTGATTAAAAATCCCAGGATGTCCTTCAAAAGAGAGTAGGGGTTTAACTCCAGCATCCTGGCCAAATTTGCCCACTAACCTCTGTCCATTATGGCCTCCCAACCTTCCCCATATCGTAATTGGCTTTATCACGCTGTCTCCTCTCCACCAATCAGCTGTGCTGTGCAGTCTGGCTCAATATGGCTGCCATTGTGTCATTCAGGTGGATGCTGCACACTGGTGGTGGATGAGGAGATTCCCCCCAATGTATAAATTGAAAAGCGCTATATAAATATAAGGAATTATTATTATTACTTGCTTAAGACTTCTAGTCTCATTCACTTTCATTGATTTTTGACAATAAAAACAACACAGCTCGATATGCTGCTGCTTGATGTTGCAAATGGAAATTTTCTTTTTGTAATATTTTTATTTTTATGTTCAGTTATGAAGACAAATGTTTGTAGATCAAGTAATTTGACCATTTACTGCTGTTTGTTGTTCCTAGACATTTTTCCATAGCCAAATGAATCAAAAGTCCTAAAACAATTGCAGAAAATAGGTGGAAAGTGGTTGCACTATATTGGATCTCCTTTATTTTTCTCGTAAATATACTGTACACTGTCATATTTTAGTAATATAATCTCTCAATCTGCATGACTGGAAGAACGGACATCCAAGAACCATAAACAGAACTGATTGTTTTCTCACAACACTCATATTTCTGATTAAAGTATTAAAAACCCATGATGTATATCTTCATGTAGCTTGTGCCGAACTGCCATTTAGGAAACAAATGTCCTGTTCTCACCACAAACAATAACTATAAAGATAATATACGGTCTGTATAATAACTACAGTGCATGAGTGGCCACACCAATACACAATGTTCTGCTTATTATAAGTGCGCACTGCAATTTTAAGTGCTTGTTTTAAATGTCAATGTTTTCATTGCTCATCATCTAGGAAAATTAAATCTGAAAGTGATTCCAACAATACCACTCCACCGCTGCGTTGTTACTGTTACAGCTATGATTGAGACTTTCCATTTCTCACACAGATTGGATGATTAACTTTAGTTATCATTCTTGATCTGAGTGGTCCTGTATCCGTCAGATTATTCATTTCAAGCGCCCTTCAGAGTAAGTAAAGGAAAGCGATGCTTACTTTCAAATACAATCTGCCCATTTATCAAGCCGATTCTTCAGAAAGTGGAATTTGGCAGTCATAACACAGATAATTAATGTGAAGGAGAATAATAAAGCTTATTTACAAGAGAAAAACAAGCTAACGCAACTCCTCGAGTCTAATGCAGAGACAGATAGATCCTAATTATCAGTTAATCAGTTTAATTACCCATAATTAGTCTTTTCTAATTATCCAACAATTTCGGTCCGCAGATAGATCATCAACATCCACGACACAAAAGACTTGCATTGTCAATTCATAACATGCCAAAACAAGACACACTAGATGACTGTTGGCCAACAATCGGTCATTAAATCATTAACCTGATTAATGCGTACGGCTCGTTATAATTACAGATGAAATCAACTGAAGATCCACAACAGATTTTATAGTATTATTATCTAAGCAACATACAGAGAAGTGTTTTTAAGTGCAGTAGAAAAATTGAAGTAAAAAATATGCACTCGTACGGAACTTTTTACAATGACAACTGCTTCTGCCTCCTACTGGGTAAACAGTATGCAATATTTAGCAGTTGTTGTGAAGGAGAAAGACACCTCTCTAATGATCTAATTCATTATTCACTGTGTGAGTTACAGATGGCGAGGGTGAGAGATTGCATCTATGTGCTAATGATGGCCTGTCAACGTGTTGCAGGCTCAATATATATACGACTTCCTTAGGATGAAAATAAAAGACTGCAGATGTTAATGTATGCATTCAGAAAAAAAAAAAAAACATGCACTAAACAACACGACTGAGTCAACTGCCTGTGAGTCATCACATACACAAGTGTTGACATGTTAGATCACATACTTGAGTGTCCATCAAGACAGTAATCAAGCATGAAATGCGTTGCATTTTTCATGTTTACGGATGTCATGTGGGCTAATGCTGGCAGATGATTTGTGAACTTAGACTCACCGGCCACTTTACTAGGTACACCTTACTAGTACCGGGTTGGAGCCCCTTTTGCCTTCAGAACTGCCTTAATCCTTCATGGCATAGATTCAACAAGGTACTGGAAATGTTCCCCAGAGATTTTGGTCCAAATTGACATGATAGCATCACGCAGTTGCTGCAGATTCATTGGTTGCACATCCATGATGCGAATCTCCCGTTCCACCACATCCCAAAGGTGCTCTATTGGATTGAGCACTGGTGACTGTGAAGGCCATTTGAGTACAGTGAACTCATTGTCATGTTCAAGAAACCAGTCTGAGATGATTCACGCTTTATGACATGACGTGTTATTCTGCTTGAAGTAGCCATCAGAAGATGGGTACACTGTGGTCATTAAAGGATGGACATGGTCAGCAACAATACACAGGTAGGCTGTGGCGTTGACATGATGCTCAATTGGTACTAATGGGCCCAAAGTGTGCCAAGAAAATATCCCCCACACCATAACACCATCACCAGCCTGAACCGTTGATACAAGGCAGGATGGATCCATGCTTTCATGTTTTTTACACCAAATTCTGACTCTATCATCCGAATGTTGCAGCAGAAATTGATATTCATCAGAATGTTCTGTTGTCCAATTTTGATGAGCCTGTGCGAATTGTAGCCTCAGTTTCCTGTTCTTAGCAGACAGGAGTGGCACTCGGTGTGGTCCTCTGCTGCTGTAGCCCATCCGCCTCAAGGTTTGGCCTGTTGTGCGTTCAGAGATGCTCTTCTGCATACCTCGGTTGTAACGATTATTTGAGTTACTGTTGCCTTTCTATCAGCTCCAACAAGTCTGGCCATTCTCCTCTAACCTCTGGCATCAACAAGGCATTTGCGACCACAGAACTGCCGCTCACTGGATATTTCCTCTTTTTCAGGCCATTCTCTGTAAACCCTAGAGAAGGTTGTGCGTGAAAAACCCAGTAGTTCAGCAATTTCTGAAATACTCAGACCAGCCCATCTGCCACCAACAACCATGCCACGTTCAAAGTCACTTAAATCCCCTTTCTTCCCCATTCTGATGCTCGGTTTGAACTGCAGCAGATCGTCTTGACCATGTCTACATGCCTAAATGCACTGAGTTGCTGCCATGTGATGGGGGGATTAGAAATTTGTGTTAACGAGCAGTTGAAGCAGTTGTACCTAATTAAGTGGCCAGTGAGTGTACATCAGGGGTCAGAAACCATGGTCAAATTAGTGAAATGTGGTCATTTAACAGGATCACTGTAAAGTGCAGAGATGTTTAAAAATCACAAGTCACTGTCAAGACAAGCAGCTTTCTGTTGGTCAAAGTGAATTTGTGAATTTAAATCACCAAACCAAACCCATTGTAAAGTCTTCCACCCTTATGTGAAATGCCCAGTAATGCCAATTTCAGTAGCATTGTTTGTGCTTCACCTGTAAAAGTACAACAACAAACAAAATTAAAGATAAATGCATAAAAAGTAAAAAAGTCTGTTGGAAACCATTTTTCTTCAGTCTTTTTCAATTTATCCTTGTCAGATAGTACAATATAAGCCCAGATTGCATGTCAAATTGTACAATATGCATTTTAAAGCTTTGTTAAAGTATAACAGCTCTGACTGGTTGATCAATTGTGTCATTATTACTGACAAGCAATATTAAAGTGACACAGGTAGCACTACAAATCCAAAAATCACATACACTGTCAGTTCAATGTTGAAGGAAACGATTAATAGAAAATGTAAGTCCTGTTTCCTTTCAGTAAAATCATAATTGCACAAAAGGAGATCACATTTTTCTTTGTCTATATATTCAATTCCAACTAGTTAAATAATCCTAATGTAGAAAGCTTTGCAAAAACATTTTTTCACATTTCATTGACCGATTCACTACAGTTACTTATTTAAAATGCTTTACACATGCCATAGAGTACTGCAAGCCATATAAACATATCATCTAAAAATTGTACAAACATTTTTTCCCATTAAAGCTAGTACTTATCCATTAACTACCAGTGCTTAATCTTTAGATACTTGTATCTTTTTAAAGGATACTAGCATTTACTGAGTATATTAGATAATAGTTCTTATTTATTAGATGTTTGTGTTTATGCATTAGACTAGTTCTTAATTATTAGATACTAGTACTTATTAATTAGACATTTATTAAAAGGGATACTAAGGCTTAATCCTAATTCTATCCCTTAGCCCTTCCACTTAATTCCTTGTTTTGCGCGTTCACGTGAAGGGGTAGGGGTGTCACAATTCTCTTTAGCTTTAAGGCGTAGGGCTAAGGGCAAGGGCTAGATACCCCTTCAAACAGAGATTTTTTATTTAGAACCACACTCAAAACCAAGGGGTACAAAAATTTCCCAGAAAACACCAGCCACGACAGCATAGCTGCACTCGGAAGTCAGGAGATGCACAAATGAATATTTTTTTTGGCATTAATATGAATTATTTACAACAAACAAGCACCTGTTTTAATATATTCATAATGGCATTCATGTTTTATAGTTATGTTTAAAAAAAATGTTAAAATAAAAACCGCTAAATTTTGCTATCTATAATTCATAATAATAAACCCTGTATAGCAGTCCCACAACATTCTGTCACTCGAATACCCTGCCAGAAATGTCTAGTGGCTGGGAATGACCTTTTTACAGTGTCTAGTATAATGTTTATGTTGTTTTCGTGTGATTCTGTGGCCACTGTGTGAATGCACAGTACAGTTACTTATTGGCGCATTATATCGTTATGATAACATGATACATTTTGAAGGTGAAGGTAAATATTTCTTGCGTGGTTAACTATGGTATATTAAAATGAAAATGAGATTGTCTTTAATCATCGAGTGGCCGTCTAGCTAATGACGCAATGTGATTGATTGTGAGACAAATGTATTTTTTAATGTTTTGGACTGTCGGATTTTCATTGTATTGATGTAGACATAAGTTAATGATGATAATTGATATGCTATTTTCCTGTGAAATAATGTTTTTGAAGGTAAAGGTAAATATTATTTGTGTGGTTAATTATGGTATATTGAAATGAAAATGAGATTGATTGTGGGACAAAAGGGTGGAGTGAGAGGATTGTGTCACACACTGAAGATTGTGTCGAAACGTTTGTGTTTTTGTATCACCCGAAGAATGTAAAATAAAAACTGTACGAAGCAATTATTTCATGAGTGCGAATCATGACCTTTTTGAACAATAATATTGACAAGATTAACGCACCACAAATGTTTTTTTAAAACCGTGATCGTGCAGGGCAAACTTCATTACTCTACGATAACATGATATATGCCATCAGTGATTTCCTGAAAATAAATCCCAAAAAAATAACATTAAACTGGAATCACTACAACAGATTGTGGATCTCATATGAAGCAAGAGATCTTGATGACATGTGATGCTGTGTTCAGGTATTGTAGTGCTGTCTTAGGGGTACATTTTGAAGCCCTTTTTGAATTTTGAAGGGGTAGGGGTACATAAAAATAAAATTGGGATTGGGCCTAATACTTATTCAGTAGATACTAGTATTTCTATGAAATTTTGCTATTTTATTTTAGATTTTTTTTTATTCATATTTTACTAATAAGTAGGCCCACACAGAATCTGCGCGCGAAGAATTCCGCAGATTTTCTGCAGATTTCCACAGATTTTTAGCCCATCATTAATTCTGTTTATTTGCTTAAAGTTAACTATTTACAGTTAATCTAATTGGATTTGCAATTTAAACATCAAGTACAAGTTAAAAAGATATTATTTTTTATTTCACATATTAAGGTTTTAGTTATGAGACTCCCAAAATAATTCCGCAGAAATCCGCAGATTTTTACCAAAATTCTCCGCAGAAATAGCAAAAAACGTCCACAGATTCCATCTGGCCCTGCTAATAAGACTGTAGTTGAACACTGTGAACATTCTGACTACTTATTAGATCACAAAAAAAAAAAAAAACAAAGAAAAAAAAACTGCTAGGATAGGCCATGATAAGAACTGTTACTTGTAATTCTAATAGTAAAAAGACACAAACGCTATTTCTAATAAATAAGTTCTAGTATCAAATGAATAGCTACTAGGGTCTAAAATATATGTACCAGTCGCAAATGTAATACATCCAGTACTAGTCAAAACTGAACATCTGATCTCAGTAGCAAATCCCTGAGGAAGTCAATGGCAAAAATTTACCTTTTGCTACTAGTAACAAGAGTAGTTAGTAGTTATCTATAAGTGCTAGTACCTAAAATAAATATGTAATGAATAGTGACTAGTATCTAATGAATGATCTTTTAAAAAGTTACTAATACCTATAAGCACTAGAAATTAACGAAGAATCACTAGTACATAATGGAAGACACGCTATCTAAAAATAAGTAATAGTAACATGAAAATAGACACTAGTATCTATAGACTAAATGTTAAAATGGCTTGCCAGACACTGAGAGGTGATATGGCTCTAAAGAGTTTGCCTTCTTATATTTATGGTCCCCTGAGTGAGAATACTCGAGTATAGAATAAGATTCAGAAAACCAAAGAGAATGAAAGCAAATGGAAATACAACGGGTGTTCAACGGATCAGCAGCCTCTTCGCACATCGAGCATGTTGTGTTACAAAACAACCTTAGCTCAATCTTCAGTCTCATTCTGTACCACAAGCACTTTCAGTCCCTGCTGTTCTTCAGTGGTGTATTTCCTTCTAGCTGCTCCTCGGTAAGATGCTCCTCATGTCCGAGAGCACCATGGATCTGTAGCTGCGCTCCAGCCCCTCCATGTACTCCAGGTAATTACTCACTCTGAAGCTGTGGATTGGTTCCTCCTGCAAGCGGGTAAAAGAAGCAAGAGATTTGATGAGCAGCGCTTGAGAGAGCCGGTTTGCGCAAAAGGAGGTAGAAACGAGCTTATGACAGCTTTAAAATAGATTGCAGCCAATTCATTTCAATGAGAGTTTGATATTCTTATTCCAGTCTGAGCAGATCCTGATTATGCTGCACAAAGAGAGGCTAAAGTAGGGAAGATTGTGTTCTGCTACATGAAACCATGCAAGATTTTACAACTTTATAAACATTATGGCAAATCTCTGTGCCTGTAGTAACATTAATGAAACAAGAATTCATATGCAGACACTGTTTGTAGCACGGCTACACGTTCTTATAGTAAACAAAACAGCGCGCCGTCTAATACACTCTGACATTTAGCTGGGGATAAATAATATTGTTTATACAAAGCCAAATGAATTACATTTTGTTTACGATGAGTCAGCCGATGCAAGTCCTGAAGCTATGCCTCCGGTTACAAAAGGACACTTCGGTCCGTGGTGAATGGATGAAAATGAGAGAAAGGATAATAAACCTTTATGAGTTTGCTGCATTAAATAAAATATGGCTGCAGTGTAAGCAGTTTTGTGTTATAACTGCAGACCACAGCAGTTGGTTTTGGAAATGACAAACAAAACAGATACGCACGATGCTTTAAGAGCAAACAAAACAACTAATGACTGGACAAGTCCATTATAAAATGAGCGATAACCAATTTTATGCCCTGCTGATGGATGCTAGATATTGTCATAAATTTAAAGACGGAGCCTATTGCAATAGAACAGATTCAGATACTAACAATAGAAAAGATATGGATCATGAAAACTAATTTGCTGCTTTGATTACAAAAAAAGGTTAGTAATGGGTAGGCCAACACGGAATCTGCGTCCGCAGAAATCCGCAGATTTTTAGCCCATCCTATTTATTTGCTTGTGTAAGTGTGAGTAAGTTTATATTTATTCAGTTTTTAAAGTAATTTCTTTAATATTATTGACTAACAGGGCTTGACATTAACACCCGCCAACCCGCCAAATGCAGGTAGATTTCAGCTGTGGCAGGTTAGACAGCTCTCCTACTAGCCACTGGCTGGTTGAAAATAATTTTGTAATTGTATTTTTCTAAAAGCAGGGTTCAACAATAAGGATGGCCCAATATGCGTGCAAATGTGATCTTAGAATAAAGAAGCAGCACGACTGACAAATACAGTTGCAATCAGAATTATTCAACCCCCTGATTTATTAGCCCCCTTGTTTATTTTTTTCCCCAATTTCTGTTTAACAGAACAACACATTTTCAACACATTTCTAAACATAATAGTTTTAATAACTCATCTCTAATCACTGATTTATTTTATCTTTGCCATGATGACAGTAAATAATATTTGACTAGATATTTTTCAAGACACTTCTATACAGCTTAAAGTGACATTTAAAGGCTTAACTAGGTTAATTAGGTTAACTAGGCAGGTTAGGGTAATTAGGCAAGTTATTGTATAATGATGGTATATATGAAAAAAATATATAGCTTAAAGGGGCAAATAATTTTGACCTTAAAATGGGTTTTAAAAAATTAAAAACTGCTTTTATTCTAGCCGAAATAAAACAAATAAGACTTTCTCCAGAAGAAAAAATATTATCAGACATACTGTGAAAATTTCCTTGTTCTGTTAAACATCATTTGGGAAATATTTAAAAAAGAAAAAAAAATTAAAAGGGGGTTCAATAATTCTGATTGCAACTGTAACAGTGTGAATAGCAGGTGAATACCAAACGAGAGGATGGTCTCTCGTGCGCACAGCTGATGAGATGTGCGCTCCCGTTTCCTGGCGTGAAGTAGCTGTACTTGGAAACGCAACTGCTGCGATTGGTTCACTTTGAAACAGACTGGACAAAAAGCGATGCTCGTGTGCACACAGTCCTGCTGATTTCAAGAGCTCCCGATGTTTTTAAAAATGTCTTTTTGCAACCAACAGCAATTGCCACCTTCGCTTTAACCATATTTTTGAACAGATTATTAATTGGCCTAACCATATGCACGCGATCATATGTTCATTATCACACACGGTAGGCCTATGTTTTTCACCTGCTTTCTTTTGCTTACAGTTATTTCTGTTAAGGGTTTAATTATCATTTTTTGCAATAACATTGCGTTAATAGAAGATTAACTCTCCATTTATGTGTAGTTAACTGGTGACCTGAGAGACCTAGTCATAATTTTAGATACATGGTAATATATATATATATATATATATATATATATATATATATATATATATATATATATATATATATATATATTTTTTTTTTTTTTTTTAAATGTCAATTTTTTGTTTTTTTAGGAAACAAACGCAACACACAAAACACAAAAAAATAAAATGATTGAGGAGGCATGTGTAAATAACACAAAATCTAAATCAAGTAATTTTTGCACACCAAAGTCAAATTTATGGATGTAAAATATATTTTCCCCAACAACAAAATTGTGGCTAGTGAAAATGGCGAGTGGCTAATAATGTTGGAAAACTACTAGCCACAGTGGCTCGTGATCAAAAAAGTTAATGTCAAGCCCTGTTGACTAATATGAACATGATCATATGATTTATTTAAAATACAGTTTGTAAAGTAATATTTTCAGACTTTTAGTAAATATATTATTTGAGAGACTTGCTTTGTTTACCAAATTAGTGGATTTGCATTGTAAACATTAAGTAAAAGTTAAAAAGGTAATATTTTTATTTAATATATTAAGATTTTAGTTATTTAGCATAAATCTGCAGATTCTTTACAAACTTCTGCGCAGAAGACAAGGCAAGTTTATTTATATAACACAATGGTAATACAAAGTGCTTTACATAAACAGGAATAAAAGAAACAAGTAAAAGAAAATAAAAACAACAAAGAATAAAAATGATTAAAAACAGATAAAAACGTGAATTAAAAACAGATTAAAATATGTCAAAACTGGTTTTAATGAAATGAAAAAGAAAAGAAAGACACAATAGTGTGATCTGTTAGACGTAGCACAGTGATGTGCTCTGATTTTCTGATTCTGGTCAGAATCCTGGCAGCAGCGTTCTGGATGAACTGCAACTGTCTGTCTGTTTTGGGAAGGCCAGTGAGGAGTCCATTACAGTAATCCACCCTGCTGCTGATGAAAGCATGAACAAACTTGTCTAAGGCTACGTTCACACTGCAGCTAAATGTAGCCTGAATCTGATTTTTTTGCCCACATGTGAGGTAATGACAGTGTGAACAGCCCAAACCGCATGGAATTAGATCTTTTGAATTCAAATTTGTGCCACTTTCATATGTAGTATTAAATCAGACACAGATCTGATGTTTTGCAATGTGACTGCAGTGTGAATGGTTATGTAGGATTTCATCATTCTGTGCTGCAAACATCATCTACTCCTCAGCAGCATAGCAGAATAGCACACAGGGCAATTACTTTACCACAGAAAGTTGGTTGTTCATTTAAAAAAAAAAATGAAGGCAAAACTGGTGCTTGTTAACCAATCTGGTTAACGATTGGGGCACGGGTTGATCGCGAAGCTAAAGAGCATCTGGGGTGCAGATAGGGGATACGTTTGCAAAGGAGGGGGCACTTTCATTTTAAGAGAAACTTTCTCTCAGAGAGAAAAAAATGCCAGGTGCACATGATCTGTTCACACTGCAGATGTGACATTGGCCACATTTATAACAACAATGTAAACAGCTACGCAAAAAAATCAGATCTGAAAAAAAAATCCGATTTGAGCACTTAGCCTTGCAGTGTGAACATAGCCTAAGTCCTTACAGGAAACAAAGCATCTAATTCTTGCAATGTTTTTGAGAAGGTAGTATGCTGATTTAGTTGCTGCTTTAATATGGCTACTGAAACTTAGATCTGACTCCAGAATCAGATCTGACTTCAGAAAGTAGCAAAAAATGTCCAAAAAATGTAAATGTGTAATAATTAGATTGTGTAAAACTTGTCATAAAAACGCAACAGTAGTTTTGGTAATCCAAATTTACAAGAATGACTTTGTCAAGAAACAGAACATGTGATGCTCACATTTTTCACATTCATATAACCTCTACAATCATTATCAAAGAAATAAAGAAGACATATTCTACGAAGTTTGTAAGAATGTGTAATTGCAAAATGTTATCATGCACATTTGAATATGTGCTGAATACTGTTTATGTTCAATTTATACTTTAAAGGTCCCATAAAAAAAAATGCTTTTTTTATTCAATATTTGATTTAATCTCAACTGAAAAATTAAGAGGATTGGACAGAGTAGCCCCTCCCCTTTTTAAAAAGTAGCTAATAGCCTTTTGTTTTATCACAGCTCTGCCAGTGAGAGTGGTTGAGTTTGAAAGAAATGACAAGCAAATGAGAAGCTTCTTGAAGGGGGCGGGGCACGTCAGACACTAGAGAGCATTTGATTGGCCTAACTTTGATGAAAAACTGAAGTATGAGGTGATGTGGAAAAAAAAAAACGATGATTCATTTAGACGGAAGTGACAAACTGCAAGCTTTACATGTTTAAATCAGTTTTATATCTCCCAAATGTGAATCTTGTCACGGTTTTGAAGCAGACCAACATATACTACCTGAAAAAAAGTTGTGTCGCCTATCCAAGTTTTAGGAACAACAAATAATAACTTGACTTTTAGTTCATCATTTGGTATTCAGAAGTGGCTTATATGAAAGGCAAAGGCCTCTATTTTACGCTTATTTTACTAAAATAAAATATGATCATGCCTTAACTTTTTATTATTTCATTAGGATAGTAAGGTCTGACTTTGCTTAGACAAAAGTCTTGTCACTTAACAGAAATGATGTACAGTACAGAATATAAAGTCATGGTGCAGTGAAAAATAAATAATATTGTGTATGACTCCCATGAGCTTGGAGGACTGCATCCATACATCTCTGCAATGACTCAAATAAATTATTAATAAAGTCATCTGGAATGGCAAAGAAAGCGTTCTTGCAGGAGTCTCAGAGTTCAGCAAGATTCTTTGGATTCATCTTCAATGCCTCTTCCATCTTACCCCAGACATGCTTAATAATGTTCATCTCTAGTGACTGGGCTGGCCAAGCTTGGAGCACCTTGACCTTATTTGCTTTCAGGAACTTTGATCTAGAGGCTGAAGTATGAGATGGAGCGCTAACCTGCTGAAGAATTTGCCCTCTCCTGTGGTTTGTAATGTAATGGGCAGCACAAATGTCTTGATACCTCAGACAAATCTTGATTTTTCCTTCACCGAACTTGACTGATTTCTGTGACAATCTTGAGTCCATGCAGGTTTCAATAGGTTTTGTGATAATTGGGATGCAGTTCAACAGATGATTCATCGGAAAAAAATCTACCTTCTGTCACTTTTCCAAATGATCAAATAGAAGTCAAGTTATTATTTATTGCTCTATAGTGTCCTTAAAACGTACAGACTGACACTAACATCTAATTTTTTTTATTTTAATTTCATGGGATCCTTTAAAATGTAACAAAATTTTCAAACCAATGTAAATTTAATTAAAATTATGGAAGTTGGAATAATACATTTTAAGCTGCTGTTGTATGACAACTTGCAGATTGGAGAAGCTTGGAGATTCTTCAAAAGTATGTCATTTTCAAATATGCTGTAGAAAAAGGCATACAGGTTTGAAATGACATGAAGGCGAGTAAATGATAAATTTTATTTTGTGTTTTTTTAATGTGGGAAATTATTTGAATCTGTACACCGCTGATAACAGCAGTAGAACAGAAGAACAACTATAACACAAAACCACGGAACCATTAAGAAGAACGATTGCAACCAGTGTGAAAACTCCAGATGTTTCCCTAGAGCTAAAGAAAAGTCGTCTGCTCTACAAAGCCATTCAAAATCAGAAAATGGATGCACGCGGCTGTGTTTAAAACGAAAATGACATTTTAATTACAAGTACCCATTATCTAAACACATTAAAACTATTCCACTGCCTTTTGTTGCTGATAAAGACCAAGGAGAAAAAAAGGGACGTTTTTGCAGGATGCTTTGAACTCACTAGCCAGACTTTGTCATGGTGTTCAGTGCTGGTGACAGACAATTGCTTTTGAAATCCTGCAAACAAAGAATGACTTTAGCTGAGTTTGATTTCTGCTACGTTTGGAATCCTCCAAAATGGATTCATTGTACATTTACTCTGGCATTCAGCTTCAGATTGAAATCGGGAAGGATTGTTACGAGCAATTTCCATCGCAATCTTTAATTTAGATGAAATATAGATACGTTTGCAATCCTGGATATACACCAATCCTCAAAAACCTTTCTGGAATTGTCAGAAGGGGTTTCTCTGTTGTACAGGGTACACCGTGAACGCCGGTGTGCGCACACACAAACAGTAAAAAGTTTAGAACTTTTAAGGGTGAAACAAGGACAAGAGTGTAATCTGATTTACAACAGCCATGCTCACACCCTGGAAACCTCCACACTCTCTTAAAACAACACGGCCTCAATATGTTCTTACATTAAACGACTAGTTCAGCCAAAAATAAATATTCTGTCATTATTTGCTCACCCTTGTGGTCTTTCGAAACTCTCAGAAACATGCTTTTTGAATTTTTATGATGATGTTTTGTCTTTTTAGACCATGGTAGTCCCAGATCCCTATTTGCTCTTATCACACAGAAAAGAATAGTGTGAATATTCGGCTAAACTCATTTTGGGGCTGAACATTATAACTTCTCGCAGTCTTACAGATTTAAAAACAACATGAGGATGAGTAAATTATGTTTGTATGTAACTGAATGCTTTTAATACATGCACAAAATAAGAGGAGGATTATCCAATATTATATGATTTCAGAAAGTTGTTTTTAATGTGTTTGCATGCAAATCAGTAAACCGGTTACACAAAAATCCACGTTTACATGAGATACATGACAAGCTTTGCCAGATTTCTTACTGACTATGTTTACATGGACATCAGTAATCAAATAATTTGCCTTAATCTGAATAAGGCAATAATATGATTAAGGTGTTTATATGAGTTGCTTTTTGAATGTTCCATTTATGATCCTGTTTTACATGTTATAGCACATAATTCTATTAACATCATTGCGTCACTACGCTATCCACATTTCAAGGGTTTTAATTTTTAATTTGTCGACGTTAACTGCAGTTCGGCAGTTTCACTTTCATTCAGGAACATTTCATGCATGCCCCCTATGACAAACGAGATATTGGATGAGAGTATGAAGTGCTGGAAGAGTGTTCTTTTAATGGAATATGATGCCTCATGAAAAAAAAACCTACGCATTTCACGATGCAGGTGTCTGTGGTCCTTTACTGACTCGGTAGGTGCAGAGAATAGTGTGAAACAGCCGTGTGTGTATAGACTATCCTTTCGCAAAATGTGGTTAAAATCCTACACAACGGTATTAGTTTGATTAAGGTGTTTACATGTCTGTACTGCACTTCAATAATGTGGCATCCTCCACATGTAATTAAATCGGCATACTCCACATGTCTTAATTCGATTTCTGTTTAGTTAGAGTATTTACTTTAGTCGGATAAGGGAAAAAATAATAATAATAATGAATAAAAAAACACTGTTTACAAAGATACATGTCTGCAGTAAGGACTCTTGATGGAATTTACGAATAACAATAGAAATGTACCTCGCATGTACAATCAGACATGCGTACATTAATAAACTGCTAGAACACCGATAAAGTTGTTTACATGCAATGCAATAATGGGTTTTGTGCAAAAAAAAAACGTATTTGAAACCGTTTTTGACCTTTAACAATAAAAGAAATTGGGGTAATGCGTTTACATGCTGATACACATATCAGCTTATTAAAGATATATTCACACAAAAATGAAAATGTAATCATCAATTACCCACCCTGTACTTATTCAAACCATTATAAGTTTCACTCTTTTGTTAAATACAAAAGAAGATATTTTGAAGAAGCTGGAAACCTGTAACCATTGACTTCCATAGTATTTGTTTTTCCTACTATGGAAGTCAATGGTTACAGGTTTCCAGTTTTCTTCAAGATATTTTTGAGTTCAACAGAATAAACAGGGCATCTGCAGGTTTCACAAAGTAAAATTTTAGACTTTTTTTAAGACCATCAAGTATGAAATTTCAGACATATATAGGGCTAACAGGGTTTCTGCAGGTTTCATCAAGTCAAATTTAAGACTTTTTAAAACCCTTTTAAAGCCATTATAAATTAAATTTTAGACTTATAAAGGGCTAAACATTATTATTATTTCTATTGGCCTAGTTTGCCACAAAAAAGGAATTATTTCTTAGCGACATACAAAAATGTGTCAAAACAAGTATACTCTAGTTGTATACACTTTTTTTTCAACATAATGCTTCTTTTTTTTTAAAATAAGTTTAACATTGTTAAATGTATATTTATTGTGGAGACAATTACATAAATAATCCAAATATATATTTGGCGGCTTTTGGTCCAAATTGATCGAGTATAACTTCTATTCAACCTAATGGAAGTCAATGGTTTCTGTTATAAAAGTTTCATGCCTATTTATAAATATTATGTCTGCTACAGTAAATAATGTATGAATGGAAGATAATGTAAAGGCATATGTTGCTCTGTTATTATCATGAGCAACTGTGTAATTGTTTTTAGTTTACTTTCCCTGATTATTAAGATGAATTGGGGGTGAATGGATGAATGTTGGCCCGATTGGGTAGCTTAACTTGGACAGAGGAAAATGGAAGACCTGTTTAGAATTATTTAAAACCTACAACACAATATTTCAGTGAATTTAAGAATTTTAAAGGACTAAAATTTGTTTTTGAAATTTAAGACATGTTAAGACTTTTTAAGACCACACGGACACCCTGCCTAAAGAAAACTGATTTTTTTAATGGCCCACCAGATAAAAAATAGATATTTTTACTAGCCCCATCAAAAAACTCATTCCAATTAATTATTTCTTAGCCACATATTTTAAATAATGTGTCAAAACAAGCAGACCCTAGTTATATACATACTATTTTTTCCACATAACTTAAAAAAAACTCTTTAAAAAAAACGTAATAAACTAAATGTATGCACAACAAACTGTTATAATATTAGTTATAAATAGAGATTTGCTAAAAGTTTAGCATTATTGGTGGTTGGATGTGTTAGATTATTGGGTACGATTGGGTAGCTTTACATAAATCATTTTTAACAGGTCTCAATTTTCCTTTAAGACAAACAAAACAATACTTTGGTGAATTTTAGACTTCTTAAGCCCAAAAAGTTGTTTTTGAAATTTAAGACTTTTTAAGACCTCGCGGACACCCTGATAAAGAAACACAAAGGTTTGCAACCACATGAGAGTGAGTAAATAGTGAGTAATTTTTTTTAATTTTTCTGTAAACTATCCCTTTAAGCATTATCGGCTTATATAAATGAACAGTTAAAAAGGTTATACTGCACCTTGAGGAAGACCTGCAGGTCTTGTGTCTGTGTGTGCTGCAGGATGTCCTGCTGTAGGTGACGGAGAGCAGAGACGCACATGTAGACCTGGTAATCCGGTCCCATAATGACGCAGGTGGTCACATACTGACAGATCTCAGGCCAGTCCAGGTAGTTCCAGAAGCACTGACCGAGCCACTGAATACAGATCTAACATAACAGGTGGAGAAATAAAGAAAAAAAAAGTCGTTTTAAGAAAACACTTACGATATACATTTTTAAACACTGATCAATATGAGATGCTGGAAAAATAAGAGAGATCGATGACTACTGAGCATTGGATTCTAGCATGATGCCTTCAGTATTTTTGTAATCTTATAGTTAAATATTTATTTCAGAAGCAAACCTGGAGTTTTAGCAGTTTTACCTCATAGTCTCCACATCAATGTTAATAAGAGTAATCGATTTCAACACCAATTAAAAATATATTATTTTTATGAGCATCAAATCAGACGTAGTAGACAGTAAATGATGAATAGGATGATATTATTTGTGACATATCCAGCTGTACTCACACAGGAATAATTAACACGTACAAATTGTCATGATATTATATTTCTAGGTATAAATGTTTTGCTTAAAGAAATTTATATTTGTTGAGAATAAAACAATCACTATATATACACAGTGCTTATGTTACAGCCTTATTCCAAAATGGATTACATTAATTTATTTCCTTAAAATTCTACACACAATACCCCATAAAGACAATGTGAAAAAAGATTTTTTTGAAATTGTTGCAAATTTATTAAAAATATAAAACCTGAAAAATCTCATGTACATAAGTATTTACAGCCTTTGCTCAATACTTTGTTGATGCACCTTTGGCAGCAATTACAGCCTCAAGTCTTTTTGAATATGATGCCACAAGCTTGGCACACCCGTCTTTGGGAATTTTTGCCCATTCCTCTTTGCAGTACCTCTCAAGCTCTATCAGGTTGGATGGGAAGCGACAGTGTACAGCCATTTTCAGATCTCTCCAAAAATGTTCAACAGGATTTAGTTCTGGGTTCTGGCTGGGCCACTCAAGGACATTCACTGAGTTGTTGTGAAGCCGCTCCATTGATATTTTGGCGGTGTGCTTTGGGTCATTGGGTCCTGCTGGAAGATGAAGCAGGTTTTCATTCAGGATGTCTCTGTACATTGCTTCATTCATCTTTCCCTCTATCCTGACTAGTCTTCCAGTTCCTGCTGCTGAAAAACATCCTAACAGCATGATTCACTATAGGGATGGTATTAGTCTGGTGATAAGTAGTACCCGGTTTTCTCCAAGCGTAACGCCTGGCATTCACTCCAAAGAGTTAAATTTTAGTCTCATCAGACCAGAGAATTTTGTTTCTTATGGTCTGAGAGTCCTTCAGTCCTTTTGGCAAATTCCAAGCAGGGAGTGGCTTCCGTCTGGCCACTCTACCATACAGGCCTGATTGGTGGATTGCTGGACAGATGGTTGTCCTTCTGTAAGATACTCCTCTCTCCACAGAAGAACACTGGAGCTCAGACAGAGTGACCATTGGGTTATTGATCACCTCCCTGACTAAGGCCCATCTCCCTCGATCACTCAGCTTAGGTGGCCAGCCAGCTCTAGGAAGAGTCCTGGTGGTTTCAAACATCTTCCATTTACGGATGATGGAGGCCACTGTGTTCATTGGACCTTTCAGAGCAGCAGAAACTTTTCTGTAACCTTCCCCAGCCTTGTGCCTCGCGACAATCCTGTCTCGGAGGTCTACAGACAATTCCTTTGTCTTCATGCTTGGTTTGTGCTTTGACATGCACCGTCAACCCTGGGACCTTATATAAACAGGTGTATGCCTTTTCAAATCATGTCCAATCAACTGAATTTACCACAGGTGAACTGCAATTAAGCTGCTGAAACATCTCAAGAATGATCAGTGGGAACAGAATTTACACAAGCTCAAATTAGAGCTTCAAGGCAAAGGCTGTGAATATTGACGTACATGTGATTTTTAAAAATAAATTTGCAACATTTTGAAAAAATCTTTTTTCACATTGTCATTATGGGGTATTGTGTGTAGAATTCTGAGGAAATAAATGAATTTAATCCATTTTGGAATAAGGCTGTAACGTAAAAAAATGTGGAAAAAGTGAAGCGCTATGACTATTTTCCGTATGCACTGTATTTTGCAAATTTGCAATATTATATAAGATGTAACTCTAAGACAACTGCTTATCCTTAAGGTCTGTTTAAACATTGAATAATCAAATAAAAACTAATCAAGAACATAAGTGTTTTTTGTTTGCTTGTTTCTTTTTTGTGCAGTGTATGAATGACAATGCAAAAATAAATCCTGTAGCTCATGCACATAAATAAATAAAGCCTTTTGAATCGTAATACGCAAAAATTCTTTCCATCCACAGACTTGGCATATTTCTGTTGCGTTTCTGTGGCAGTGAACTGAGTTCAGGTCATACAATTCTTCGCAGAGACTGTTCAATTATTCTGCGGAAGATCATAGATGACGTTCCAGTCTTGCCAAGCGTACATGCCTCCTGTACATTCAGACCACTCCAGCAGGCAATTTATACAGCATCTGTGTCTTTCTTTCAGACACTCTTCCTACTTTGTCTAGAATTTGAAATGCTCTCCCCGAGTGCACAGACACGGACGCCCTCTATGATGGAGGTGACACTCAATTTAAAACAGAAAATCTTCTTTCCTTTACTTTCCGTGCATTCAAAACTAGTTCCAGAACTTCAGGTATTTTTGATTTCCACTGCAGCTTTTGTGTTTTTTTGCATCTTACTAGCTATTATTGAGACGACCTTCAATCATATATTGATTGCAGCATTTAGAGAATCAATACTTCTGTCTGGTGTATAAAACAAATCCTGTCTGAAAAGAGTGAACAAATATTTTTTTGAAAAAGTATTCTTTTTACCTTTTTAAAAAGATTCATGGTAAAACTATAAGCATTATTTTAAATAATGTTACTTTCAATACAGGTCTGTCAGCTCATTATGTGTATTATTAGTACCAAACAATTAATGTGTTTTAAAAACTGCATGTGTGGAACATAATTTTACAGTTTCAGTTTTATATACATCTTTAAAATCTTTAATTGTATTCTTAAATCTGAAAAATGTATCTGTTTTAGTTGCATGAATACTGTATTGTATATAAATTATGCTCTTTTCATTACATTATAGAGCACATCTGGTCCAACAATCAAAAGAAGATCTTTCAAATTATGTCCATTTTACCAAGCAACTCTAACAGTGAATTCTGTTTTTATGTTTTATGTGTTGAACAAACACTGTAATAATGAATCAGTTCAAGTTTTCGTTCTTTTCTTCCTCTTTACTACTACTTACAGCATGACATAAACATGAAGCCATTGTGTAAATTGCTATATTTCAACAAACTGGAGTAAAAAAAATAAATAAATAAATAAATAATAATAATAATAATTTAGATTTAGAGGTTTTATTTGAGTGTTAGTTTGTATATCTAAACTAAATTGCAATCAAATTGAATTACCTTTAATACCTCAGTGCAGGATATTGGGCAGGATATACTTTACAGCATTATCTGACACAGACTACGCTTACATGGACATCAGTAAACAAACTATTTGCCTTAATCTAAATAAGACAATAATATGATTAAGGTGTTTATACAAGTTGCTTTTTGAATGTTCCTTTCATGATTCTGTTTTACATGTTATAGCACATAATTCGATTAATGTCATTGTGTCACCACGCTATCCAGATTTCCTCGGGAGTTTCATGTAATTTCAGATGTTTCATTTTTAATTTGTTGACTCGATAGGTGCAGACAATAGTGTCAAACAGTTGTGTGTGTATGAAATATCCTGTCTCAAAACAAAAAAGCCCTACATGACGGTAATAGTTTGATTGCGATGTTTACATGTCTGCACTGCACTTCTATAATGCGACTAAAATTGGCATACTCCATGTCTTAATTCAATTTCTGTTTAGTTTGATTATGACCTTAATCGGATTAAATTAATTTAAAAATCACTGTTTACATGGTAGACTCTTAATCAGAGTATTGTCTTATTCGCATTAGAATAATCGGATTATTGGTGTCCATGTAAACAAACTCTCAGACTGCTGAGATAAGGAATGTGCAACTCTAAATTAATTGTTTTATTTAAAAGACAGAACCACAATTTGTCCCATAAACATGTACATAGATAAATTTACTTGTACTTGTTTAATTATCATATACAGTTAAATTTTGTCTTCTTTTTAAAATATTTCCCAAATTATGTTTAACAGAGCAAGGAAATTTTCACAGCATGTCTGATAATATTTTTTCTTCTGGAGAAAGTCTTATTTGTTTTATTTCTGCTAGAATAAAAGCAGTTTTTAATTGTTTTAAAAACATTTTAAGGTCCAAATTATTAGCCCCTTTAAGCTATATATTTTATATTACCCTAACCTGCCGCGTTAACCTAATTAACCTAACCTAATATATATATATATATATATATATATATATATATATATATATATATATATATATATATATATATATATATATATATATATATATATACGTATATATGTATACATATACATATATATATATATATGTATACATATACATATATATATATATATATGTATACATATACATATATATATATATATATATATATATATATATATATATATATATATATATACATATATATATATATATATATATATATATATATATATACATATACATATATATATATATATATACATATATATATATATACATGTATGTATATATATATATATATACATACATACATACATACATACATACATACATACATACATACATACATACATACATACATACATACATACATACATACATACATACATACATACATACATACATACATACATACATACATATATATATATATATATATATATATATATATATATATATATATATATATATATATATATATATATATATCTATATATAAATAATCGCAGAATAAAAAAAAACTATTGCAATATTCGACTTTTCCAATATAGTGCAGCCCAACTTTGAAGCCTGTTCTAAATGTTTTTGCTTTCCCCAAAAATCAGAATAAAGTACAAACAAACATGTTTCATTATGTTGAAAAATTGTTTTTTAAAAGTTCCTACATCCTTAAAAATAAAAGGGAAATGTTTTCCAGAAAGACTTATATTTTTTACACGGAGGTTTGCATATGTGAAAGTGTTTGAATAATTTAAAAGTGTTCTTTTTCCCCAAACAGCTTTGAAACATTTAGCAAAATACAGCTACCAAAAGCGTCTCCCATTTGAATTCTATTGCATTTTAGCCATGCCAAAAGAATTAAACCAGATTCAGACTCCAATTGAGAGTGTACAGAAGATAAACACTAAACTGAAAATGCAGTTACTTTTCAATATGCTTGTCCTTGACTGCTGGAAAAGGTCATCTCTGACTAAATGTGACAGAAGACTGGAGGCAGAGCTTTGAGATCATGCATATAAACCTCAGAGAGAGTGTGTGGCACTGAGTAATCACTGCAGTTGTCTATGAAGATTGTCAGTCATTCAGGTCACAGCAGAATGTCCTTGTATCTTTATATTTCTACTCTGGCAACGTTACGCCAGTTCACCCAGCCATCACGACTCGCATCATCAGCGATGCGACTCCCACAGAGATCTGTGACGGAGTAATGTGTGATGAGCTTAAATATAGGACATCCACACCATCTGATGATGTTAGGCATAGACACATGAATAATGCCTTCATTTGTGCAGGTTATTAAGAAGATCATCCAATAGGTGAAAAATCTCATAGACTATACTTTGGCACACATTTTATAAGTTCATATATCTAGGAGATGGTCTCATTTGTATCTGCCAATCAAGCAGCCAATGAGAAGTGACATAACTTTTGATCCATGACCTAGACATCACCCCTCAGACTACTGTTAAAATAATGAGATCAATATCGAGATCAAGATCAATAAGAGATCATAGAGGGGGCAGATTTTTTTTTTTCCCCTCAGACTGGCCAGAATCCAGAATCACACAGTTCTAACCTAAACTATTGCCATGTCCTACAAAGCAACCTTTTGTAGCATTCTAGCAAACATAAAATTAGAATAGGCAGTCATATTTTGGCACCAGATAATTGTTCAATCACGAAAGTTGGTCTTTTTAGGTTTCTGATTGGCAATTGGTCTTTAAATATAACCATCTAAAACATATAGTCATTTGTTAGCAACCATTCAGAACACCCTAGCGACCACTGGGATTTACACAGAATGCCATTGCCAATGCTGAGTCTAATGCTGATTTTATATATACACGTACACCCACGCACACACACATCCCTCTGTACTATTATTGTGCTCTCATGATGACAGTAATGAGCAATATAAATATAAAGTCAGTGCAATATTTTCTAATATATTTTTATAGTGCCTATGTTTTATAAAGTTATAAATAATTAATAATTTATATAGTACTAAAAGTTCAATTATAATACTATTCTTCAGACTCTTATTAAATCGTTCAATCTTTAACCCTATGGGGACTGGAGAAGTTCTGATGTGCCCTAAAATTGGTCCATTTTACAGATGCTTATAAACATATAAGACGCAAAGGTCTAATACAACGGTAAACGTCACAAACTGGGCTACAATAATACATTAGCAACATTAATGTGCAAGATTGTGTTTTTGAGAAAGAAACGTTTATGCGTGAATAGCGAAACACTAACATTTTGAAGTCACTAAAATAACTAAAAAAACAGAATTTGTTCACAATACTTGAGAACTGGATCTTCTAGCCTTTTTGATTCAAATTTATGTGAAAATTGACTTACAGTAAACAATATATTGATTTATGGCCCGTTTCCATTGACTGGTACAGTACGGGTCGGTACGGGTCACCTTTACGGTCAAATTAAAGCTGTACGGGTCGTTCGCATATCATATGAGAAGCACTTCTCACAAAACAGATGCTTTATTTGGCTTGAAACTTCCAGTCTCATTCACTTCCATTAATTTTTAGATGTTAAAAACAGCTTGTTACGCTGCTTGATGTTGCAAAGTGATAATTTATATTATATTATTCTGCTTTGTCTGTATAGTCATGCAAACACTTGTTTGTAGAGGTAGTAGTTTGACCATTTTCTGCAGTTTATAGACCACGAATCGGAAGTTTTAAAACAATCCCAAAAACGAGCACACTTCCGCATTGAAGAATAAAGTCAATAGCCTACAGTCAGTGCAAACTTTTCATCTGTTTCTTTGATTTTTGCCAGCACATGTAACCCCTGGCAGAAAGTAATTCCGTCATTCCAAGTTCATAATAGTCCAAAGGGTGATAATAATAGTTAAACAAGGCTGTTTGTTCATGGTTTAGGTTGCTGAAAGAATCCTTTGCTCCTTTGTTTTTTCCGGCTTCTCCTTTGTTTTTTCGCGTGCCACTCTCGCGTTTGTCTGTTTCTGAAAGGATCGGATGTCAGAAGCACTTCAGTAATCATGCGCACGTTATTACCATGAGTTCATTATTTCATATATAGTTCATTAACTATATATGAAAAAGTTCATTATTTCATATATAGATGCGCATGCGAACGATCGTGAGCTCTCTGGAGAAAGTGAAACCTCTCACACTTTTAGACGGCCTTGTAAAACAACAACAGGACACAGCAGATTTTGTTCTTCTTGGTTTTGGCTGTTCATCAAGACGACAACAAGGTTTGTTTGAGCTCGGGTCAACCATGGCTTGTTATTATATGTGTATAGTATTACGATGTAATTTCTCGGCTGTGTATTTAAAAATGGTGGCTCCTTTGTTTTCATTCTCCTGTTTGAGTATGCGCTAGTGACGTTTCTCTGTAAACCAATAGCATTTAGCTGCACGTCTAGCTCCGCCTTTGGGTACCCTTTTGTCGTGCTAGGTACCCTTTGCAAAGGGTACCCAACAAGTGGTAAGGTACAGTTCGCTTTTTGGTACCTTTAGACATTGGAAATGGCCATAAAAGAGTACCGAACCGTACAGTACCACTCAGTGGAAACGGGCTATTAAGTTCTCTAAGACACGGAATAGCCCTATGGCTCATATGCAAGGAGGCATGAACTATCATCACTAATGCAGTGATTCACACCTGAGAATACAAAGACCTGCATAATGAGCTATACAGGTGAGAGGAGACTGAATAGAGAACAGGAGGACAATGAGTTTAAAACCTTCTGTTTTTAGTTTATTGAGAATATATTTAGATATCACACAAAATAACTTAGGATTAACTAACTTCACTGTAGAGCTTTTTGTTTGGTGGAAAACAACAGAAAAGAGCTTTATTTTGTTGGCAGAGTAAACACAGGCATACCCGTTATGAAAATGCCTACAGGTTTGGAGGTCTGTTCGATAATTTAACAACAGAGCAAATTAAAGCTGAGCAATTAAAAATCTAAGACAAAATGAAAAATGAAGTACTTAAAATATTGCACCTGAGAGGGAGTGAAGCCAGACATTCTGAAGGCAGAAAAAACCAGAGGAACCTCAGCCTTGAGCAACATCTCTACGTAATGAGCGGTGCAGGAGTAGATTGGATGAATAGCCGACTGAGCGATCTCTATAGGGAGATGAACCTATAACGTAAAAGAAAATTCATTAAACTTTGAAGACGGGGTTCTTTCTCTAAGCCAAATATCAAAGTCCCTGACTTTTGCTTGATTGTCATAGACTTTAAGAGATGAAGACTTCTTTCCATTACCAATAATAAACAGAAAAACAGACAGCTGTTGTTTTGAGCAATGAGCAGACACAAAACAACCACAGACACTATTTAAAAGGTACAGACTGGTGCTTGCAATTGATTTAAGTGACTGCCAAGTGGGAAAGGAATAAAACGACACTGAAAAAAATAGTATATATGAATTACATATTGATAAAATAAATGGAAAGAAATTTTTTAAATGAAAAACCAAAAATCCATGATATTCAATCACAGTAAACTCCCTGGCGTTCAATGTCTGGAATAGACCTGCTAATTAATGATATAACCATGGTATTCTAGAAATTACATGACCTGTGGGAACCTGTGAAGATGTATTGCGCAAGTGTGTGGTGTAAATGAGGATAAGCTATTAAGGTTCCTGCATGTTATGCAACTGATCATAGTGCATATTTAAATACGTATAGCATTTTGTTGTCTGTTCTTCTTGCAAAATTATGAGACAAGCATATACAAACAAACTACATTTTATGGAGCTTTTACTATTTTGGGAATAAAAAAAGAAAATAGAAGCGTTATGCAGAATTTCTCATTTTTTCAAAGAAAGAAAATTGTGTGCTTTTGGAAAGACATGGGGGTGAGTAAATAATGACAGAATTGAGTTCTTTTGATGAACTGTTTCTCTAGGGCTGCTCACCATCACAGAAAACAAAACACCACAGGTGCTAATGACACAGGCCAGATTTTATTAGCTGCCATTGTGTCTTCCTGTTTAGGAGGTCTGTGATGAATGTGAGGTTTTCCTGATTCTCCTCATTGTCTTTCAGCTGAACGATTTACATGCACATCCACTCTGACAGCACAGAAATATGGAACTGTAATCAGACAAACTTGTGTGCGTGTGGAGCATTATCATACCCTGCACATATTTTTACAGCTGAAACTCTATTAACTGAGCTCTGTTTACTATCCGCCGTTCCGAGAAAAAGCAAGATTGCTCCATCCAAATTTTATGGGGTCCACAGTAATGACTATGCCCCAGTAATATCATGATATCCAGCATTTCCTCACAGTATTAACCTTTCCTATGCAAATGATGATCAGAATGATAATGCAGGCCAAAATGCACAGCTGTGCTTACAGCACATGGATATGGAGGTTACACAAGCATATACATATAAATTCAGGACATTACTAAACATGAGGGGGATGCAGCTGGTTTATTGGTTTAAAGAAAATTGCAGCATGGGCTAAACTTGGGAAAAAGGCCAAAAAAAAAAACTATCATTTATGTTGTTGCGAAAACTAATTTTCTGCCAAGCAGTTACTGATTGCTGAAGCTTTCAGGTCATACTTTATTTTAAGGTACAATTCTTATTATTAAAAAATAATTAATTATGACATTTGACTCAAACTCATAATTTATTAATATTAAAGTAGCACTGTAGGTATAGGTATTAGGTTTGATAAGGCATGTAGAATAAGATCATGCAGAATATGTACTTTATAAATACTATTAAACAGTCAGTATATCTTAATAATAGACAGGTTATAAGTTGCAGGTAAAAATTGTTACTAATATTAAATTGTTATCCAAAATTTTATTTGCAATTTGATGGTGATATTTACTTATTTATTACAGTGGCATATTTTACTGTCAGAAGTACAGAGATTTAAAAAAAAACAGAAATTGTATGAAAACTTATTGCTATTTTTATTTTTTTTAAATATATACTTAAATTAAAACAGACAAAAAGAGAAATTAATTATATAAACTACAATATACTTTACGGCAATTAAAGTCCCCTCCAGGATTTTGCGATCACTGAATTTATCACAAAATCAAGCAAACTCCCCAAAATTTTTCAGATCTCGCATTTCGCATTCGCACACTGATTCATGGCTGTTGCACAGATCCTTGTATTTCTATTTACCTATCTATACATGTAAAAACAGCAACACTTCTTTTACTCTTTTAGATGTTGGGATTTTGATGTTTGAGCTGTTGTGGAGACACAATTTATACAGATATATGGATACAAGATTTCTTTTTAACATACAGTATCCTTTAACAAGAGTGTGGAAATGCATTGCTGGCATACACTACCTGACAACAGCCTTATCGCCTATGCAAGTTTTAGGAACAACAAAGAACTTGACTTCTAAATGATCATTTGGTATCAGAAGTGGCTTATATGAAAGGCAAAGACCTCTAGATTACGCTTATTTTACCAAAATAAAATATGATCATTTCTTGATTTTTAATTATTTACAGTAATTAGGACAGTAAGGTCTGACTTTGCTTAGACAAAAGTCTTGTCACTTAACAGAAATAATGTACAGTATAGAATATAGTCATGGTGCACTCGAAAAATAATAAATTTTGCGTATGACTCCCACAAGCTTGGAGGACTGCATCCATAAATCTCTGCAATGACTCAAATAACTTTAATAAGTCATCTGGAATGGCAAAGAAAGCATTCTTGCAGGACTCCCAGAGTTCATCAAGATTCTTTGGATTCATCTTCAATGCCTCCTCCTTCATCTTACCCCAGACATGCGCAATAATGTTCATGTCTGGTGACTGGGCTGGCCAATCCTGGAGCACCTTGACCTTCTTCGCTTTCAGGAACTTTGATGTAGAGGCTTAAGTATGGGAAGGAGGGCTATCCTGCTGAAGAATTTGCCCTCTCCTGTGGTTTGTAATGTAATGGGCAGCACAAATGTCTTGATACCTCAGGCTGTTGATGTTGCTAGTGATCAAATAGAAATCAAGTTATTATTTGTTGCCCTTACAACTGGGTTGGACGACAACACTTGTGTCAGGTAGTGTATGATTAATGCATTTGGTTGCATTTTTTCATGATGTACTGTTGACATGCTGTTATTATAATGCATGGTTTGCTTTATGTTCATACATTGTTGGCATGATCTAAAGTTGACAAATAGCTACAAGCTATGAAAAAGAAAGATTCTTGTAAAAGAAACTTGTGGGCACTTTAAATTTGCTTCATTACTTTTCATTTGTTTTATTATTAATATGTTGATGAGTTTAATTGTTATTTGGTTACATATGAAATATTGAAATGTTATTTTTATACAGATCCCAATGTCTGGGTCTAGGAGTAATAAAAAAATCTATATAATAAAGGCTTTTGTCTGTGGTATATATATATATATATATATATATATATATATATATATATATATATATATATATATATATATATATATATATATATATATATATATTTTTTTTTTTTTTTATTTATTTATTTATTTATTTATTATTATTATTAACAGCAAATCAACACAAAATGAGTTTGCTAATATTGCCGCAAATTTTAACAAAAGCTGCAGTAAAATCAGTCACTTTAGGGCACAAAAATCTGAAAAAAGTACTGCAAAATCCTGGAGGGACTGTAATTAATTCTAAATATACAGAAATGTTACTTTTTGTGTCACTTAAAAGAAACAAAGGAGACGAGTGTGAGTAAATAATGGCATAACTATTTTTTTTCTAATGTGTTGTGTTTGCAATTATTTGCTGCTGTCTTGATAGCTAATATACTGAAATCTGGTATGAATGAAAAGAGAGAGAGAGAGCGTCAGAAACAACAACAACAAAAAAGTCCTGTACTAATGTAATGGGCTTGAACTCACAGAGCTGTGCAGTCTCGGGGGCCACAGGAAGGCAGACGGCAGCAGACGGGAAAAACGCAGGAGCAAACTCAGAGAGCGGCCCACATCACCGTGCATGAGCAGAAAAACTGTAGAAGCAAACCAATCGTGACCAGGATAACCACCCTGAAAATAGGCTGACACCTGGGTCAAGGAATCTTAAGTACATTCTAGAGGTTGACCTATTTGAGGTTTTCCAATGTCTTATGCTAGGGAACAGGGCGATGGCAATAATGCTGATAAATAGCATCAAAAAGTATTGGAGAATATTCACGCTTAGAAACGCTTGATTAGTATGTTATTATAGCATAAAACCAAAGGCATGGTCTGCATGATTATGATAGAGCTTTTCTTGTATGTTGCAAGTCCTGAGGTTTTGTTGTTGTTGTTGTTTTAATAGAGTGGATTTGAACCAATTGATCTAAAGGTTATTTTTAATATGTGAATAAAGAGTAAAGTTGCCATTTAAACAGTACGCCTCTTTTTTTTTTTTTTCTTCAAAAATGCATTCAATTGATCAAGTGTGACAGTAAACCATTTCGAATATCACAAAACCTTACAATTTAATAAAAATGCTGTCCTTCCAAACTTTCCATCCCTAAAATAACCCTCTAAATATGTAGAACAGTTTCGATAAAATATCATGTTAAATGTTTTCTGAATGATTAATGGGGTAATGAATGCTGAAAGTTTTAGTTCAGTTTTGTCATCACAGGAATAAATTACAGCCGAACAAATATACAACTACATTCCACTTATACAACAAAAAAAATGCATTTTTTAACCAAATAAATGCAGAGCAAAAGTAGTTTATAACAGATTCTTGTTACACTGCATAAATTGGATTATCATTTATCTTACAAATAGTTTTCAAAAGTTTATTTGGGCTTTATGTCTAAAGTAAAATTGCATTGGTTAAATCTTTTGTAATATAATACAATGAGTTTGTTGTTTTTGTATGGCTTGCTTATTCAATAATATTTGGGGAATAATTAATCAAAATAGAAAAATATTGTTAAAAACATTTTATTTTAAATATTATTTAAAAAAAGAATAAAATTTAAATAAATTAACAAAAATGTAATAAATCAAACAAACAAAAAAAAGATCTATCTGGTTTAAATAAACATTCACCATGTTAAACTTAATGATAAATTACTTGAAAGCTACTTGGAAACCACATTTAAAAAAAAAAAATGATTGTGTTGCTTGTTCAAACTACTCACCTAAACTATTTAGAATTTTTTTGGGGACAAATTAATTGTTTTATGTTAAATCAACATAAATTTATTAAGTTAACTTAATCGTAATTTTGCCCTACTAATGAATGTCAGTAGAAAATATATCACTAACTATAAACACTGACTAACTTTTTCAGCGTAATACCTGCTTTTTCAGGGGTCGCCACAGCCAAATAAACTGCCAATTATGCTGGCATATTTTTTACAGGCGTTTCTTCCAGTTATAAATCAGCACTGAGAGTCACTAACTTCCACATTAACATAACTTATATGTGTGTATGTGTATGTAGAGTATTTATACAGTTCCAGTCAAAATTATTTGCCCTCCTTCGAATTGTTTATTCTTTTTAAATATTTCCCAAAAGAGGTTTAACAGAGCAAGGAATTTTTCACAGTATTTCCTATAATATTTTGTCTTCTGGAGAAAGTCTTATTTGATTTATTTTGGCAATAAAAGCAATTTTAATTTTTTTAAAACCATTTTAAGGTCAATATTATTATTTTTTCCCAATTGTCCACAGAACTAACCATCGTTATACATTGATTTGCCTAATTGCCCTAACTTGCCTAATTAATCTAGTTAAGCCTTTAAATTGCACTTTAAACTGAATATTAGTATCTTGAAAAATATCTAGTAAAATATTATGTACTGTCATAATGACAAAAATTCAATAAATCATTTATTAGAAATCAGTTATTAAAACTATTACATTTAGAAATGTGTTGAAAAACAATATTTCCGTTAAACAGAAATTGAGGGAAAAAATACACAGGGGGGCTAATAATTTAGCAGGGGTAATAATTCTGACTTCAACTGTATGTACATATATCAAATGACAATATTGTGCGAAAATTCTTACAATAAATTGCACATCACTTGACTCCTTTCATAAATAATGAGAAGGATACAGAGCTCAGAGGTGACCTTGACACGTTGCTGAGAGAGAAACTCCTGACAGTGTTTCAGCAGAAGACACAAATCCTGCTCTGAATCTTCTCTCAGCAGCTTCAGGAATTTGCCATACCTACACACACACACATACGTGCGCACACAGAAACAGCTTCATTTAATCCCCTTTTCAATAAGACCTTGCTAAACAAAGGTGAAAAGACATTGTTAAAATAGTTCTTCCCCAAACACCAACTTGTGCGCATTTACATAATTAGAACTTTCTCAAGGCAATATTTCTTGACTAATAAGAACAAATTTTGCGAGCAAAAATAAATTAAGTTTTATCATGCATATACAGTCTCTCCCTGGGAAACACAGCAACCAAATTAAGGTTAACAGGGAGTTACAATTATCCCAATGTGCTGAGGACTAGAATGCATTGGCTGATTACAGCCATTGTGGATTGCCTTAGGACAAAATACAGTATCTAAATGGGTTCATACTGAATTTAGCTATACTGCTGAAAGCCAAGCAGTGTAGGAATGAATCTTTCTAAATATTTGTTCTGCAAATATCACTTTCCTAATCAGTATTTTTGTCCTGTTCTAGTACAAATATGACCAAACTGAGTTTGAAGTTTCATAACACAGAGTTTAAAAAACACTGATTCAGTAATATTATCGATTTGACTTAATTGACAATGCCACTTGTTACTTTAATGACACATGCTTTTGGAAGAGGTATTACAGCTGTATTGAACTTCTTTTAATTGATATTAATTTATATGTGAACAATAGATGTCCCAACAGTAAATAAGCTTTCAAAAAAGCATGATAATTATGAATTATGAAAAAATATGAATAACATTATTTTTAGTAACACTATAATTACTTTACATAAACATAATAACAAAAATAATTTAATTTCCAACAGGGTTTTTGTTTAATTACAGAGTAACTATAGTTTTTTGTAACATGTTGTTAAATATATATCAAGGCGGCATTTATTAAATGTAAAATAATTGTCCAATTGTTAAATATTTATAAAAATTTTAAATAACTACTTTCTTATTGTATGTTTCAAATGAAATTATTCCTTCAGTCATTATTGATTTTATTACTGTTACCAATAATAATAATAATAATAATAATAATAATAATAATAATAATAATAATAATAATAATAATAATAATAATAATCAATATTAGAGTGATTTCTGAAGGATCACGTGACTCTAAGACTGAATTAATGAAGCTAAAAATTGATCTTTAAAATCACTGGAATAAATGATTAAATTAAACTATAAACTACTTTTGAACAGTTATTTTATAGTGTAATAACATTTCACAATTTTACAATTCTTACTGTATTTTTGAATAAATAAATGAAGCTTATTTTAAAACATTTAAAAATCCTACAGACCCCAAACTTTTGATAGTGTATATCTATATATAGTTAAAAAAGCTTTTATTTAATTTTAAATATCACTTAAATATTTAATTAAAATGAACAAAAATGTAATAAACAAAAATATGTCTATATGGTTTAAATATATATATTTACCATGTTAAACTAAATAAAAACGAAAAATTGTTACATGGAAACTACATTTAAAAAAGTAATTGTGTTGCTTGTTTAAACTACTCATCTAAAAACAACACAATTCTTGAGAATGTTTTGGGGACAAATTAATTGTTTTATTGTCAATTCACTTAAATTTGTTTAGTAACCTAATCGTTAACGTTGGGACAGCATGAATTAATTGTTTTTTACAATATAACTCAAATAAAAATAAATGCTTATTTTATATTCAGGTAACAACATTTTTTTATTTATTAAGTCAAGTCAAGTGGAGATTTATTGTCATTCCACTACATGTGTGGACATACAGAGAAACAAAATGTCGTGTCTCGCAGCACAACGGTCCTATGTAAATTAAATACAAACACAACACTAGACAAGAGCTTATTAAAAAAACTTGTGCATAACTAACATATACTATAAGATACTTAGCTATACACATAAGACAGGCTATACAAGTACTTTTACATGAGACTGGACGATGTTATGCAGGATATTGGGCAAGGGAGGTATTTCAGGTTTAATATTGTGCAAGAGTTATTTAAGGTAGAAGTAAGCAGTGCAACATGATTGTGGTACATTTATAGTAAACATCGCTTTCCTTATTGAGTCCATGTAAGATGAAGTTTAAATAAAGTGTCAGGTGCATAATGCCTCATTCACATTAGCAGCGACTTTGCAGCTGCCGGTCGCTGTGGGTGGTGACCTGCTGCAAGCGCAGGTCTGTGTAGGTCTAAAGCCCGGAGAATACAACCGGCCTCTAAGCGAGCTGAGAGAGGATCACATGAGCTCCACTAATGTTCCTATTGGCTGTCGTTCAAGAAAATCACTCTTCATTGCATAAAGTTGCCGGAAGTTGATCACTCTCTGTTGAAATGAATGGTTGCTTGTCGCTTTGTCGCTGTGAGTTGCTCATAGTGTGAATAAGGCATAAGAGAGAAGAGTGTTTCTACAGTTTTTCTGCAGGTGGTTTGTCAAGCCCACTCACCTGTATGAAGCACAATTTAAAATGTACAATGTTTCCAAGAGACATGGAGTGATTAGGAAAGTGTCTATAGTGCAATTATATTTATACTATAACTACTATACTATTATAAATATTGCTTCTTATGTATACAGCTCTAAATAATCTAGCCCGTTTATATAACCAACCTTCTGTCTCACTACAATCTAACCAGCTCTTTAAGATCTCAAAACTCAAGGCTTCTGGTAGTACATAGAACAGCAAAGTCAAGGAAAGGGGGTCGAGCCTTCTCATTTATGAAATTAAACTCTGGAATAGCCTTCCTGATAATGTCCGAGGCTCAGACACACTCTCGCAGTTAAAGGCCTATCTTTTTAGTAAAGCATACACTCAATGCATCACATAACGGTATGATCCATGAATGTGCTCCACGCATCTCGTTTATATACACTATGAACAGCAGCTACGCTAATTATTCTCTTTATTCTCTATTTCCACATGGGGATACTCAGCCCGAGGCCTCCAGAGATTATGCAGCACCACTAATGCGATCCGAGACCCGCGACGAGATGATCCCAAGGTTTCCATAATCCTGGACCAGGCCGTATCCTGAGCAGCTGCTGTGATGGTCATGGAGGAGTAGAGAGCATGAGACTGATTCCTATGACGCTCCAGGGACAGACGAGTCTAGCTGACGTCGAGGTTCTCCAGTCTCTGGCACCTAGACTGCAGCTCTGCACAAGACGTTTGGCCATAGGAGAAATGGTCGTGCCCAACTGAGCCTGGTTTCTCTCGAGGTTTTTTAATTCTTCACTTTCGCCAAATGGTGAAGTTTTTTCCTCGTCGCTATCGCCACTGGCTTGCATGTTTCAGGGATCTGTAGAGCTGCGCATCGATGGATTTCCTCTTCAGTGTTTGGACTCTCAGTAGTGAACATTAAACCACACTAAATTGAGCTAAACTGAGCTGAACTTAAACTCTGAAAACTGGACTGACACGGTTTCAATTTACTATAATCTTCTATGTGAAGCTGCTTTGACAAAAGGAGTTATTCAAATAAAGGTGAATTGAATTGAATTATTATATTTTTCATTCATTTTCTTTTCAGCTTAGTCCCTTTATTAATCCGGGGTCACCACAGCGGAATAAACTGCCAACTTATCCAGCACACGTTTTACGCAGCGGATGCCCTTCCAGCTGCAACCCATCTCTGGGAAACATCCATACACACCCATTCACACTCATACACTACGGACAATTTAGCCAACCCAATTTACCTGTACTGCATGTCTTTGAACTGTGGGGAAAACCGGAGCACCCAGAGGAAACCCACACAAACGCAGGAAGAACGTGGAAACTCCACACAGAAACGCCAACTGACCCAGCCGAGGCTCGAACCAGCGACCTTCTTGCTGTGATGTGACAGCACTACCTACTGCGCCACTGCGTTGCCTGAATTATTATATATACTTTACTATTATATTATATATTTGGGGATATTTAGACATCACATTACATATTCTAGTGTATTACAAAAGTATCAACTTGAGTAATCTATTTACTAACCCTAATACTAATCTAAAATTTTGCATTTGATAAGCCATATATATTACCTGAGTGATATTTCCACACCTAACTGCTCCACAGACGACAGGCTTCGAGTCTTTACACTGTGATCCACCACTGAAATAAAAAAAGGAAAAAATGACTTCCCATTTACACCCCCTCTTCAAATACTCATTTAATACCAATAAATGGAGCACAAAGTAGCAAAAGAGCACTGCAAAATGCGCTGTTAAATAATACATTTTCATCTCAGCATCGGCTTACCCACAAATCAACATCAGCTGCGTAATCTACATTCATCATGCTTAAGAATGGCTTTAATTGAGTGAATGCCCTTGGTGAGACGGAAATGGGCCCACTGATATAATTATAGGGCCATTCCTCCATCCTCATTAATATAACAACAATGTCAGGATTGTAATGATGACATAATGCAAATGGATATGCACCTTGTGAAGCGACTGGTCTTGACTGGCTGGCCAACGAGCCAATAGGAGAGAGGAGTTAAGGAGAAATGACAAATCACATTTCCTGCTGCTCACATCAGTCAGCGATTATGACATGAACAGCTAAATGAGCTGTAGCATAACAACTCGCCATTTCTGCTCTGCTAAACGAGAGAGGATATGAACCCAGAGGCGGACACAGATGCTGAAGGATTAACGCTATAATACTTTCCATGTCAGGCATCTATACTGTACATTTATACTATGGAGATCAAAATTAGCTAACACTTAACTATAAATCTTCTGAATTTCATTCCAAAGGTCATTGTTTAGTCCTATTTGAAGTTGCCCTAACAGATGTAAAAGAGAAGTTTAAGCATATTTTATGACTTACACTACATATTTTCTGAAGCACAGTAAAAACAGATTTAAAAAATAAAACTGATTAGTTATTGGTCTTAATCTGGTACATGGTGGTCATTTCTTTAAAGGTGCTATAGACTGATGTAACGTAATGTAATGTAATGTATTGTTTATTTATTGCCATGTCAGCAACCAAGGCTATTTTCATGGCAAGAACGTTTCAATAATAAATAAACAATTAAGAACAACAAACAAATGATTACACAAGTTAAATAAGAGCTATAGACTGAACATCTGGATATGCTTAGTAGGCATAGGTGAATAATAAGAGGTCAGTAAATGGATATGGCATATCATGAGCCTCATGGTAATTTTGTATAAATTTATTCTTGCGTACATTTCAGGTGAAAAACAGGCTAATAGTTACAAAACTCTGACGATCCAAATGCAATCATTAACATGTACACTTCAAGCAGCGTTTGATTAGCCACATTGTTTAGTGAGATTATAATAATTATATCTTTCCCCATATTTTTAAGTTAATCTAAGCTTCAGTTATACTTACTACTGTATGTACATGGGATTCTTATTTTGAAAATGGAGTGTAAAAGGAACTTTTCTGTGAAAAAAACAGCCAAGCTCTGTGTTCACAGTGCGTCAGAATGCCAAATGAGAGATATATGAATTATGCATTTATTCAATGCCACCCCAAAGCGTCATAAGCTCTGTTTATCTGTATCTTTTGTTAGTTTACATTTATATTGTGAATTTGCCACATTTCTTTTTAATAGAGCAACAGACAAATATGTTTGTTTGTAATGAGACAACAAACGAATATAAACTATAATTCAGAATAGATTTTATCCACAACACAATCAATTGTCATTTAATAAGGAATCAAGTCAATTTGTTAAAATATTTTTTTAAGTATGATTATGATTATTTTCTGTGTGTGTGTGTGTGTGTGTGTGTGTGTGTGTGTGTGTGTGTGTGTGTCAGAAAGAGGGGCACTGGAAACCATAAGAGCAGAGCTCATTCATTTTCATGACCCTTCTAAATATGGTCAAATAAGACTTTTGTACCCTAGGGGTAAATTCTAAGCCTCTAAATGGGTTTGTAAAATAGTTTCTGAAGAATCGTTTTACTTACCTAGGCTAAGATATCTGAGAAGAATTTAAGATATTGCATTAATGCATTCTATGGCACTATTAAATTATCTGACAAACATAATGTGGTTAATTTCCTTCATTCATCACCCAATTACACTGAAAAAAAATGTTTCATTGGATTCACTCCTTTTTTAATTAAGTGGTTGCAAACAATTTATATGGGCTAAATTTAAACAAACAAATTAAATTTAGTAATGTTCAACTTAATAGATATGTTTAAATTCAGCTTATATAAATTGTTTGCAACAATTTGCAATGAACCATTTTTTTTCAGTGCAGCCAGCAATTTTATATTGACAAATGTTGGTTTCAAATTATCTGCTTTCAGGTGATTCACAAAATTAGTGTAACTGAATTATAACTGGTTCATAAAATTAATAAAACAAAAGCTTCCAAGTAAAACATTATGATGAGGCCAATCAGACAATTTCATACCCTGATATTTAATAGATAAAACAAACATATAAATCAATGAAAAATGAATCAGTTATACAATTAATCATATACTGTATGCTACAACATGAATAAAGTGCATTAGAGTATAAATCAGAGTATAAAAATCCAAGCAGCATATTCAATTGTGCTTTCAGACTTTGGACTTCACTCATATATAAAAAGAGATGATTGTCATTCAATTAAAAGTTCATGAGCGTTCCAGAACCCAGACTACTAATAATCTCCACAGTTAACTGACTTCTGACCCACCGCATACTCAAACAAAGAGTTTCAAAGTCTTTCAAAGTATGAAAACTTCAGCTCTCTGAGATTAAAAAGAAAATTTGATGTTTTGAGAGAGCAAGACATTTTGAAAGATCTTTGATGTCATGGAGTCAAGCACAAAGCAAAGTAATCAGAATGTTCAAGACTTGTTATAAATCTAAAACACAACAATAGTGTGAATTTGGTAAAATCTTTTGAAGTGGTCACATTAATCAACCTCGAGCATGCAGATATTTCTTGAAGCAGGGATTTAAACAAAAGAGAATGACCAATATTATTTCTAAGAACCATTATGTTTAATAAATGAAAAACCCACTGAGCCATTCAACTATTCGGCTGTTTTCTAAATAATTCTGTTTGTATGAATCAAAAGCTGACAAATGCCTTCTGGAAGGATTTTTACAACTTTACCACGGTGATCCCACAGCATGTCCTGACCAGGTAGATTGCAGAATTTCTTATGGTGGAATGTGACACAATTACATTCTATCAGAATTAAATTACTTATTACTTATTAATTAAAGTACTGTTATGTGAAGAGAATTAGTAACACACAAGTGCATATTTAACCTTGCGCATTTCTTAATTCATACATGCATCTCTGTTGTCTGGCAACAACTTGATAATAAATAGAAAAAATATCTTTAAACATTGAAGTGCTTTTGACTGACCTTTATATTCTGCCGGTGGAAAGAAGCAGTCATTGGATGAAGATGAGAGATGCAGAACGACCATCTCCAACAGATCGGCAAGCACTATGGGGGCAGCAAATAAAAAAAGAAGAAACTTGAACTGCCATGGCAATTTCCTTTGAATCAAACCTCAAGTCCCCAGCAAAAGAGCCTCTGTAATATAAAAAGTGGATGCTAGAGAAATCAAATAATGTCTTGAGCAACAGTACACTTAGTTTAAATACAGTTTGTGCCAGTTTCCCTGGAAATGATAATTTGTTATTTTGAACACAAGATGAAAACTGTGTTTTATATGCAAAATTTGAGGTTTCAATCACATGTTAGAATCACATCTTTGAATAGAAAAAGCTACTGTTTTGCATCATAACAATGCTAAATCCTTGTTATGATGCTAGATCCTTGTTAAAAAACTAAACATTATGCGTGAATGTCACATTGTAAATGATCCATTTTGTGATTTGCGAGACAAGGCAAGTTTATTTATATAGCACATTTCATATACAGTGGCAATTCAAAGTGCTTTACATAAACAAGAATCAAAAGACAAGTAAAAGAAAATAAAAAAGCAAATAATACGAATGATTAAAAACAGATAAAAATGTGTTAAAACAGGTTACAAAAGAATTAAAAGAAAAGAACAATAGTGCGATCTGTCGGACGTAGCACAGTGCTCATTCAGTAAAGGCACAGCTAAACAGATGATTTTTTGCAAACAGAAAATACAAATAAATAAACACTTATAAGACTTCTCTTCCAAAATAAATCAAGGTTGGACAATATAACGCAAGAAAACTCCATTTTAAATTAAAAATGTCACCTCTGAGTTTTTTTTAATAATTGTATTTGTTTTTCCCTCTGGTACATTTTTAATTTGCTAAAACAGGCATAATTTAGCTTTTTTTTTATGAGTATTTTCCACTATCTCATTGACCCTTAAAATTAAACAGGCCATTTTGTGCTGTTTTGCCTTTAGGACCTCTATGTAAATACCCTCTTTGCATGTTAAATGAGTAACAACACTGACTCACAAGCTGCAGCTTTCCTGTCGAATATCATTTAAACTGACCCATCTTTCAATTCTTTGCAAAGCCTGCATTGGACTTTGACAGGATCACGAAATTGAAATGTTGTGATGAAAAGGACTGGATTGTGCTATAAAAAGTTTGCCACTGAAAAGGATGGGAATTATTATTGGAGTCTGTGCTTTGGGCCCTTCTTACTTAACCCTTATTACCTGACTGTGACATGTTGTTTAAAAAAAGGGATTTTTTATTACTGACCATTTTAAATACCGTAAAACTTCAGCAGAAGATTAGAGAAGTTGGGAACCTTGCAGTAAATATTAGACTGAATGTCGGTCATACCGTATCCTGTGAGAGTGTTTGACTTTGTCGCCATGATCTTGCAGAACTGTCTTCTGCAATCATCCATCCAGCTGGCATCTCTCTCTGTTTCTTTAGATGAGGTTAGGAAAGCACCAATTTCCGACTCTGAAAAGGATGGATGGATGGATGGATGGATGGATGGATGGATGGATGGATGGATGGATGGATGGATGGATGGATGGATGGATGGATGGATGGATGGATGGATGGATGGATGGATGGATGGATGGATGGATGGATGGATGGATGGATGGATGGATGTAAAACATTCTTTAAATTTACTTAACATCTCAGAAGTTGAAATATTAACACAATGTGTAAAAAAAAAAAGTTTTTGATCATTTTATCAGTTATCATTTTACAATAGATAAAAATAATTATTATACCAGATTATATAGACAGAATTATTATATATAGACAGATATAATGTAATTTGCATTTATATGTTCTAAATATATACATGTCCTTATATATTTGTCAACAGGATAAAAAGTCAAGTTTTAGAATCTTGTCTTTTTGGCACATCAACAAACAGTTTTTTTTTTCAGAAATGTCACTGATGAACACTGTACACAATATATAGTCATTTACTCTTTACCTTTGCAAAGTCTATGAAAGTTTATAGCACTTGAAAATACCAACTATACAACAATTTGGCCTTCAGTATTACTGCAAACTGACTCATGCCTAGCAAACATTTAAAGACTGTCATACAAAAAAAAAAAAAAAAAAAACAGACACTGAATAGGCCTTTACCCACATGCTGACGCTTGTTCCTAAAGGATGAATGTTTACTAGGCGTTAAGAACCTCTAGTCCCTATTTATTGAGCTGGAAACAGCTGTCACGCTGAAATAAAGATGCATTGCTGTGACAGTAAAGAAGAGAAATGAGTCTGTCATAAAGAGATAAAGTGTCCTTGAAGTTACTGCAGAGTAGAACCAACACTGGACTAAATAGTAAACTTAGAGAACTGCTTTGACATATTAGAACAATGCTACAAGTATAATGCTTGAAATGATGGTTCTTACCCTGTTTAGTCCGGAGAATCTTGGGCACGTCGAATATATAATACTTAGGCAGAGGGTATGTAGACACCATTGGCCATGGGTAAGGGTCATTCCCCTAAAAAAAAAGATGAGATATCTACATTTATTTTCTTTTTTAAATTTCTGTATGCTTTTTTAAAGCAGGAGGCAGCAAAATGTCATTTTACCCAGATTCTGTAGGAAGCAAAATCTATTTTTTATATTATGTTTAATTAACTATTCATTTTGTTTACTTAATTATTTAACCAGGAATGTCCCATTGAGATACAATATCTCTTCCACCAGGGAGTCATGTTCAAGACAGGCAGCATAGGACAGAGTAACAAAAAAAAAACACTTGTCAAAACACATAGACAAAAATAGTATAGCCCATAATTAATTCTAAAAACATGTGCACTGTTCTAAATTGACAGTCTTTACAAAATTTTGAAATATATCAATAGATGGTACGGATTTCATATAGTATATCTTGAAGCTCATTCCATACATATGGAGCTTACTTAGAGAATGCAGATTGTCCTAAAGTGTGAAAATATGCCATCTTAAGTAAGAGTAAATCTGCTGATCTGCTATTGTAAGCATTTGCATAGTGCACTATAATGAATCCCGAATATATGTATATATATATATATATATATATACTGTATATATATATATTTTTTTTTTTATATAAATTAAACAATCAGGGAATAGTTAGGTTAATAAATGGCATTAAATACCTTTAAATAGTTTGAAATATTTCAAACAAATGCTTTCTAAACATCAAAGAATCCTGAAAACATTTACCACAGTTTCCATAAAATATTACACAGCACTGATAACAAAAAAATTTATGAGTATTAAATCTACATATTATGATAATTTCTTAAGCATGTGACACTGAAAGTAAAAGACTAAAGGTTTACATTTTGAAAAACAATTACTTTTAGTTATAATAATATTTGACAACATATTCAGTATCCTCTCTAAAATGAACATTTTCTAAATCCATCACTGTGCCAGAACATTTTTCCCTTTGTTGCTACAATAATAAATATGTCTTGCAATATCAAATCAAGAGACTGATTTCAATGGAAAACAAAAGAATAATACACAAGGACTTTGTTTGTCAGACACAAAAGGCTGCAGGTTTTTTTTAGTTCCAGTCATGGTAATCACCTAAAGAGGTGTTGAGTCATCAACCAACCAGAGCCTCATTTTAATCCTGCATGCCATAAATGTCATATTCAGTCATCACTCAAACTGTCACACTGTATGCATCCATTGCCTTGTTTTTGTAACTACTTCGCAAAACCACTTTATACAGTTTTACAAAAAAGGCTTTCACTCATTTAGAAGCAATACAGATTTTTTTTTTTACAGCAATTAAATGATCCCAGACACATCTGAAATACAGGCAAATAAACAACATGCAAAGGGACAATAAACCCTCTATGGAGATGTGAACATTGATATGTGAATGCTGATATTTGAGACCTTTCTAAAGGGGAGAGTTGACACAAAAATGAAAATTCTGTCATCGTTTACTCACCCTTCACTAATTCAAAACCTATCTGAGTTTCTTTCTTCTGTTGAACAAAAACGAAGACATTTTGAAAAATGCTGGTAGCTGGCACCCATTTACTTTCATAATATTTTTTCCTACAATGTAATTCGATGTGTGCCAACAATTTATTTTATCCAATTCACCTATAGCGCATGTCTTTGGACTGTGGGGAAAACCGGAGCACCCAGAGGAAACCCACGCGAACACTGGGAGAGCATGCAATCTTCACACAGAAATGCCGACTGGCCCAGCCGGGACTCGAACCAGCAACCTTCTTGACCCACCGTGCCACCCATAGCCGCTAACCATAAATGACATAATAAATGACACTTCATGTACCTTCATTTTCCTTCGACTTAGTCTCTTATTTATCAGGAATCGCCACAGCAGAATGAACCGCCAACTATTCCGGCATATGTTTTACGCAGCGACTGCCCTTCTAGCTGCAACCCAGTACTTCATGTACTTTTTCGGAGTAAAATATCCAGTATACTGCTTTTTATTTAATATTACAATCAAAATTCATCCAGTGTCACTTTCCATCCATACAGTAGCACTATATAGACCATTTCAATCTGGTCATGTCACTGGCTCATGAACATTTCCTGCCTGTTTTCAAACTATTTCATAACTGTAATAAGACACAATTCAACCATAACTTATTGTTAAAACAGTTACAATACCGTTATTTATCAATATGTGGCTCTTTTTGGATTCTGTGTAGCTGTAGAAATGAAAAATGTAAAACAGGAAATATGCTGGGACCGTTGTTTTTGTTTACAGTCATTAAAATAGTCTATAACCACAACATCCTCATCTGTACACAGTTCTTTGAACTACACATACAGCTGTAAACATATTAAAAAAAAAATAAAAAAACTTCTCACTTTTTGCAAGGCTCTGGGAGGAAGTTTTCTCTCAGATGGACCGCCAACTGCACAGATTCGAACTAGGATATGGTTTCTTTCCACAGACAGTCCATCAATGATGAATTCCCTGAGGATCATAAAGTCAGTATAAACAAACAAGAAAAAAAACTGCATACTCTTTCCACAGTATGTTTACATCACACATTTAGCCTATGGGTAAATAATATAATAATATAAATAGGTGTGCTTGTTTTTTTTCCAAGTCTATTACTTTTGAAGGATCACTGTTGGCAGGACTCAGGGAATACAGAGAAGACTCACCCTTCACCTGATGGTGGCTCTGTGACATTGTCCCTCTGACCCTGAAGCAGCAAGTCAGTAAGTTTATACTGAGACTCCAGCAGCAGAAAAGAATCCAGATTACAGCAAAGCACGCTCAGGAGTCTTGAAGAACACAGACAAGTTTTAAAAAGCTAACAGGGAACAAGCTATTTTACTTAAATTTTATGTTACTTAAAAATGTTGGTTTATTATCTCTAACCACCACAGAACTTTCAGCAATTACTGAGGATGAAATAACCATTTCTGAGTTTAAGGAAACTTACAAGTTAGGCAAGTAAGCAAGCAAGCAAGCAAATAAACAAAAGAATGATTCATGGTTTAATTATTTATTAATAACAATAATTTTCTATGTGTATAATATACACACACTGTATAATTTGATCTCTAAACACCTACATGAGAAAAACTCAAGCTATATAGATGGGACCTAAATATTTGCAGAATTTAAACTAAAAAAATATTAATAATTAAATATACTGTATATAAAGATCTTAAATTTGACAAAAAGCTTTCCAAAACAACATTTGTTATAAACACTTCAAAGAGCTCCTACTATGAGTTTTTGAAGATTACCATCCATGCAGTGTGTAACAAAGCTCTAGGTGAATGGAATATCTAGCTGAGGTTTAAATCTGAAAGTGCACTGTGCACCATGTTTAAAACTATTGACTCTTTTGAGTCGATTCAGAGTTAGATGAATGATTGATGATCCTTTGTTTGGATCTTTTGCCTGCACACGTCAGCATCAATATGGGACATTGCCAAATATGAACTGCCGGATCTGGGAAAACATGAACGCGCCTTACCCTTTAGACACTAGCAAGTGGGAGGGATCATGGGATTGATCATGACGCGAAGATTACTATCACTGAGAGAAAGTCAAACATGCGGCTGAGGGGAATAAAGTGTTAAAGTTCGCTTTCACAACAATACCACAGTATACCATGTCCTGTGTTTTTTCCTGTCATTTTTCTGATAATTGATACAATAACCTACCCTGCAACATGGGATTCGCTGGCCATTTGTTATTAAAGGAAGGAGCAGCAAAGACTACAAGTGTATGGAACTTTGACAGTAACTGTTACACAGTTTATATGGACCAGTTTAGTCTTCCTCCAGATCCTGTAAGTGTTTCTACTTCCTACAGAATATGCAAGCGTGACTAAAATTGTTGCCTCATTTTCTGTAGTTTGCAAAACTTGTAACTTGTAATCGCTCTGCTCGGCTTGTAATCACGTATCGATTATAGATCAGTGCTTGCAATGTATCTCTCAGGTTAAAACTGTATGAACCACCAAAACCACGTTGAAAACGTAAAGCATGCTTCTTCCTTTACTCATTTAAATGTGTTTTGTGCTCGCAATCTCCTGCTGTTTGTTGCTATGGCCACCATCAGCTGTTTCTACACACGCATGACGAGGTACATTTTCAAAATAGTGCAACTTTATCAGTGTGTGGATTAATACTGTTATTACTTGTGGTTAGGGTTAAGAGTAGAGTAATATGCTGGTGTTTAACTGCATTGCTTTATTGCATTCCTGCATTGTGCTCTTACATATACTGTGCTACTTTATGACCGTGGTGGGGGTTTCTCTCTGTCTACTGCTGAACGCAGTCGACCAATCACAACAGACTTAGGTTATCAGACCAATCACCACAGATTAGCCTCACACAAAGGAGAGGTTTGGGAACAAATGAATCGCTGAATAAATTCGAGTTGTTGGGATAATTAGGTAAAAATAAATGCATATTATAGGACAATGAAAGTGTTTTTTTTTTTACCTTTCATGCATATCAGCCTAATGTTGGAGATCCCCAAAACCAAAATATGACCTTTTATAATGCATACTGTTATAGGGGCTCTTTAATTACTTGTTTTTATCAATGTTAATATATTTCTTACAGCAGTAAAATCCATAATGACATATGCCATTAATCAATAGTGAAGAATCACATTAGGAAGTATGAGTTTTCTGCTCAAAGACACATTACCAGAAAAAAAAAAAAAAAAAAAAAATATATATATATATATATATATATAATGGTTTCCGCTACATTCATTCTTCCATGGCGGGGCGCCACACCAAAATTCGTCCCGCCACGGCTATATTACAGCTTCCCATTCAACACATTCAGTCATTGTTGTTGTTGTTTTTAATAGCAGGTTATAATAGCACCAAAACGTATTAAAAGGTAAGTGAATTATAACAGCGAAAACTTTTCTTTAACTGTAATAGTGATGTGCGTTATTTGTTTAACCCTTTACGGTGACATGCTGACTGACTGACAGGTGCGTACGTGAGACGTGAGACCAGCAAACACGTCATAGCTTTAAGTTAAGATGAACACAGTTTCTATAATTATACTGTATAGATAAAGGTCTATGGTTCTGCATACAATGACTTTATCTGGCTGGAATTTATAGCGGTTTCACTTTACTTCAGGACTGTTCAGCTACTTCAGCTGATTCACTTTACTTCAGGACGCATTAATGCCGCTCTGTCGGTCTACCGGAGACATTCATAAATATTCCTAGCAAATCTAATAAATGTTGGAGATGTACTCGTCACATAAACGCACTAAATCGCACTTGAGCAGCGTATATTTCAGGGTGTAAAGTTGTGCACGAACAGAGGAAATCAGCGCGCAAGCAGAGATTCGCATGCTCGTATTACATAAATGCGCTCACAACATGTGTCATTGAAATAACACCCATAGGTACATCCGTGTAAAAGTTCTGCCGCCACAGCTGGAAAAAATCCTAGAGGAAACACTGTATATATATATATATATATTTAAATGTTGGAAGAGTAATAAATCATGAAATCTTGCAGTGAAATGATGGGATGAGGAGGACATTCTGTATGACAACAGTATAGTGACACATATCATTTTTGGAGACATAAAAGGTACTGAAATGCTGGGTGGTGAGGTGACAGATTTTACCATCTAATGGTTTCAAACGATGTGATTTAATGCAGCTGAGAAAAGCTGATTGTCAAGGATTTTCTATGCAGCCTTTAAATGTACTGTCTGTGACGAAGGTTGAATCAGTGCAGCATCAGTGCTTCCTTTGCAGTTAAAGACCAAGAGATTATCCTACCACCAACATTCAGTATCAACCAACTGCATAATATTTTGTATTCTTATACTATGTTTAAATGTATATCCTTTTAAATATTTCGTAAGATGTAATAAGTCACGCACTGACAATACTGTCGCCTGTTATAGCTTAAAAATGCAGAAATACCCTTTGTAGACAGATGTAAGGAATACAAAGTGTGTGTTGAAAGCAATCAATTTATAAAATATCATTTTTCGCTCATTAATATCAACTCATGGTTCATTAGTAGACATTACCTACTTACTTGGTTATGTCGAAAGCTCAATTGAATTAGTTCTTGATCATTAGACTTGATGTTTTAGTAGCTTCCATCAGTAACTAGTTACCTTGGATTGTCCCTTTACCCAAAACCACTGGCTGTGAAGTCAGCGGCCATAGCTTTCAGATGCTGCTAATGGACTGCGACTCTGATCACAAGGATGAGTGGGCTATCCAAAGCATAATAAATGTCAGATGGTTGGATGCTGATAATCTTAACAGCACTCAGCTCTTCAAAGTCAGAGCATAGCTAGATGTATTTACTGTGGGGCTGATGAAAGATTCGGTGATGCAACACAAAGGGTAAAAGATGTTAGATTAGATTTTCAATAATAAGACTAGATTTTGGCAATCTATTTAGAAGTGAGAAACAAATCAGCTGTGGCGATAAGCCTTCTGTGTGTGACAGCTAAAATGACTCAATGAAAGTGAAGAACATGTAACTAATTAATTAAAAATACATACTGCTACATACTGAATTTTAATTATACAGTTTAAATGCATAACTAACAATCCTGATTAAGTACATGTTTTTTTATATATATAGTGCATAGCCTCAAATCTGACACAAGAGGGCAATTTATACATACTGTAGAAGTCTGTGATACTGCACGTAGAAATAAATACTGGAGCTGAAGGACTTCAAAACACACCCAGAGTGACAGAAGGCGTAAATTGCATGCTGTTTCGCAAAACAGACCATTCCATGTAAACACAAGAGTATGGGATTTGTTTATACAGCACTTGAGTCTTTGGAGAGTCATGGTTTTGTCATATCCCATCCCACAGACCCACACCCAGGAACTCTTATAACTTTACGCACCTGTTCACCTCTTGAACCCTGCCATCCCAAAAGCCAGACATTTATAAATGAGTCATTTTTATTAAATCACAGATATGCTGCACCTACAGGTTGGGTTTTGTTTTGCTACTTAAAAAATATATATCAGCTATTTAAACCTACTAATGGAAAGTATGTTTAACAGTAACTTTAAGAGTTGTTATCTTATGTAACTAGGCAATAATTCAAAAGAATGAACCTTGACTCATTTCAGCTTATTGATTTCTTTTTGTTTTGGTTAAGCTTTTGTAAACTGTGCTGATCAAACAATGTTTCTCTAGGTAGGATGGTCAATTCTAGTGTATGTAGGCAGGTAATAGGCTTGTGTGACTTGTAATGTTATTATTTAGGGACTACAGACTTAAAGCAGTTTTAAGCAGACTTAAACACAAAATACAAAGAAATTCTATGCTAACCAAACATGTTTACAACATTTACAACAGTTTTGTACAGGCAATTTCTATAGGAAAACATGCAATTGGAAATATCAAGTGAGGGCAAAATATTTAGCCCCACTGCTTTTGCAATGATTGTTTATATTAGGTTAAGCAGAAATATCCTTCTTTTGGAAATGACTTTCATGTTATATACATCGATCCAGTATACAACAGACATTCTGTCTCCAAAAGTTTGCATATATGACTACACCCTCATCTAGGGAGCAGCCCAGCATAGAGGCTCTTAAGATATACAACCACCAAGAACACCTACTAACTGCATACCATCATATCGTCCTTAAGAACACAGTAGCAACAACATTGCAATGCCATGAAAAAAATGTAATAAAATAAATCGTCATAAAAATCATGGTACTAGTACTTCCTCCTCTTCTCCTTATTATTCTCGGTCTGATCTCACTCCACTAGCAGCTAATTATGGCCAAAATCCAATTCAAAGTCTTTAAAAACTACCACTAGAAAAGCTCCTTTCTACCTTAAACCACTACTACAAACGTATGCTCCCTCCTGCCAGCTCAGGTCACTAAATCAGTGACAATTTATTGTTCCTACACAACAAGGCAAAACATCACTCACTAAACCTTCACCCTTTCTGGTGGAATTAGATGTCAACCTCCAAGAAAACTGCTAAAGTCATCATATCTTCTGAGAAGCAACTGAAAACACACTTCTTTCAAACTCTTAAAACAATGCACATGCACGCACACACACACAAACTAGAGCTGAACAATATATCGTTTGAGAATATTGCAATGTTTGTATCTAAAATAGTCATAGTGCAGGATTAGATTATTTATTAAAGGGTAAAAGATAACGATATTAATAAATATTATTAGTTTTAAACTATTTATAAAATGATGACCATATTATTTTACATTTAATTGTTTATTTGTTGTATTTTGAATACTGTTTGACTCACAAGAAAACCATAAAGCACTGTTTATTTTATTTTTATTTTTGCTCTTTTGTATTTATATATGCTTGTAATGTATATTATGCAGATGCACTGCATAGAAAAAGACTTGATCATCCCAGTCAATCTAAATTAATGAAATCTTTCCAAAAGAGCTATTTAAATCATCTGCTGAAATTATATTTATATCACAATATATATCACAGCTAAGCAAAATATCGCAATGTCAGATTTTTACAATATTTTGCAGCCCTAACGAACACATCTACACACGTGCATAAACCAGCACACACACACACTTTCCAGCCACCTCACCACCATTTTTTTTTTTTTTTAATTCTGAATAAAGATTGGCTCCTTGATTAATTTCTTTGGCTTCTTGTTTTGAATAAATGAATAAATGTTTTGGATTTTTTTTGTGTCAACTTTTAAGTGTGCAAACAATGTTTTTATTCACCCCATTAATATGAACTGCTTCCAGATAAGCTGGGTAATTATTATATTTTTTATGTATATTTACCAAAATAAGCAGGATCTCACTTTTTCATCTCAACTCTATTAAGGGAAAGACAACAAAACTAACATGACAGCATCAAATAAACAGCTCTTGGTTTCATCATAACAATCGATCTTCATATTGCCAAAGGCAACATTCTCTGCACCGAGGCAAAATGCCATATAAAGATTTAGATTCAGGCGGAATAACACAAACACAGCAGAAACACACAGGTAGACAGAATTCTTATTTACAATCTCATTCAAAATTGAGACTTCAGCCCTAGATCTTAGCTGCCATGCATCACATTGTGGATTAAAATAACTGCTCAATACTTTTTCCATGTCTATAAAATGTTTAATGCTCAAATAGACAACCAAATCTTTCTCTATTAGAAAAAGTCATACTGCATTGCAGAGTTTCCCAACTGAGAAAGCCAAATAAATTGCGATAATTAACCATTTTCTAATGTATCGCATGATTAAGAGAAGTTAAATGGGGTAGCGGGGAAAAAGCTCTCTATATTTTTCTGCTGTCAAAGATTGTACATCCAATTGACCTCTACAGTGTTTTGGCAGTTGCCTAATTTAGCCGATGCCAACATGGCCTGATTGTTTTGACATCTCATCCATGAAAAACATCAATAAAACAACACAAGATAAAACAGGATAAAATAAATAGTTCACTCGCAGTGAGCTCAAACATGGTTTGCACATAGTGAGTTTTGTGCTGTGAATTATAGACTACCGAATGAAATCACTAAAACATTTTTTTTTTTTTCAAAACAACTAAACATATAAATGTAAATCACCAAAAATAGGGCCTGTATAAAATGTATCCTATATTCTGCAATACATTTATATTGTTGGGCTGTTCGTGACACTAGCTACGTTTCCATCCACCTATTTGTATGTGCATTTTGAATATGCGCATAAAAACGGTTGACGGAAAGATGTGCATACATTTTTAAAATGCGCAAAAATAACATGTGCATAACTAAGTAGGATAAACGTTTTATTTAATAAGAAAAGATGCGCATAAACTACGACTGAACACTTATACCGAACAAATTCCAGTATGTGCATAAAAAAAAAAAGTCATGTGATTTTGTTATAAGAGATCATGTGATGATAAAAATGTGTGTGAATGCACAAACCAGCAGGCTGAGCACACTGTAAAACATCTGAAATGTTGTTTTGGTCATTCTAAAATGCCTTAACCATTTCAGTATTAGTGTTATTATATTATTAATGACCTCTAGACTTGTCAAGAGCGTCTGTGCTCTGCGTCTCATGCCTTCAAACACCACCACGCGTTTATTGCGTGTCGGCATACTGTCTTCTGAGGCGCAGGTCATTTATTAAATAAAGAAAAAATACACGCACTTCTCTTACCGCAAGTAAATTCCTTTTTTTACATTTGATATTTGGCGCCAGTTCATCAGGAAGTGACGATTTTGTTCTCTTAGGGTGCTTTCACACTAGCACTTTTGGTCCACACCCGGGTTCGTTTGACGTCAGAGTACGAAACGTTTAGCTAGTGTGAACGTGTCTTCTGATCTCAGGTGCTCACCTGTGAACCGTACCCGAATCCGCCCGAAAGAGGTGGTCTGGGGTATGGTTCACGCAAACTCTGGTCTGGTTCACTTCTGGTATGAATGCCATCGTACCAAATAACGGAAGTGAACCGCCAACTTTACAGCAAACTATCGTTTTTATAACGTTTATTCGTGTGTATGTGTGTGTGAGTGTGTGTGTGTGTGTGTGTGTGTGTGTGTGTGTGTGTGTGTGTGTGTGTGAGTGTGTGTGAGTGTGTGTGAGTGTGTGCGTGTGTGTGTGTGTGTGTGTGTGTGTGTGTGTGTGTGTGTGTGTGTGTGTGTGTGTGTGTGTGTGTGTGTGTGTGTGTGTGTGTGTGTGTGTGTGTGTGTGTGTATCACGTACTGTACCTTGGTGACAAGCGGGACTAAGCCAGGGCAAGCACAGTGATAATAATGTCCAAAAGCAAAAGATTCGGTAAAAGCAGAACGACCGCGGTGTGCGTACATCTTTCCATTTTGCAGCATTGCTTTCGTGTCTGTCGCCTAGCAACAGCTGTACACACAACAGCAGCTCAATGAACCAAGCGTACCGGGGTTCAGGAGGAAAAAAGACAGTGTAAACAAACCAACCGAGAAGGTGGCAAGAAGGTACAATCGAACTTGGGTACGGTCCAGGCAATTTAACCAATTGTGAAAGCACCCTTACGCCCCATTCACACGGGGCGTCAGCATCAATGCTTCCTATTCACTTTTTAATGGATTTTTTTTTTAATGCATTGTGGATCCATCGGCGGCGCTTCAGTGGCATTGCTCGCTGCAGAAATTGTGAAATTCTCAAGTTTTCAAGCGCCAACGTAAGCGTCAGCCAATCAGATCGCTTTATGCAAATACCCTAGCTCAGACAGTAGCCGATTGCAGACTAATTTCATTGGCTGATGCTGTTATGACGATTGTGTCAACCCCAATTTCAGACACGTCCTCGGTCAAGCATTGACGCTGAAGCCCTGTGTGAATGCATGGTTAGACTACTTGGATAGAAACGCTGCTTTATTTGCGATATTCCAGTTTTGTTCAAAAATTTAATTTACATCTTGGGATGGAAACATAGCTAGTATTGCAACATAATGTGTATTACTACCTTGATTTGAATATTCAAATCTGTCGTGGAGGGTTACAGTATGCTATATTCATAATCAATATACTGACAATCATTTTGAATATAAATACCACTGGTGGGGGAAATAATTGGCACAGCACTGTGTATCTATGTAAATGTGATCTTAGCCTCCAGTAAGTGATCTCAAGGGCTGAACAAACTTTAATTCATGAAGCTGATTTAAAAAAACCCCACATCATTTATTTTTAAACTATCATCATTTCTTGATGTATGTGGACCAAATGCATCAAAAGTGTTCCTTTTTAATAAGTAGGTGGATTACACCAGTCATTTCTGCTTCCTTTGAGAGCCCTAGAACTCTTTCATATCCTGGTATCACCCTGTCTGGTATTAATTCAGGATAATCATAGCGCAGAGAACACAAAGAGCTGAATCAATCAGTCATTGATCCCCAGAGAAGAATGAATGGAGAAAAAAAGGCTAATCAGATAATAAACCTCTATAAGGACCCTCTATCACTTCTGTGCTCTTCCTGTCCATTTACTGGTAGAGAGGACTGAACTATTGATCTTACCTCAGGCCAAACGTGTGGGACTGTTCATAGTTGAAAAGAGAGTGAATCTTCGCGTCTGAGTTAATAATGATGAGACGGTCCATCAGGTCCTGACGGGAAGAGCGAGTGATTATCAAACATGCATAATTTCAAAGTAAATGTGACACACAAGGCCACAGTGAGTTCTAAGATGGGTGGTACATCATCGGTCAAAGTCTGCCCTCAAATGATCATGATCTGAACTGCAAATGCAAGAGAATCTGAGAAGTGATATCATATTAAAATTTTTTGCTAAGAAATAGTATTGCTAAAGAAATAGGTACAGCTCTCAGTCATATTGATGTAACCGTGACTGATGTGGGATTCATGTGATCCATCCATCTATCTATCTATACATCTATCTATCTATACGTCTATCTATCTATACATCTATCTATCTATCTATCTATCTATCTATCTATCTATCTATCTATCTATCTATCTATCTATATAAAAACACAAGAAAATGGAGGGTGTAAATAGAAACTGTGACAATTCAAAATCGTGACTGATGTGAGATCATGTGATCACAGTCCATCCATCCATCCATCCATCCATCCATCCATCCATCCATCCATCCATCTATCTATCTATCTATCTATCTATCTATCTATCTATCTATCTATCTATCTATCTATCTATCTATACATCTACCTATCTATCTATCTATATCCATCTATCTATATCCATCTATCTATATCCATCTATCTATCTATCTATCTATCTATCTATCTATCTATCTATCTATCTATCTATCTATCTATCTATCTATCTATCTATCTATCTATCTATCTATCTATCTATACATCTACCTATCTATCTATCTATATCCATCTATCTATCTATCTATCTATCTATCTATCTATCTATCTATCTATCTATCTATCTATCTATCTATCTATCTATCTATCTATCTATCTATCTATCTATCTATCTATCTATCTATCTATCTATCTATCTATCTATCTATCTATCTATCATAGAAGTATGTCTGTCTGTCTGTCTTAAGTGTACAATGTAAATGTAAATAATAAATATAAAACTCATCAAGTCTGTAGAATTTGACATATGTAAAAAAAAAAAAAGTATCTTATTTTCACAAAGATCCAAAAAATATAACTTTTTCAACGCATCTAATATGTTATCTTTTAATGTAATGGCAACAGTTAATTTTTACCATTCATTACTCTAGTCATAATCCGATTCCTCCTTACTATTTTGGTGGTAACTACCATACTTGTTATTTTAAATAGTTTCCTACTTGTCTGGTAATACTGTGAAAAGTTAGTTCTGTGAACAGTATGCATCAGGCAGTCAGGTAAACAGAGAGGGCTGTGGGCGGCTAAGACTAAACACGTATAGGCAAGTCTGGGTTAGAGAAGCAAGTCATCCAATCTCTTGTACTCACTAAAACTGATGTGGCCATCTCTCTCAGATTGTACTCTGTCTTGTTAGGAAGTGCTCGATGTCCCAGAAGCTCCCACACAGCGTGAGGTGAAGAAAGCAGATTCACTAGAGACAGGAAGGACTGCGCACACACAAAAAAACACTATGGAGTTCACTCTTAGCCACTTTCATGTTGATATTTTTAAACTAACAGTTCTAAAATATGTATACATATATATAACCCCCAATTTCATTATGCTTGTTTTTTATTGGATTACTTAACATAGAATCTGTATAGTTATCTTGTATCAAATGTAATACCCTGCAGCTGTATAATGTTAAAGGTGCCATAGAATGCATTGATACAATGTATAAAATCAGAACTATGCTGTTTAAGTGTGAGCACTTATTCAATGGGATTTTACACTTACAGAATTTACATAAGAATGAGGAAACAATGGTGTTTGGAACTAACTGTATGATTCTTATTATTCAGCTATGCCTAGGTATTTCCAGATTTTTATTCAATGGCACCTTAAACCATATAAATGGATTGTGAATGCAGTTATGCTAACTTAAAAGGTTGATTTAATCATAGAACCTTGAGGCAGCTCCTGTCAATAGGGTCCATTGGAGTAGATTTTGGATGGACCACCCTTACATCCTCTCGTCCACATTCCAAGGCTGACCACAGCTCCACAACAATTGTCTGGACAAATCCTGTAAATCCGCTCAAAGTTTAACTAGTTTAATCAAGTTTCCGTGTTAAAACATTTCCCTCAACATTGAGCAATGCCATCTCTGTGACTAAAGTCATACAATTCCTTAATCAAACACTAACCATGTAAAAACACATCTAGCAGCACATTAACATAACCATTGTTACCTGAAACTATTAGGACAAAAAAAACATGGAAAAAGTTCTTAATGTTCATTTAATTGGTGGTAAATAAGAGTTCCAGCTACCTGAGCTTTGCAAGGCCACAATTCCAGGGGCTGTAGTGGCCACTTGGGTCACCATAACACCATAACCGAACTTCTCACATCTGCTGACCTGAGATAGGAAAAGAATAGAGGAAATACACATAGATCAATTTACTGCTGTTGGAATTTCTAGCCAAGAATTATTGGCCATCTGGTTATCCCCGTGATCACGCATAGACGGATCATAAATATGTCTGTATAGACGTACCGATTTCAGATAAAATCTCTTCAAAGTGTTTCATATTCAACTCTAATGCGGTGCTGCGCGAACTGTTTGCTTACGTCTCAAAAAATTTTGTATGCTCCGCCAGCCGAAATCATGTCGTGTGCACCCAAAGCGAACCTCCGCAAACACCATATATATATATATATATATATATATATATATATATATATAAAAAGGCAATAACTTACAAGAAAATCCATTAAAATTATAACAATATTCAATCTTAAAATGCAACTCAACAGTTATTCAATGAAACTAAAATAACACTATTATATTATACTGTATTGTATCATATTATATTATATTATATTTTTAATAATGGGTTGTGGCTGGAAGGACAACAGCTACTTAAACATATGCCAGAGTAGTTAGCGGTTCATTCTGCTGTGGTGATCTCTAATAAATCAGGAACTAAGCTGAAAGAAAATTAAATGAATGAATATTATATTATATTGTTAACTTTACATGACCATACTTTAGGTAATATATTGCTGGGAAAAAAATTATAAAATAACCAAAAATAGCATAAAAGCTGAAATTTTGAAGAGTTTTGGTGAAAAATCTTCAGTTGTCATTGATTCCTACTGTATTTTCTGTCCATACAATGGAACTGAAACACACCAATATTCCTCAAAATATCTTCTGTGTTTCACAGCAGAGAGAATAATCTCAGGGTGTGTAAATAATGGCAGAATTTTCATTTAGCTTGAACCTTCTGTTTAATTTAAGAGCCACTAATATTCCTGTTAGCTTTAAACTCTTAAAAGTTGCATCTGATTACATTACCTGCAGTTTCTTGGTGAATCTTGAGAACATGTAAGTGACACACTCGTTAATGGCTCCGGTCTGTTGAAGAAGCAGAAGTCCTTTTGGCGTGGCTGCAAAATTCAACAGGTTGTCTAACAGCATCTCTTCCCAGGCCACCCTGCACAACCAGAATAAAACAATTCAGCTAGAAAGCTAATTATATCATTCTTGTTGATTCTCTTCCATAAAAAGAAACTGGCAGACCTAGCTCGAGTTCAATGCAGAAACAAACAGCTTGCGTCGAAACAGGAGAGCGTGATGGAGAGATACTCACACGCTCTGCAGCTCCTGGGACACCAGTGCTGGGGGAGCTCCAGGAACAGGAGTGGGAACTCTTTCCGACATTGAGCTTGTCTGCAGGGGAAGAAAATTCGTTGTCATGCTGGACTGCTACATGGCGTTCAAACCCTTCGGCTAAATAATGAGACGACACGTTGAGTGCAATGTTGATTCCTCACGCCGGTCGAAGCCTTCCTTATAAAGGCAGGGGAGCCCCCAGGAGGTTTCATTACTGACGGTGCAGCACTTTACAGCTGCTTCTGTATTCTACAAATCCTCTTCACACAGCTCAGAGAATGGACGTTCAGCAGTTCTTCCAACATTAATACTGTTTTGCTTGGGGAAAAGACACTGCTGGCTGTAAAGCTGCTGTCCAGAATAAGTAAAAACAAAAATTGAGGTCGGATTTTGACTGTGATAAGAATGATATTAAATAACTTCATGATTTGGTAAAGAGGCAGAACATGTTTAGTGAAATTATATATCAGTATACTGATAATAGATTTCATACAACAGTTCAGTCTGGTCCTCGAATCTGATTGGCTGATAGCCGTGCGATATTCTGCAATATCAGAACTCATACAGCTTCTTTACTCTTGAGTATTACTCCACCCACAGTAGAGAATGTAGTTGTTTAGATTGCAACCACAAAAGTAATCTGGTAGTGTTTGCGCTGCTTTGGCTTTTTCGGGGTAAATTAATTATTGTGACCTACCGATTGCAACAGAGAAATACTGGGAAATCTCTGTAGACTGATGGCATTTCATGCCGCTCAGCTTCATAATCTTAAAATGCCATCACTTTAGACATTATGCTAGAGAATCATTCAAATACAAGCTCTAAAGTGACGTGTGTGAATTAGCAACGGTTTCTACTGTTCTGACGTCAGCTGTAGATGTGAAGTAATGGCAGAAGAAAGTAGTTCCGCATACAAAAGGGTTTTTAGACTCTCTATGTTTGATTTTATTTATTTTTTTTATACACGATTATGCCGTCAAACTGTTGTATAAACGCAATATCCCACTCTTGGCAGTGCAACATTGTCACTGGTGGAACATGCACACCTCCCACCAGTGATGATATACAGCCATATCGAACTGCTACTCATGTGATATTGCTCATTTAACATTTTATTGACACAAGTTAGTCAGGCTAAATGGCAATTAAGTTTTTACCATGGATTTTCTTCTAAATTTGTGCCAGTACAGTTTAAAAGTTTGGCTTCAGTACTTTTTTTTTTGTTTGCTTAACAGTACATTCATATTTCATATCAAGGTCACATTAAGTTCATCAAAAGTGTAAGTAAAGACATTTAAAGTGTTGAAAAAAAATCTATTTCACATTAACGCTGTTTAAATAAACCCTGTTTTTAAATGTCGAATTATCAAGGCATCCTGAACAACATGAATTATGGTTTCAACAAAATAAAACTGAAAAAAAATGTTTATGGATCAACAAATTAACATTTTAGGTTTTTGAAGGACTATGTGACCTGGCATAATGCCTGCTGAAAATTGTAGGTTCAAAAATGTTTTAAAAAATTCATTTTAAATCTTACTGACCCAAAACATTTAAAGGGTAATGTATTAGTCAGTACGAGACTAGGATTGATCAGATTCCCAGACACAAAGTCATGAGTCAATATCTTCCAGTCGGTGAGTAATAAAAGATACATGTCTTTTTGTAAATCATTACAACAATGATGACAGACAACATGAAATATTTTATCTATGGTTTAAAGGTTGGTCATAGTTCCCAAAATTCTGTCACTGACCCAATAAAACTACAATAACATAAAAACAAAAACACAATTTCATCAACGATAAGATGATTGTGCAAAAACAGTCTAATAGGGGTCCTTTTCCATTTCATGGGATTATACTGTATTTACTTGCATACAGCATATAGTTTCATGTGCATAACATGCAAGTGATACACATTTAGGGCCTGAAATATTATAAGGGCATCTTTGTCAACTGAATTTAAAATCAGCGGGACTATCTCAGTAATTACTGCACTGTAAATTCAAAAAACATCTAAAAGCTAAATTAGTCAAAATGAAACTAATAAGGGCATAAAGTTGAATAAAGTTCACCGTTCTCCAGGCTTGAGCAATGCACTCATGCAGGCTGTACGGCCGCAGAACTTGCAGGCCCTCGCAGGTGTTGTACATCTGCCGACAGACGAAGATGAAGGCCCCGCTCATGCCAGAAGAATTCTCCACTTGTAGCTCCTTTGCCAACAGCTTCTGGGTAAACTGCACTATTAGATGTGCTGCTGAAATGCTGTGAAAATAAGAATCCAACATATTAGCACTGTAATACTCTAATTAGATTCTAAATGGATCTGTAAATGTTAATTTAGGGTGCTTTCACATATGTGGTTCGGTTCATTTGGTCCGGACCAAAGGCAACAAATGATACATTGTAGCGTTTTTCTGCCGTTTTGGGTCCCTTTCACACCACACTGATTGCTTTGGTCCGAACCAGTTGAAACGAACCAAAATGCAGTCATGTGACAAAATCTACATCACTTTCTGGCCAGATGTTATTGAACGTTTTTCCTAAACTGCTTTTCAATTGGTCAGAATTCACGTGGAACTACCGCAAATAAACAAACCGGCAGACACACAATGTCACTGCGCTGGCTGACGCAGTATCCCTGGTCATAGTATACTATGTAGTTTGTATGCATCACTTTAGACAAACTATACATTTCGAGAATGAAGGGCGGCTGGGGCTGGAAAACAATGTTTTAATGCATTGCAATCGGCGAAAGCATTAGGAGAAGGCATGAAATAATTTAGCTAAACTGCGACATGGTCATCTTTCGGAAATATCACTAATGATCCATCAGGTAATGTTTCTCCCTCCCTCCCTCCCTCCCTCTTTCCCTCTCTCTCTCTCTCTCTGTTTAAAACTGTTGGTAAAGCGCTGTCAACAAATATTTTTCCTCCAAACCCCATAAGATAGACAGCTCATCGCACTACGGCAGATTAGTCCAAAAAGGCGCAGTACTTTTTGCGGTTGGGTCTGTTTTAGTTTGGATCACGTTCTCACCACAAACTAACCGCTCCAGGGTTCGTTTGAAAGCGTACCGAGACCCCCTCTTCAAGCAGGTCTCGGCACGCTTTTTTGGTGCGCTTTTGGTGCGCACCCGAGTGCGATTGCTACGTTCTCACCTGCCCAAACGAACCGCACGAAGAGGGAAAACGAACTCTAGTGCGATTCAACTGAACTAAATAAGGCAGGTGTGAAAGCACCCTTAGAAAGGCCAACTTTGGTGTGCTTTTAAAGGTCTCGTAAAATTAAAATAACAATTTTTAGATGTTAGTTTCAGTCTGTTAGTTCTAATGATATCTATAAGCTAGTGTGCTCCAAAAAAGTGACAAAATTTGCATTTAGAAAATATAAAACTGATATAAACATCCAAAGCATGCAGTTGGTCACATCTGCCTAAATCGATCGATTTTTTTCACGTCACCTCATACTTTAGTTTCTCATCAAATCTTGACCAATCAAATACTCTCTAGTTTCTCACATGCCCCGCCCCCTACAAGATGCTTCTCATTTGCTTGACATTTTCTTTGGCTCAACCAATCTCACTAGCAGAGCTGTGAAAAATGAAAAGTTATTGGCTGTTTTTTAAAAGGTGAGGAGCTACTCCACAAAACGTAGGGTTTCTGGTAGTACCCAGAATAGCAAAGTCCACTAAAGAAGGTCGAGCCTTCTCATTTATGGGCCCTAAACTCTAAAATAGCCTTCCTAACAATGTCCGAGGCTCAGACACACTCTCTCAAGTCAAAACTAGATTAAAAGACTTATCTTTTTAGTAGGGATGTCAAAATTAATTGTTTCTTCAGTCCACTCTGATGCAAATGCATACAATTTGGTCCCGGTTGACTAATAGATCATAACCGGTTATTACGTATTTACGTAATTTATCTCATATGTGCTATGTCGCGGTAGCGTACTATGGCGAGAGAGGCGAGCGCGAGTAATTATAACATTGTAACTACTTAAAAACACAAAAACTATGCACAAAAAGAAGTTTTCTACTCCTATCATGGATCAGCTGTGATCGCCGCTACCGTTTATCAGTGTCACTCATTGGTGACCAGCACCAGAGCATTAGAGCCAATTGCAGCCCTTACTGTTGAGCGTGTGACCAATCATAGGGGTGTAAGAACTCGCTCGACAGGGCTCATAAAAGGTTATTTGCTTATTTGCTGTAAACGCTCATGTTGTTCTGTGCCTGTACTTGAGTTTTTAAAGGTACAGTTCTGACTGTATTAAAGGACAAAATTGTATAACAAATAATATATAAATATATTTATACATTTTTCTTGTGCTGTGAAGTCAAATCTAATTGTGTATGGAAAGCATCGTCAATGCACCTTGATGCACAGAGATATCGAGTTGAACCGAATCGATGGCATGATAATCATAACCGAACCGTAAGACCAGTGTAGGTTCACACCTCTACTTTTTAGTAAAGCATATCATAACGGCATGATGCATGAGTGTGTTCGATGCAGGTGAGTGTGCTTGACAGCCACCTGTAAGACATACTCCTCCTGTCTTAATGCATCAGACATTCCTTTAGAAACACTCCTATCCTTTACATTAGGGGTGTCCAAACTCGGTCCTGCAGGGCCGGCATCCTGGAGAGTTTAGCTCCAACCCTAATCAAACACACCTGAACCAGCTAATCAAGCTCTTTCTAGATATACTTGAAACATCCTAGCAGGTGTGTTGAAGAAAGTTGGAGCTAAACTATGCAGGACACCGGCCCTCCAGGACTGAGTTTGGACATCCCTGCTTTACATGTTTGTTTATATAACTGCTATTTTCAGTTACAGCACTTCTTTTTTTGCATTGAGCTATCTCTTATTTAAATACACAGCAGCTATGCTAATTATTTTCGTTATTCTCCATTTCAACCTTGGGATACTCATCCCGAGGCCTCTAGTAATTGTGCAACGCCATTGATGAAATCCAAGTCCTGTAAAGAGATGACGCCAACCATAGAGGACTTCTAGTGGTCTCCATAACCCTGGATCAGGCTGTATCCTGAGCAGATGCTGTGGTGGTCATAGAGGGGTGGAGAGCATGACACTGATTCCTGAAAGACCCAGTGAAAGATGAGTCTCCGTATTGATCTAATGGGCCAGCCTGAACCCGCGCCGTTGACCTACTCACACCTGCAGCTTCCCCACGATGGACGTCCAGTGTTCTTCAGCCCCCGGTGCCTAAACTGCAGCTCTGCACAAGAAGCTTGGCCAGAGGAGAAATGATCGTGGTTCACTTTCAATTGGTAAAGTTTTGTTCCCTGCCACTGTTGCGAGACTTGCTTGTTTTGGGACTTGTGGAGCTACACATCGATAGATTTGCTCTAAAGTGTTTGGACAATCAGCAGTGAAACCACACTGAACTGAATCAATGTGAACTTTAACTGACACTGTTTCAATTTCAATTTACTAGAACTTCTATGTTAAGCTGCTTTGACACAATCTACATTGTAAAAGCGCTTTAGAAATAAAGATTAATTGAATACTCTATATCCCACCCTCTCTTTATTTTCAGTTGAGATTACATAAAACATTAAAAAAATTGCTAATTTTAAAGCTCTTTTTTTTTTCTTTAACTGTGGCCAAAGGAATGGTGGGATTACATACAGGTTAACAACATGCCCTGGTAACCAGATAGTTTTTTTTTTTTTATAATGGCATTCACTTTTTGTTTCTTTCACATGGTGACTCATCTCACTCAAGTCGCAGGTGTCAAAGGGTCCTTTCTTTTATTAAGAAGTGCTTCCTTTCATCCTATGCATGTTGATGATACAAGTGGCACAAGTGCCGACGAGCTCAGCATGACACTAGCTGAAAGAAGAAATAATGAATGTAACCTGATAGCAAAATTAGATTTACTTACCTTTCACCCTCGGCCGAGACGAGATTTCTGTCATAAAGCAGGAGTGATAAACCTCGTTCTGTGGTAGCAATCCTCGCCAGAGTGTCTGCTGTGTGAGTCAGGGCACTTTCTACGGAATTTAATTTTGGCTGTAACAAAAGACAAATTGAAAATGCTCAGGGTGAACAGTATAATGCATATAAAATGTAGCAGATGAGGTCTCTGATCAGATGTTATATCAGAGGTTACCGTTTATTTTAGGATTTGAATTAGCAGGATTTTGATTTAGGATTTGAATTTCAGTTTGTTGCAAAGATACATAAATGGAAACAACATCTTGCTTAAATGTTCAATCTGCAAAATCCTACTCTCAGTACTACATATAATCTTTGGTTCTCTTATTTTACAAAAGAAAAATCCATCCATCCATCCATCTATCCCCTTCCATCCATATACCCATCCATCCATATTCATCTATCCATCCATCCATCTATCTATCTATACCCTTCCATCCATATACCCATCCATCCATATTCATCTATCCATCCATCCATCTATCTATCTATACCCTTCCATCTATCTATCTATACCCTTCCATCTATCTATCTATCTATCTATCTATCTATCTATCTATCTATCTATCTATCTATCTATCTATCTATCTATCTATCTATCTATCTATCTATATCCATCCATCCATATTCATCCATCCATATTCATCCATCCATCCATATTCATCTATCCATCCATCCATCCATCCATCTATCTATCTATATCTACCTATCTATCTATATCCATCCATCCATATTCATCCATCCATCCATCCACCCACCCATATTCATCTATCCATCCATCCATCCATCCATCCATCTATCTATCTATACCCTTCCATCCATATACCCATCCATCCATATTCATCTATCTATCCATCCATCCATCCATCTATCTATCTATCTATCTATATCCTTCCATCCATATTCATCTATCCATATACCCATCCATCTATATTCATCTATCCATCCATCCATCCATATTCATCCATCCTTCCATCTATCTACCTATCTATCTATATCCATCCATCCATCCATATTCATCCATCCTTCCATCTATCTACCTATCTATCTATATCCATCCATCCATCCATCCATCCATCCATCCATCCATCCATCCATCTATCTATCTATCTATCTATCTATCTATCTATCTATCTATCTATCTATCTATCTATCTATCTATCTATCTATCTATCTATCTATCTATCTATCATTGCATAGGGCACACAACTGATATACATAATAAAAGAGTTATATCATGGAAATATTTTTAAATAAGGAAATCAAAGGAAGGATACATTAAACTGACCAAAAGTGACAGTATAAATTGCTTTCAACACTGATATTAATAATACATGCCTCAAAATTTATCTTTGTCCCAAAAAAGTACAAATTAAATACATTAAAATAACAGTAATTTAAATTGTAACAATATTGCACAAAAATGCTTATTTTATTTTAAATCGATAAACGAAGCCTTGGTTAGCAAAAAAATAAATAAAAAATAAAAAACAAATCTTACTTTGTGCAAACTTCTAAATGGTTGTTTATACATATAATTATACACAATAATAATGATGCAGGCAAAAAATGTTAAAAGATAAGTTTTGTCATGGTTCTACAAACTGTAGAACAGAGCAGTCAACAACGCCTGAAGTGGATCAAAAAGTTTATCAAAATTGCCCTGAGGCCAGAATGGGTTTTGTTCAGTAGTTTTAGGAAAACTTTGATGAAAGGTTTTGATCCAATTCAAATCTTGACTACTATACAGCTACATATTTTCTTTTTTAAAGAAATACCAAATGCAATAAATAAATAAACAAATGAACAATGTCAACATTAAACAAAACTGCCCACATTAACATATCAATGACTATTCAGTAATAGGAAACGACTGTATACTTTCTATCCTGAATGAGATTATTCAAATGAATGTTGACAATCACAAAAAAGTGACAAAACAAACAAACAAAAAAGACTCTGAAGTGTAAAACAGCTTTCACATAGCTATGTCTAGACGCTTGATTACATATGTGCTGATGGGAGTGTTCATGTTGTGCTGACCAGCTTTCCTGTAAGCAGAGTGATAAGAGGAGCCAGCAGAGTCTCAATAACAGGGATTTGGTAGAGACACTCCACAGCACACTCAGTGCGGTCACACAGGGTCCTTAACACCTCCATCACAAGATTAGTGGGGGACAGGGTGTCTGGAGAATACAAACAAACACAGACATACACACCTCTGTGATAACTTATTAGGATGTTCAAGACAACTCGGTTGTTTTTGGTCTTTGGTATTACAGCAGTGCTCATTTAATGAATAATTTAAAGTGCAGCACTGAAGGTCCAATGAGGATAAAAAAAAAAAGTTTCAGTGGTGTCAAAGTTTGCACTGAAACTTTTTTAAAACCCTCTTTTGGTGTTTGCATTAAAGGGGTGGTCCACTACAATATCATATTTTAAACTTTAGTTGATGTGTAATGTGGCTGTGTGAACATAACATCTCCGAATGTAACACGCTCAAAGTTCAATGCAAAGGGAGACATTGGCTTTTACAGAGTTAGCTTAGCAAAGCTAATTTTAATTATGTTCCAGAGAATTATAAAAAAAGATATAGCTAGCATTTGACAAAGGAGAACTTCCAGAATCTCTCTCAGTTCAGTGCTGGATTCGGATAAAACTCCTTCAATAGACGAAGCTGTGGATTGTGATTCACAACCTGTAAGTGTTTTTATCTGGTAAAATTGATCAACTACAGGCACAGTTTCTAGCATTAACAGTATGTTGTAGGGAGGACGTAAACAATGATGAAAACAATGAGAAATGTTCAAATGGCTGTTTGGCACCGTTAACAAAATTCTACAAATTCATATTTATGAGTCAAACCGCTGTAAACACCCACAATCTTTAGCATCGCTGCAGTGTCTCTCTATGTGGCTGCTTTCCCTGCGTTCTACATCTCAAATAACAAACTCGCAAAAGATATGAGAATGTTTAATATTACTTTAACATGCTTATTCTGAATATATGTGAAAGACACTTGTCAAATATTATTTTAGAGATCAGGCGTGAGGTTCAACTGTGTGCTCTTCATTTTCTGTCTGATTCAGCTACAGTTTCACAGCTCAAAAGTGCATGCTTATAGGGGCATGACATGGTGACAATCCGCGAATTACAGCACATTATGTTAGCTGACCAATCAGAGCCTCTTCAGGGCAGCCTTTCGAAGGAACTAGGAAATATGACAGTTGTTTTCATGTTAGGTGAGTAGCTGTATATAATCAAAGTAAGATATATAAAAAATAACATAATTTTCTACAAATGAAGAAGGAGCACACATTGCTTTGCATCTTATAAACACAACCAAGCCTTAAAAACACACTGTGGACCACCTTTTTAAAATATCGGTATGCAAAAGGAATGGACATTTAAAGTTGAACTTTTTTATTTAAATGAGTATCCCTTTCAGATGCTCCATTTATGGGAGTTTTAAAATGAATCATGGAGTTAGATTTACTAATTTTGTGGAAGTAACTGATAATTGTTCATTATTCAGCACCTCAAAAAGAAAATCTGGATTTTCTCCACCTGTTCATTTTTTTTTTCAAATGACAACAAAGGTCCAATTCATAAACATATCCCAAACCACATTATGTTTAATGATATTGCTCTCGGTAGATTGTGTTTGTCATTATGAATATGAGCTGTGTTCTTTAACCCATTAGACATGGGACGATAACTGGTTTCAAGGTTTACCACAGTTTGTAAAAATCAAGGTTTTAAAACCGCTTAGATTTTCTGTTATACCATTCCTAAGCTATATGTAAGGTTTTTTTTTTGTGTTTATTTTAATGTGTTGTAAAGAAATCTGTGTTTTTAAAACTAATGAAGAGAGCAGAAGTCAATTGTTTATTTTAATCATTTAGCCTGACATGTTTAAAAAGTTCTTTTTACCCAGACATTAAAAAAAAAAAAAAAATAAATAAATAAATAAATAAATAAATAAATAAATAAATATATATATATATATATATATATATATATATATATATATATATATATATATATATATATATATATATATATATATATATATATATATATATATATGTATATATATATATATATATATATATATATATATATATATATATATATATATATTTTAGAGCAGTAATCACAATACTGTGATACTGTGAAACTGTGATATTTTTATCCAAGGTTATCATACAGTCAGAAACTTCTACCAGCCCATGCCTATTACCCATAAAACTTTCTACTGCCATCAGATTCAGTGCTTTTATGAAATTGTAGTCTAACACTAATTTGCCCCATTTGAAATATAGTTCATGATCAACTTTAAAAAAAATATATATTTTATATGCTTCAGTTAGTGTTTTGTAGTTTACACTTCCTGGTTCTCCCAAATAAATAATGATCAATCATTTACTCTAAATTCCTATGACTTTCTTTCTATGTTGCTAAATTGACACACTATTTTCAAAGCATAAATAAATGATGTTTAAAGAAAGGGGACATTTGATATTCTTTAGAAATGTACTTTGCTCTGAAAGAGACTCATTTAGGTTTAAAACAACATGTGAGTGAGTAAAAAATGCCAGGTTTGAATTTTTGTTGAACTCTTTCATCTTAAACTTCTTAGTCAATAATCAGTTCCACATGATATATTGTATAACCACTGAAAGTGAACTTGATAAGATTTATAATCCCAAGGAAGTGAGCGGGTTCTTTAACCAGAGGTACACATAATAGAACGTTGTCTTGGTCATGATAAAGTAATGCAATCTGGCACACCCATATTAGCACCATCATCTACATAATCGTAAAAATCACAAGCTCAGACTTTCAGGCTAACTTCTTATGGGCAGATAATTAGATTATATCACTACAGTAGTGATATGACGCACCTGCAAGTGCCATCTCACCGCAGGATGGTTTTGGGTGTTGGTACATTATATTGATCAGAATCACGACTAAGTCGGTCAAAGTTACTGGATCTGAAACAGACGACAAATTACACATGTATACGTTTAATGAGTCAGATTAGTTATTCTCAAACATCATCCACTATCTAAGCTGGTTTCCTCCCCTCTAAGCTTACCTCTTCGCTTCTTCACTTTAATGGGAAAAAATTTCCTTCCATTAGTGTACATCACGAGCCTCCCGAGAACACAGAGCGAATGAACGAAATAAACAAACTCCAGCTCTTTAGATGTGTAGAGAGTTCTTCCAGCGGGGCCTGAGGGGTAAAACACAGGAACATCTCATTCGCAGAACACGCTCCAAATGGATTCATTTGCATGTGACCTCCTGTTTCTAAATTAGCATCGAAATATAAATTTGAATCTTTAAACAAATCAGAGTGCAGAAAGGTTGCATATTTAAAAAGAAGTAGAGAAGAAATTAACTTGGGTTATTTGCTGGGTCTCACAAAACTTGTAAATTGCATGCCCAAGTCACATAATAATAAACAAAAAAGAAAAAAAAAACAAGACATAGAAATCATACACAGCTTAAATATTTGTGTGTGTATATATATATATATATATGTGTGTATGTATATATATATACAGGGAGTGCAGAATTATTAGGCAAATGAGTAATTTGACCACATCATCCTCTTTATGCATGTTGTCTTACTCCAAGCTGTATAGGCTCGAAAGCCTACTACCAATTAAACATATTAGGTGATGTGCATCTCTGTAATGAGAAGGGGTGTGGTCTAATGACATCAACACCCTATATCAGGTGTGCATAATTATTAGGCAACTTCCTTTCCTTTGGCAAAATGGGCCAAAAGAAGGACTTGACAGGCTCCGAAACGTCAAAAATAGTGAGATATCTTGCAGAGGGATGCAGCACTTTTAAAATTGCCAAGCTTCTGAAGCGTGATCATCGAACCATCAAGCGTTTCATTCAAAATAGTCAACAGGGTCGCAAGAAGCGTGTGGAAAAACCAAGGCGGAAAATAACTGCCCATGAACTGAGAAAAGTCAAGTGTGCCGCTGCCAAGATGCCACTTGCCACCAGTTTTGCCATATTTTAGAGCTGCAACATCACTGGAGTGCCCAAAAGCACAAGGTGTGCAATACTCAGAGACATGGCCAAGGTAAGAAAGGCTGAAAAACGACCACCACTGAACAAGACACACAAGCTGAAACGTCAAGACAGAAATATCTCAAGACTGATTTTTCTAGGGTTTTATGGACTGATGAAATGAGAGTGAGTCTTGATGGGCCCGTGGCTGGATCGGTAAAGGGCAGAGAGCTCCAGTCTGACTCAGACGCCAGCAAGGTGGAGGTGGAGTACTGGTTTGGGCTGGTATCATCAAAGATGAGCTTGTGGGGCCTTTTCGGGTTGAGGATGGAGTCAAGCTCAACTCCCAGTCCTACTGCCAGTTTCTGGAAGACACCTTCTTCGAGCAGTGGTACAGGAAGAAGTCTGCATCCTTCAAGAAAAACATGATTTTCATGCAGAACAATGCTCCATCACACGCGTCCAAGTACTCTACAGCGTGGCTGGCAAGAAAGGGTCTAAAAGAAGAAAAACTAATGACATGGCCTCCTTGTTCACCTAAACTAAACCCCATAGAGAACCTGTGGTCCATCATCAAATCTGAGATTTACAAAGAGGGAAAACAGTACACCTCTCTGAACAGTGTCTGGGAGGTTGTGGTTGCTGCTGCACGCAATGTTGATGGTGAACAGATCAAAACCCTGACAGAATCCATGGATGACAGGCTTTTGAGTGTCCTTGCAAAGAAAGGTGGCTATATTGGTCACTGATTTGTTTTTGTTTTGTTTTTGAATGTCAGAAATGTATATTTGTGAATGTTGAGATGTTATATTGGTTTCACTGGTGAAAATAAATAATTGAAATGGGTATAAATTTGTTTTTTGTTAAGTTGCCTAATAATTATGCACAGTAATAGTCACCTGCACACACAGATATCCTCCTAAAATAGCTAAAACTAAAAACAAACTAAAAAATACTTCCAAAAATATTCAGCTTTGATATTAATGAGTTTTTTGGGTTCATTGAGAACATGGTTGTTGTTCAATAAAATGAATCCTCAAAAATACAACTTGGCTAATAATTCTGCACTACCTGTATATATATATATATATATATATATATATATATATATATATATATATATATATATATATATATATATATATATATATATATATATATATGTATATGTATATATATATATATGTATATATATATATATATATATATATATATATATATATATTTTTTTTTTTTTTTTTTTTTTTTTTTTTATGACATTTAGAGGTTTTCTGACCTTAAGAAAGATAAGATTAATTGATTCAATGGTAATATAAAATATCTGAAATCTGCAGTAATGTTAAATAAGCAACAATTCCATGGAGGAACCATAAACTTGGCCTGATTACAGAAACTAGATAAGCGTCTACTAAATACAGCTGCTATACAGCTGCTGTGTAATGAATGTTTGACAGCTTTGTATAGGTTTTGTCTGAAAATCTGGTAGCAATGACTTGTGTATACAACAGAAGATAATGCAAACAGTCAGTGCCCTGTGCATGTATGAAGATGTTTTTTGTTTTCCATTTGATTCTTCAAGCTACAATACAGAACCATAATTCTGGGAAAGATCTTCAGTATAAATGCACAAACCCTTGGAATTATCTCTGCCAATGATAATCTAACTAGTTGACCATGAGAGGACAGTCTGTAACAGCACACTGGGGAAAACATAAGCCAAAGTTTCAGATAAAGCATGATACTACACGTGCACATTGAGCGAGAGTTCAGCCGTACCAATCTGCTGATGTTCCAGGCTGTGGATCATTTCCAAGGTCTCTTCACTTACTGCATCACAGGAATCAAAGTAATAAATGCACTGTTGCAGAGCATTAACAATCTGGAGGAAATAATTTAGAAAATCCATAATTAACCACTTGAATGCATAATATTGTTAGCGGTCGAGAGGAAAAACTGTTCATTTTACGCATTTCATTTAAAGGAACAGTTCATGCAAAAATGAAAATGCATTCTTAATTTATTCACTCAGAAATAATTTGTACAAAGTATGCAATTTTTAGACATTTGTAACCAAAAATAATGAATATTAAATAATAAAATAATCTGATAGAGTCAAGTGAAGTCAGGCAATGACAGTTATAGCATAATTTTGTTTAAAATGTCTATGGAACAGTTTTAAATACTGGTATAAAAAGAGGTACAACTTACCAAAGACTTGTATTTCCTCTCAAGAAGTCTTAAGACAACGGTTCTGCTATAGTAACCATGCTAGAAGAAATATGAAGTCAATAAAAAAATATTTTAATCAGTTTTAAGTGAAACAGAACCATAAAGAAACACTGCAAAAATAATTGTCCCATTTTGTTTCCATTAAACAAATCTAAATATGCTTATCCCTTATGATAAACCCATTCAGAATACAGTATGCATATGATTTGTGCATTCTAGCTCTGTTTGCACCTAACTTAAAAATGTTAAGCTAAATATATAAATATATTGTTTCTGATCAGCAACTTCTAAGTAATGAGTGAATGCAAACGTTTTGAATTACTGAATTTGGCAATTTGTTTCAGATCTCAAAACTGAGATCTGTGTTGCCAAGTCTGCAGACTTGTTTTTTTTTTTTATTTCACAGGGTTTGAATGGTCATTGGGCTACTTGTTTTTTGAAAACCTGGCAACCCTGACTGAGATATCCTTTATAAATTAAAACATGCATGTTTATTTAAAACAAACCCCAAAAACTCAAATATCAAAAAAAGTGTCAAATATGAAGAAAAGCATATTTTATATAAATATATATTTACTAACGTTTCTGACACTGAATTAATTTCATATATAATTTTACACTACAGATTTCTAACAGCTAAATGTGGTCCATAAACCCAGGTCCAAACTTTCTTGAATGTGTTATAAATGTTAAAAAAAAAAGAAAAGTTGGAAAGCTTGAATTCTTGAAATTTCAAAGAATATATCCTGAAATTAGTTTTAAGTGTAAAAGGCCTGTTTACAGCAGCAACAACAATTCTAATAAAGTTTTAAAATCAACACAACTAAAAAGATAACATCCTTGCTATGAGTTATTTTCTTCCAGCTGATGAACAATTAAAAAAAAAAACAACAACAACAACAACAACTGACTTTTAAACGGAACTTAACTAAATTTGTTTGAGTGGGCAGTACCAAGATATATTCCTTTTTTTACGATTTGAACTTTTAGCAGATTTTCTTATTTGGAAATAATGCAGATGAATATCGAATACAGAGCATTAACACAAAAGCAGAACAATACAAAATAAATAAATATAAATTGAGTAAATAAATTTAACCAAAACCTATACAAAAGAAGATGGTGGGGGGTTGCCAATATCATAGCCTTAATATTATTTTGTCTCGTTATGTTTGCTAGCATTGTGGGTCACAGAAATTCAGAAATGTATTATTGAGTGTGTGCGAAAAAAAACTGTATAAGTCCAAAAAAAAATTAAAATAAGTTAACCATGTAACATTAATCGTATGTGTGAACTTTGTATACAGAAACAGTTTGGTGATATTTTCGCGTGACCAAGAGTCTGCATTTTAAACAATAAAATAGCTTAATGCGTAAAAAACATTTGTCTACTAAAAAAAATGGAAATGCCGCTTGCTGTCATGTCCGATTCGGACATTAAAAGGCAAATCCAGGTGCGCTGGCACATATACCTGTGTATATTTCTAAATAAACAACAAAATTTAGCTATGATGTCTAGGCATGTGACGATAACCGTTTTAAAGGTATACAGCGGTTTGGAAAAGTCAAGGGTTTAAAACCACCAAAAATTTCTGTAATACCGTTCCTAGGGGATGTGTAAGATTGTTTTTTTAGGACAACAGTATCTCCAGCAGAAAATATATCCAAAGATGTCGTTTTAAATCGTAAAGAAATCTGTGTTTTTGAAACAAATGAAGACAGCAAAAGTCAATGATTGATTTGAATTATTTAGCCCGACATGTTTACTGCTCCAAAATATTTTAAATGTTTCTCAAAATAAAATATATTGTGCTCAAAGGGAAAAAAAAAAGTTTTTTTTTTTTTTACACAGACATTTAAAAAGAATATATTTTAGAGCAGTAATCACAATACCGTCAAACCGTGATATTTTTAATGAAGGTCATCATGCCGTCAGAATCTTATACCAGCCCATGCCTAATGATGTCTGCATTTTTTGTATTTATTGTTGTATTTATTAATTGTTTATTGTTAATAATTGATTGTTACTGCCTGTACTGTAAGAAGGTCTATGTATTGTACATTGTTTATACTGTATTTTCTGTTTTTAAATAATAATAATAATAATAATAAACCTGAAATAAATGCTTAATATAAACCTGAATTTTCTGTTACTGTATTAAAACTAAGATAAAGGAATCAGATCTTTAGTGGTATAAAGTGATATAAGGAATTGGAGTTATATTGTTATTTCAAACTAACTGGACATATACTGTTCTTCCACATTTGAGAAATATAAATCACAATAACGTTCTATTTTTAATACTGACACTGAAAAATGTTATCTCCTTAGAATTGAGAAGCTTTTCTTGTCTATCTCAAGTAAAATAAAAAAATGTAATATAACAATGTTCACTATCCAAATGAAAAAAATTCTTATTACTCAAAATTTTAAAATATGGACTTATATGGCTCCTCGTCTCAGGGCCTCATTTATCAAAATAAATTTCAATCCTTCTACGTAAAATGTATGAAAGTTCTTCAAAATATATTCCTTTTTTTATGGCAAGACAAAATATTGAGGATGGTGTCTGTGTAAGTTTTGGTTTGTTTTGATGTGTTGTGTTGGTTATTTATTATTTGATCAAAAAATGTGGCTCACCATCCATTTCTTAAACCAGGTGGCTTTGATATCCAGCAGAGAGATTAAGTGAATAGGCTCTAGGGATTTCTCTGAGCCAGGACTGCTCATGCCCTGTTCAGAATGCAGAGCGAGAAGAGACAGGGTGTTTTCAATGATTTCCTCCATGTACCTAGAGCACAGGACACAAAAACTCATTTATTTTCCAAGTAATTGGACACGATCAAGATACACAATATAGTATGCAATACTCGCGCATTGGATTTGAAACGTGAAAGCTCACTTCTCAGGATGCCGTATCCAAAATGTTGTCACTTCCTTTTGAAAGTCATTCATTAATCGCATCTAAAATGACCAGTAAATAAAATATATGTTTTTTTTTTTTATTCAAGCAAGCTTTAATGTATTCATATGCAAGAGAAAATAAATGCCACATACTTGTTTGAGAAGACGGGCCATATCTGGTCTGTTTGCATCAATACTAGTAGTGCCACTAGGAAAACTCAACTTGTGGTAAAGGAAATGAGCCTCCAAGGTTTTTGCTTAAAAGTAATGTTAACAAAACATGAGAACAAACTGACAGACTGGTTCACTTCAGAGTTACTGAATATTAAGACATATTGCATACTACGGTTACAGCTTAAACTATTACCTATGCTAGCGTAGATATCCTTAGTCACATTTAATGGAGAGGATGAAAATGTTTTTGCAAAAAACTGGAGAACTTTATCCTGTAAAAAAGCAAAATGTCATAGCAAGGTCATAGCAAGTTATTTTAATATGACTGACATGCAAGTTGAGTTGTTATTAATATTGTGAATTACTTTTATTTATTTATTTTCCATTTTGATTTAAAGTTGATTTATTCTGTTGTGTTTTTAGCATTTTTTGTTCAGCCATAAATAAAAAATAGCTACATACCCATCAGATTTTTACTGAGCTATTTATACCAACAACAATAGAAACAGCGACTGTAAAAAACAAATAATAACAGAAAATAGGCAAGCGGAATAACAAGTTATGCTAAACATCTAAAGGGTTCTGACTTTACGATACTGCTTATCATATAATAGGCCTAAGGTAAGATTATAAACAGTCCAGATAAGTGGTGCAAACCTTATAGAACCTTATACTGCAGATATTTTCAAAATGCATTGCAGGCATTTCAGTTGAATCAACTCAAAAATAACCTTATGCTACGTTTTAATTTACAGACTGTCAAAGAAAATGTTCATTTTTGGGTGAGCTATCCCTTTAACAATTGAATATTTCTTTTTGAAGGCAAAAAAAATAATGCAACTTCTATGTTACTGTTTAATTGACAAATAATGAAAACTAAATTTTCAATTTTGGGTGAAATATATTTTCAAAATGCATTGCATTCATTTCAGTTAAATCAACACAAAAATAACCTTGTGCTATTGTTTAATTTAACTGATGGATGGAAATATAATAATATAACTACATAGAATAGTTCTAAAAATATAACTATTATTCTTAAGTAACTACAACTACAAAAAGAATTAAAGCTGCAAGCAGCGATGAAAGGGACCTCGCACCCGGGCTCACTGCCCAGTGGTCTTAGGATGACAGAGAACAGTGAACAATAATAATTAAAGCCGATATATATTAAAATACCTGAGTAAATCACCGATTTATGCCAAACTTCCGTCAAGGTTTTTGCTTAAAAGCAGGTGGCGCTATGACTGTAACTCAATATTGGCATGTAGATGTGTTCAGAAGAAGAATTTCGTCGAACGTGAATTTTCAGGCAGATCTGAAATTGTGTGAATGAGTTATTAGTACTTCCTCCTCCATGGCGAAGCACTGAACTTTGTCAGTCCGCCACGGACATGCCCTTCGACGAAAACTCTAGATCTTCACAATTTAGCATCACAAAGGCCTTTGGACTAAACTCATGAATTTGATGTAATAAAGTTTGTAGGAGGAGATTGTCACACTGTAAAACATGTCATTTCCTTTTGCCACCAGGTGGCACTATAACTGTAACTGGATATTGGAATGTAAATGTGTTCAGGTCAGGACTTATTTCAAACATGTGAATTTTGAGGTAGATCGGACAATGCATGCCTGAGTTAAAACGACTTCGTTTCATTTAGTGGCAAATCATCAAAGTTTGAGAGGCTGCCATGGACATGCCCTTCGCCGTAAACTCTAGATCTTCGCAATTTAACATCGCCAAGGCCTTTAGATGACAAAAGCCAATTTTGGTGTTGATCCGATAAAATCCGTAGGAGGAGTTGTTAAAATACAACGCCTGGAAATGGCAAAAACAGCACTTTTTCGGAGGAGGAAGTTAAAAATATCCGACTTCCTGTTGGATTTGAGATTTGGCTCCAAGAGACTTTTTTGTAGGTTTTGGCATTGTTTGATGTGTGTGCCAATCTTCGTGCATATGCATGAAACGTAGCTCAGGGGCCAGTCCGTCAAATGTGCATAGGTGGCGCTGTCAAGTCATTTTGCCACACCCACTTGCAAAACCTATACCAAATGTAAATTTTCACCACTTCTGGGGCCCGTGCAAAGTTTTGTGAGTTTTCGGGCATGTTTAGACCCACAAAATCACAATTCATTCCGGAGAAGGAGAAGAAGAAGAAGAAGAAGAAGAAGAAGAAGAAGAAGAAGAAGAAGGAGGAGGAGAAGAAAGGAGAAAGGAGGAAGAAGAAGAAGAAATAGAGCAATTCCAATAGGGCCTACGCACCGTTTCGGTGCTTGGTCCCTAATAAATGAAAATATAATTAAAGAGCCCCTATTATAGGTTTTTGATAATGAGCTTCCATGCAGTGTGTAACACAGCACTACGTGAATGAAAACATTCAGCTGAGGTTTAAATCTGAAAGTGCACCATGTTTAAAACTATTGATTCTTCACCGAAACAGTTGACTCAGAGTCGAATAAATGAATCAAATTGGGTTCAGATCTTTTGCTTGAACGTGTCGACGTCGATACGGTGCATCACCAAATATGTAGTTCCAGATCCGATAAAATGTAAACGCACTTTTCCTTCAGACACTGGAGCGATGGGGATCATGGGACTGATCATGACACGAAGATGATGACCACTGACAGATGGAGATTCGGCTGCGAGAAATAAAGGGTTAAAGTTCATTTTCACAACAATACCAGAGTATAGCCAACCGTGTGCTGCTTGTTCGTGTAATTTTTCAGATTTTTGAAACAATAACCTATGCAGCAATGCGGGATTCGTCGGCCGTTTGCTATTAAAAGAAGGAGCAGCCACCATCAGCTGTTCTTCAGACGTGCGACGGGTTCAATTTTCAAAATAGCTCAACTTTTGCCACTGTGTGGATTAATACTGAATGTGTGTTGTTGTTATTACTTGTAGGGTTAAGAGTAGAGTAGTATGCTGGTGTTTAACTGCATTGATTTATTGCATTCCTGCATTGGGCTCTCACATACTCTCTGCTACTTCATAGCCATGGTGGACATTTCTCTCTGTCTCGTGCTGAACGCAGTCGACCAATCACAACACACTGGGTCATCGGTCCAATCAGCGCAGATTAGCTTCGCGCTGAGGAGGAGTTTGGGAACAAATGAATCGCTGAACGAATCATTTGGGAGTCACAGGGATAATTAGGTAAAAATAAATGCATATTATAAGACAATAAAAGTGTTTGTTGGGGACCGACCCCCCCCCCCCCCCCCAAAAAAAAAAGACCTTTTATTATGCAAAATAGGGGCTCTCTAAATATCTGCTAATAAGAAATAACTTTATTTTATTTGACTTCAGAAAATTGCATACATATTCATTTAAATTTTAGTTATAGTTATTTAATTAAGAATAGTTAAACTAAATGATCAATATTTCTCAGCATGTACCTACAATAAAATACTTTTTTTGTTGTTTTATGATTTTAGTTAACTGTAAAAATTCTGGTTTATTATAGTTAAAGTACATACTGTAGCAATAACAAACACCCACATACTGTACAGTTCAATACTGTTAGTAAAAAAGTTCATGGCCTTGTGTTCCACATGGCATCTCTTCTCTAGAATGTGCTGAAAATGATGGCCCGTATATTACCCCATTAAGCAGCTAAGGAATCAGTTTTGCTGTTGGGGCCATAACTAAAGTCAGCACCTATTTAGCACTTAGCTCTTACGCTGAGCTCAGGGTCTGGGTCAGTGAGTGCTGTGGAGAGGTTTCTGCGAAGACCAGTCCAGCTTTCACAGCTCAGGACATCAGAAGGAGGGGCATGGCAGAGAGACTGCAAAGCTTCCCAGCGAACCTGCAATTAAATAGATCAGGATGACTGCTTCGTGCTGAATTAAAATGACAGTTCTCTCTTTTTACAACTGCAACTATGAAAAGTATCGGAGGAGCTTTTACCTCTCTCGGTCTACCAGGGTCAAGCTTCTCAGCGATGACTTGCAGTTGTTCGTGTTTAATAAATGCATAGCTCTACGTGAGGAAAACAAAGACATCAGTTAGTGATTCAGTCTGGGTTATGAATGTACATAGTATTAAAAAAGCTGAGCGTGACGGGGTGATAAGCTTGTCAAACATATCACATCAACTCTTGCAACTTATTTAAAGTAAAGAACAAAAACCTGATTGATTGAAGAGTCACTGTCAGAGCAGTTGTCAGTGTACTGACTAATTGACTGCTGGTGCTGGATCTTCCGGTCCATTTCCTCTCTTTTCATCTGATCTTCTTCAAATTTATTGATTAGTGACTCCACAACCATCATCATGGTCTGCTTCAGAGTTTGCATCATCTGTTTATACCTACAGATTTAAACACACATTTGTGATTAGCATTTAGGCCATGTGATACATCATAACATGATGCTTCCCAGCAGTCACACAACATTATAAGACGTTAATATTAGGTTAGATTTAGGTCTAATGTCGGGTGACCAAAATTCAATGTCTAGCCAGTGTCTAAGAACAATTTTATTTGATGTCCAATAACGACATCAAATGACATTGATCATTGATATTTGGTTCATTTTAGGTTGTGTTGGAAAATGACCAAAATCCAACGTCAAGCCAACATCCTAAACCAACGTCATATTGACATCCAATACTGACATTTATTCGCCAGGTACTGTATGGCAAACAAATTCCAATGTCTAATAGATGTCATAGTGGTAACATCACAAGCTGTAACATCATTAGATGTTGATACTTGGCAGTTTTTAGGTTGTGTTGGAAAGTGACCAAAACCAATGACGTCAGTCTTACGTTTTCATTTCCACCCAAAATGCAACGTCCCATGACATTGGGGTACAACATCAATCTGACGTCATGTTGACGTCCTGTTAGTGCTGGGCAATTTGGCCTAAAATCAAAATCTCGATTAATTAAACATTTTAACTCGATTACGATTATTTTATTTATTTATTTTTTTTTGCCCTCACAGTTCACTGACAGGTTTTGTTCAGTAAATATGCTCACATAATACAAGTGAGAGATTTTTTAATTAAGGGTGCATTATTTTTAAATAATTTAAGGAAACACACACTATCTATTATCTATGATTATTTATTAAACATCAACGTTGAACAACTGAAATTAAAACACACACTGCTTAAAACTTTTTCTTATATAAAAAAATGAAAACAAATAATTTGCACTTTTGGAAACAAAATTAATCATTTTTAATGTTTTTAAAAGTAGAAATAATTAAAATTTTCAATGTAAATATTTTTATTGTAATAGAAAATATGCTGTCTCAAGGAATATCTGGCGCAGCTTCCAATCATCATCAATGTAATGCAAACATGCGATATGTAGTTACATTTTCCAAGATGTGCACGGGTATGCAACCATGCGAAGGCTGTGCCGGACCATACTCGTGATGCAGAAGTATAAATCAGCCTTAACAGAGCGGGGTCACGTGACTCCACATGTGGTAGGTAAAGTAATTGAAAAAATTAACCTGGAAAATTTGATCGATTATAAGTTCTTAATGTCAATTTCGATTAATCGCCCAGCCCTACGTCCTGTGCCTGCTAGGTTTTGTTCAAGTCATCTAATATTGTATACTTTGCTAAACAACAGGACTGTAACTAAAACAGTCTAAAAGCAAAGTTTAGTTTAGCAGTCTAAGCTAAAAGCAGCTTAACAATAGCACACATAAAGTTTTCAAGACAGATCTACCATGAGCTTCAATCTTAATATTTAAATTATTCATTGTTCATTTCAGTTTGAAAAGGATTTTGATATTTTATTTTTTAAATTCACCCGAGCACAAAACAAACATGCAAAAATGATTTCTGAAGTATCATAATTAATAAAATAATATTTGACAAATATAAGGGATTTAAGAAAAATTATTTATACTAACATGTCAAGCTTTAGAATATTTTTAAATATATTATTTAATGGGTGTCACGGTGGCACAGTGGGTAGCACAATCGCCTCACAGCAAGAAGGTCGCTGGATCGAGCCTCGGCTGGGTCAGTTGGCATTTCTGAGTGTACTGTAGTTTTGAATGTTCTCCCCGTGTTGGCATGGGTTTCCTCCAGTGCTCCGGTTTCCCCACAAATCCAAAGACATGCGGTATAGGTGAACTGGGTAAGCTAAATTGACCGTAGTGTATGTGTGTGAATTAGTGTGTATGGATGATTCCCAGTGATGGGTTGCAGCTGGAAGGGCATCCGCTGCGTTAAACATATGCTGGATAAGTTGGCGGTTCATTCCGCTGTGGCGACCCCTGATTAATAAAAGGACTAAGCCAAAAAGAAAATAAATAAATTAATATTATTCAATGTAATGACCTGAACAATGTAGTTTTATGTTTTACTTAATATTTCTGTAATGTGCAATAATTTATGGGGTTATTTATGGAGTGGCTTCATTATTTGGTTCATACTGTATAAATAGTTATGTTGAATTATCCTGAAGATTTGATTCATGATATGATAATGTATGATTATATGTGTCTGTGTGAATTTGAATGTGTATGGGTGTTTTCCAGTACTAAGTTGCGGCTGGAAGGGCATCCACTGCGTAAAACATATGACAAAATAGTTGGTTCATTCCGCTGTGGTGACCCCCGATAATATAAGGGACTAAGTTGAAGCAAAATTAATGATTCATTAGCTTTTTAGTAAAATTATTTTTAAAAAGTTTTATGAGGATATTTATTGTAAAAATATATCCACTGAAATGTAATTAGTATTAAAATTATTCCTTATCAAACTGATTCCAATGTTTCAATGATGCAGATAATTTTGCATCATGCAATAAAACACTTTATCAGACAAAACCAATGGTACTTGGTGCTCACTTTCATCACTGCATTTCATAATTAATTTAGATTTTAAAGATTCCTGACAATGTTTACTTTCTTTATTGCATTGCTGCAGAAATGTTTGCATCATGCAGTAAGCACACATTCAAAAATCATCTTATCATATACAGAAAAAAAAAAGAAACAGTAAAAGAAATGAGAAAAACACTTACTGTGTAGACTCCCTTGTGTTCTTTGTAACAGCATGCACCAGGGTGTCCTGCCCAGACCCAACAGCATGACCTTCACCCTTAGTAAAATTCTCAGTCTCTACTTCAATAACCGCTCCCAAGCTGCTCTCCACATACTCCCTTAGATACTTCACGAACTCATAGCTGAATAAAAAAAGAGAGAGAGCTTGAAAATAGGTCAAACAAACAGCAATCACATTTAAGCTTAACACATACAGACAGATCTCTCACTTGTGAAAGTTCTTGTCAGTTTCCTCCAAATGAAGCAAAATCTCCTCGGCACATTCTACCGATGGCGCTCCTGAGATTCTGTCTTTGACACTTTTCAGGAGCTTTCGCAGCAGGGTCTGGAGCTCTGCCTCATCCTCGGTGGAGAACTGAGACATCGCTCCTCAGGGGTGTGATCGGCTCTTCTCAACAGGGAATCTCTTGTTTAGAGAAACAAGGGTGTTAAGTAAGGTGTGTTTGGCCTGTAGTAACAGAGGTGGGAAGTATACGCAGTCTAAGCAGTGTATATTTTGACACAAAGTTTTTTTTTTTTTTTTCAGGAATGCTTCTACTGTATGAAAAGATTCCTGGAATTAGGGCTGGGTCGATTAACAATATTATATCGAATCGTAATAAAATATATGTCAATAACAAGGATAAGCTCTGGACTTTTTTTTTTACTCTATATTGATATAAAAGCCAATCACACAGTAGAAATGTTCAACAATGGGAGTCTAAAAGTGTGTTGATATTAGAGATGCATCGAATTTTCAGCCACCATTAAAGCCATTTAATGGACCCTCTAATTGTTGTGGCTTCAGTCATTGTTGGGGTGTTCTTTTTAAATCTGGAAGCGTTAAAAACTTATATCGAAATGTAAATCGTTATCGTTTAGTATAGACAATAATTACAGTGCATCCGGAAAGTATTCATAGCGCTTCACTTTTTCCACATTTTTTTTGTTACAGCCTTATTCCAAAATGGATTAAATTCATTTATTTCCTCAAAATTCTACACACATTACCCCATAATGACAATGTGAAAATTTATTGAAATTGCTGCAAATTTATTAAAAATAAAAAACCGGAAAAATCACATGTACATAAGTATTCACAGTCTTTGCCGTGAAGCTCTAAATTGAACTCAGGTACATTCTGTTTCCACTGATCATTCTTGAGATGTTTCAGCAGCTTAATTGGAGTTCACCTGTGGTAAATTCAGTTTACCACCAGATTAGACATGATCTGAAAAGGCATACACCTGTCTATATAAGGTCCCAGGTTTGATAGTGCATGTCAAAGCACAAACCAAGCATAAAGTCCAAGGAATTGTCTGTAGACTTCCGAGACAGGATTGTCTTAAGGCACAAAGCTGAAGAAGAAAACAGAAAAATTTCTGCTCTGAAAGTTCCAATGAGCACAGTGGCCTCCATCATCTGTAAGTGGAAGATGTTTGGAACCATTAGGACTCTTCCTAGAGCTGGCCGGCCATCTAAGCTCAGTGATCGGGGGAGAAGGGCCTTAGTCAGGAAGGTGATCAATAACCCGATGGTCACTCTGTCTGAGCTCCAGCGTTCTTCTGTGGAGAGAGGAGAACCTTACAAAAGAACAACCATCTGTGCAGCAATCCACCAATCAGGCCTGTATGGTAGAGTGGCCAGACGGAAGCCACTCCCCACCTGGAATTTCCAAAATACGTCTGAAGGACTCTCAGACCATAAGAAACCAGATTCTCTGGTCTGATAACACTAAAATTGAACTCTTTGGAGTGAATGCCAAGCGTTATTTTTGGAGAAAACCAGGCACCACTCATCACCAGGTTAATACCAACCCAACAGTGAAGCATGGTGGTAGCAGCTTCATGCTGTAAGGATGTTTTTCAACTGCAGGAACTGGAAGACTAGTAGGATAGAGGGAAAGATGAATGCAGCAATTAACAGAGACATCCTGAATGAAAACCTGCTTCAGAGTGCTCTTGACCTCAGACTAGGGCAACGGTTTATCTTCCAGCAGGGCAATGACCCAATGCACACCACCAAAATATCAATAAAGAGGCTTCACAACAACTCGGTGAATGTCCTTGAGTGGCTCAGCCAGAACCCAGACCTAAATCCTATTGAACATCTCTGGAGAGATCTGAAAATGACTGTACACTGTCGCTTTCCATCCAACCTGATAGAGCTTGAGAGGTACTGCAAAGAGGAATGGGCAAAAATTCCCAAAGACGGGTGTGCCAAGCTTGTGGCATCATATTCAAAAAGACTTGAGGCTGTAATTGCTGCCAATGGTGCATCAACAAAGTATTGAGCAAAGGCTGTGAATACTGATGTACATGTGATTTTTCAGGTTTTATATTTTTAATAAATTTGCAACAATTTCAGAACATCTTTTTTCACAGTGTCATTATGGGGTATTGTGTGTAGAATTTTGAGGAAATAAATTAATGTAATCCATTTAGGAATAAGGCTGTAAAATTAAAAAAAAAATGTTGAAAAGGTGAAGAGCTATGAATACTTTCCGGATGCACTGTATCAAGATTACATTTTTGCCATAATCGCCCATTCCTACCTGGAATGCTTTAAAAACAATATTTAAAGTATTTTACGTGACTTTTTCAATCATTTTTTTTTTATACCCAAAACAAACAATAAAGAAAAACAAAGAAATTCATATGTAGGTAGAAATAGCAAACGTAGAAATGCACAAATCTGATTGACACATATAATGCTATAAAAACAATATTTAAAGCATTTTACGTGACTTTTTTCTTTATTATTTCATTCAACCCAAAACAAACAATACATTTTTAAATATAATTCATATGTAGGTAAAAATAGAAACGGTTGAAATGCCCAAATCTGACTGACACATATACAGTGTACTCAAGGCTAGCTAATACAGCTAAAATGTGAAAATAGACTCATAAATAGCGCCATTAACGTTACACCAAACGCCTACCTGAGGAAAAAAAGCGTCACAAGTTAGCGGTCATATTGTATAAGCATTAAAACTGACGCTTGCTATTCAAAGCTCACAGTTTTTCTTATTATTAACATTACAAATAGACCTCATAAATAGTTTGAAACATTACCTGCTAAAATTTCACCTCATGTTCTCACAGAGCAGCAACAACGCTTCCACGAGATTAGAAATAATTCATAAGCAGACGTTTCATAATGCACGGAGCTGTGTAAAAGTCAGCTTAGCATCCGTTAGCACTTGCCGTTTCTATGGAAACAAGCTCAGCTGTGTTGAAGCCTCCACAATATGCGGTTGTAAAACACCCGTCATTTGCAAAATATAAGCATCTCTACACAACCGTATGCATATATTGCGTTTCTAGCAAAGTTTACGATGGCAAAAATTATACGAGCAAGCAGGTTAAAACCGGAGAAACAATAAGAAAGGTATTGTTTGGATGTTTGTGACGCTGACTGAAGACGCCAGCTTTAATCACGTGACAGGAATGTATCACGTGACTTTTAAATGTTCCGGGTTTCCTGATTCATATGATGTGAGGAGACCGAAGAGGAGAATCTGGTGATATAGCACTTGTAATAACAAACATAGTGAAGCTAGTTGGGTGCAAACTAAAACATTGAATTTAAAGAGTATCATTTTTCGAATCAGCAGGTAACTGAACGTGTACAGAATTCAGCTTGTAATGGCCGCTGTTGACAGCTTCCAGCTTTTGTATAGAGAAATTGCTAGATCATGCAGTGGTTATGTAGAAACGCTGGCGCTCGTGGGCGCGTGTTACATGGCCAGCAAAACTGTTATATTTATGAGGGACTGTTATAGTCTGATAAGGCTTCATTTTGTTCCTCGTCTTGTGCGCCATAGAGATCTTAGTCAGCAATATGGACAATGGGCTATCATATGTGGTAGGTTTAAAAGTGAATAACTATCTTGTTTCATAATGAATTCATGCATTATTGATGTATTTCCATTATAAAGTAATAAGGGACATTCTACCAGAAACGTACATTATCTGTGCCTGAAATACAAACAAAAATACAGTAAATAAAAATACTTAATCCCAAAAATTTCTAAAATGGACTGATGGCTGATTTCTGGGAGTTGTTCTGTAAAGGAGTATGTCATTTATTTGGTTCTCAGATTTTTGTTCTTTATTAAAAACACTTTACAAAATGTACAAACCTGTCATTGTCTTTAGCCCAATTAAACCAACAGCTTTAATTGTTTTGTTATGCTAAAAACTGTTATTTAGGAGAAAAAAAAAACATCAGAAATAGCAACTTTATATATATATATATATATATATATATATATATATATATATATATATATATATATATATATAATACAAACAATTTTACAATTGTCCCCATGTTTCTGTCAGTCCTGTCACATTTGCATTAAATTTAACATAAAATGTGTGCAATACATGTTTAATGTTATTATGACTCAGAAGTGACATAATTTGACGGAGGAGAAGCTGACAGTGATCGAGGATGCGTTTTATCATTGAATTGTATGATTTTATGCTTGTTTTGTATGATTTTTTTTGAGGACGACAAGCTTAAGTGAGGCCCTGTCACATTTTTTTAAGTGAAAATGTACGTTTCTGGTAGAATGTCCCATATATGTTTTAATACTGCATTGCATGGAAGCTTGTTCTGTCACAGAAAAAATTACAAAATTAGTAAACTTTTGATCGGACAATTCAGAATTTTCCCTCTGAGTTTGAGTTTTTCACAATTCTAATATTTTTCTCTCATAATCCTTTTTTTTTCTCCACAGAGAATTGAAGAAAAGTTGGTTTTATATTCGAACATTCTGATTTTCTCCTTAATATAATTTCAGAAAAGGATTATTTGCAAATTCTAAATAGCAGCAATCATATTAGCAGCCAATGGCTATAAAAGTGTTTGTTATTTTGAAGTTATATCGCATGTGATTTCAGACCAAATATTCAAAGTAACATGGTAAACAATATGCAATGAACCATATCACAAGCTGTCACTGATTGAATGTGCGAATATAAAACCAACTTTACCTCAATTCACAGAGCTGCAAGATATAAACTCAAAATGTAATAAAAATGAAGAGTTATGAGTAGGCCCACACGGAATCTGCGCGCGCAGAATTCCGCAGATTTTCTGCAGATTTTTAGCCCATCATTAATTCTGTTTATTTACTTAAAGTTACCTATTTACAGTTAATCTAATTGGATTTGCATTTTAAACATTAAATACAAGTTAAAAAGATATTATTTTTACTTGTTTTAGTTTTATTACGGTTTTAGTTATGATACTCCCTAAATAATTCCGCAGAAATCCTCAGATTTTTACCAAAATTCTCCGCAGAAATAGCAAAAAACGTCCGCAGATTCCGTCTGGCCCTAGTTATGAGTCTGAATTAACAATTAAAGTGATAGCTCACCCACTCAAAAATAATTTCCCCATTATTTACTCACCCTCAAGTGGTTCCAAACCTTTATAGGTTTCTTCTGTTGAACGCAAAATAAGATTTTTTGAAGAATGCTTTAAACCTGTAACTAGGGATGCTTTGATCAGGATTTTTGTAGCCGATACCAAGTACCAATTCCTTGTCATGGTGATCGGCCGATACCGAGTACCGATTCTGATGCTTCAAGCTTTATAATGCATAAAGCACATTTTCTCTAAGTATGATACCTAAGTGGATATCTTTCCTTCCCTAGGAGAATAAATGAAGGATGTTGCAAATAATCTCTTATACATGTCTCTTATAACCATTTAGTGTGGACATGTCATGGTCCGAAGCAGCTTTACAGACAATAATAGATAAAACAATTTGTAAGAGAAATGACTAAGCATTTAGAAACATTGCAAATGAGAGAAAAAGAATCCATTATGTCTTAATGAAGAAACAATTTTAGCGCATATTTCATACATAAGTTAAAATGCACACCTATGAATGCATATTTGTTTATTGCGATAAGTATATTACAAAAAGGCATATTATTAAATATTTAAGTAAAAAAATATATTTTAACGTTTTTTTTTTTTGTTTTTTTTTTCAGCCAGGTTTTAGTGAACTTGCAATAATGTCAAAAACACATAACATCACGAGCCTCTCGCAATCTGTTCTCTTGGTTATTCACTCTCGTCTCCATGATTTCTGGGGTATTTTATCTAATTTGCGGGCGTCCCTTCCTCCACGTGTAAACCCGTAAACAGCACCTGCGATCGGTTCATGAGATCGGCCAGATTGGAGAGTACTGATTTCCGGCCGATCGATCGGAGCATCCCTACCTGTAACCATTGACTTCCATAGTAGGAAAAAGAAATACTATGAAAGTGAGTGGTTACAGGTTTCCAACATTTACCAACAACTTTTGTGTTCAATCTTAATTTTTAGGTGAACTATTCCATTAATGGTTTAAACCTTGCATTTGTGAGACACCGTTATCAGAAGAAAGAAAAAAATAAATAAATAAAATAAACAAAAAAAATCAAAAAAAAAAAAAAATATATATATATGTAAATATAAATAAAAAAACATAAGTCACATTTGTCTTTTCTTTTTCTTTATTCCATGGTGGAAACAAGCTTCCATAAAATACAGAAATTGTACAGTTATGTAAATGAAAGTGTATCCTTCATTTATTTATTTATCCTAACAGGTGCTTCAGAGGCAATAGCAAAAGCATATGCAGAGGAACTAGCCAGGCATGGCATCTGTGTGATTCTGATTAGCAATGACATCAGCAGTGTGTCGGACACTGCCAGATCCATCTCAGACTCTTACGGTGTGGAGGCCATTTGTATTGAGGTAGACTTCAATCAAGGCCCCTCGGCCTGCAAACCCATAAAAGATGCCATCAGTAGTAAAGATATTGGTTTCATCGTTAACAGTCTTGACGGGAATCTGGACAGTTCTCAAACCTTCACAGAACTCTCTGAATCTGTACTGTGGGACACTATCAATAGAAATATAGCAGCTACCACCCTTGTCACCCACCTGGCAATGCCTGCTATGATGGAAAGGGGAAGAGGAGCAGTGGTCAACATTTCCTCAGGGCGCTGCTTTCATCCGATTCCTAGAAAGGCTACATTTTCTGCATCTACGGTCAGATGGTTTACTTGTCTTCTCATTTTCCTGCCAATATATACTATTCAATTCAACTCAAGTTTATTTGTATAGTGCATTTCACAATAATAGCTTTACAATAAATGCCCATTGTTACATTGCAAACAAAATCAAAAAGATTTAAAGGTGCTGTATGCAAGTCTCTTCTGAAGCATAAAAACACCATAATATGTTTACAGAGATAGATATATATATATATATATATATATATATATATATATATATATATATATATATTAGTGGTGGGCCGTTATCGACGTTAACGTAAGATTTATCGCGCAATAAAAAAAATATCGTCGTTAATCTATTCTCAAAGTTGGGTAGGGAGCTGGGTCTATTCTACGCAAGCTATGGTGACTTTCACCTTGATATATTAGCGCGGATGTATACCTGACCTGAGCCGTCTGAGAAAAAAGTGCCCTTCTGAATCAAATCAGCAGGATGCCTGACTTTAACTGCAGTTCGGCAGTTTCTCTTCAACTCATGAACATTTCATTCATGCCTTCGTAACAAACTGGGGTATTTGATGCAAATAAATGAGTAAGGACAGGTGAGAGTGTTATGGAATTTAATAACGATTGCCAACTGGAAAGAAAAAACTTCCACATTTCGCGATGTGTGTGTGCGCCTGTGTGGATCTTGTCGGAAAATATAACGAAAAGACCTACATGACGGTAATAGTTTGTCAGTAATGCCACTAATATCTGCATACTCCACATTTTAATTCCATTTCTGTTTAGTTCAGTTATGACTTCAGTTGCATTAAGGTAATCAAAAATTGCTGTTTACATGGTAGATATTAATCAGAGTGTTGTTTTAATCATAATAAAGTATTGTTGCTCATGTAAACATACTCAATGCTTGACACACTGTCAGGGCTCTGTGAACTTGTCTTTGCGAAGCAGCATTTTCTGTATGTACGTACATCAAAAGCAGGTATGAAATGGCTGTTTGGAGCTTATGTAGGCCTACAGTTCAACATTCATGTTTAACTGAATAAACAGTTAGTAAACACAAGTACATCTTATTGAACATAATTTATTTTCATCACCAATTATCATAGTAGAACAGTTTCTCAAGCAGTTTGTGATGCATTTTGGAAACAGGAGATGAGCCCCTGGTCCAATGCGCCACCTGGCTTGAGAAACCCGTTCTCAAAGACTTATCATTTGGGTAGCACACATATTCTGAATGCCTTCGGCAGAATTCAAATGAGCCATTTTACTCTAGATTAATCTAGATTAATTTCGAGATTAATCTAGATTAAAAAATTATTCTATGCCCACCTATAATATATACATATATACACATATACATATATACACACACACATATACACACACATATATATATATATATATATATATATATATATATATATATATATATATATATATATATATATATATATATATATATATATATATATAGTGTACATTTCCAAAAGCTGGTGTCTATGTGTATAATACATATTCGATTAAGTGATCTAATAATTACAATAATTAATAATTGTATTTATTTAGAATTGCTTAAGACTTTGCGCTAGGCATGGGTTAACCGGTTTCAAGGTTTACCGCAGTTTGAAAAAGTCACACAAATTTACTGTTATACTGTTACTACGGTATATATAAGGTTTTATTTTTTGTTTACGTGTTTTTATTTTATTTAGTTTTTTATAGCAACTGTATAGCAGAAAATCCAGCAGAAAAGGACCCTCCACATCAAAAGCTACTGGTCAGCCCACGATTAAGGAAACATTTGAAAAACAAATCGCTTGTGCACCAACATACAAGCCTGCTATAGACCTGAACAGTGCAGTGGCTTACTTTATATCCAACGAAAAGAAAGACATCTAAAAATGCCTTTTCAAGTTGTAAAGAAAGATGTGTTTTTAAAACTAATGAAGACAGCAGAATCATTGATTTATTTGAATTATTTAGCCTGACATGTTTACTGCTCCAAAATATTTTAAATGTTTCTTAAAATAAAATATATTGTGTTCAATGGGAAAAAAAATTACCTAGACATTCAAAGAGAACAGATTTTAAAGCAGTAATCACAATACCATGAAAACGTGATATTTTTATGCAAGGCTATCATACCATCATAATCTTATACCAGCCCATGCCTACTTTGTGCTGTCCTTGACGCCTTTGCAGGGTTGGCTTCACCTCTTCAATTGCTACTTGCTAATGTTGCAATGTTTATCAATTCCCCACAGGCCTTCCTCGATAACTTCAGTCGATCCCTGCACTATAAATATGGTGATCAAGGAGTCTTTGTGCAGAGTCTGCTGCCTTTTAGAATCGCGTCTCAAAGACCTGAGGGTTCTGGTCCTGCTAGCTTGCTGGTGCCAAGCCCACAAGTGTATGCCAGCCACGCTCTTTCCACTTTGGGCATCTCTCACAGAACCACAGGATACTGGCCTCACACTATACAGGTATTTCTTAAATTGGTTTCCTCTAGGGTTGGGTCGATAGACGATGCCATCGTCTGTCGCCGATAGACATCACGATGCTGAGCCAACATCACAATCCTCTGCCCCACCCCCGTCGAAGCAGCAACCTGCTCTCAAAAAATACACACGTCCCGTTTACACTAATACGTCTCAGTTTTAAAATGGCATTTTAGAACGAAAACAATCCACACTGGCGTTTCACCCAGCATTTCTGAAAAAAATCTCTCCATCCACACTATACCACCCAAAACGCACATCACATGACCACACATAAACATACACACGCACACTAACACACTGCCTGCGTCTGAGCTCCAGCAGTCGGCAGGTGCTTTGAGCACAAAACCCCAGAGAGCAGTGCACGTCAGATAGTTTATCAAGGATGTACCGCTGGATCGTGTCTCACTATAGTTGTTAAACATGATATTTAATTAATGTTGTCTCTATCTAACGACTCTTTGGTCTTTTGAATCTATCAAGTAATGTGTCACAGCGTCAGTACACTGCTTCAATCTTTTGCTTTCACACTTGTACATAGTAATTTTAGTGAAAAGCTCAGATACTGTTGGCTGGTTCCTGTTGGTTGTGCACCTTTTTTACCAACCAAGCCATTATAATGACTTGATCACTCTGCCTATTCATGCCAGAGTCCCGTGGAAAAAGTGATTGACAGATGGTAATTTGTGTGTAACTTATTTTCATTTATTTATGATTTGGTCATGGGTAAAACAAAGACCATGCGGGTCAGGTAGTTGAAACTGTAGGCTACAAATAATAAATTCATTATAAATTAATTCATTATTCATAAGTTATTAATTCACTGCTACCTATGACGACGATGCCATCGTCCATCGCGATGTTTCACATTAGACATCATACGATGCCAAATTGGTCGACATCGCCCAACCCTAGTTTCCTCTTGAGCACGGTATCTACAGTGTATTTTTGTGTTTGCTTACTTTCGCCTCGTCTCTAGTTTTGACTGGTGAAGATGATGCCGGAGTGGGTTTGGATGCTGGGGTCACGCGTTTTCACAATGGCCACCTAAAAGAGATGTTTCCCATCCATATGAAAGACCAGATTTTGTGTCGACCAAACAACATGAGTGATGAAAGTGTGTTGAAACTCACTCCTATAATCAATTCTGTGTGAATTGCTTCAGATTTTCAGTATATTTGATTTCACAACATTTAGTAGTTGGATCATGATGACAGAGCTATTATATTTTTTGCACTATTGTTATATATATATAAAAAAACATATGTATAATATATTGTTTTTGACTTTAAATGCCACTTCATGCATTTAGCAAAGGTCATAATCATATTTTGAAAAGAAAAGGTTTTGTAAATGAGGTATTTATTTGAATTCCAGGTATTTTGAGTGTACTGGCTGTACTCAGCAGTGACAGGGCATATTTTACTACTGAGTGTCTGAGTAATGCAGTGTATCTCATGTAATAAAGATATGATCAATAAAAAGCTTTGATGCATATATAAAGACTACATTTTGTTTGAATAAACTTCTGATACTCTGTCTTCAGGATCATTTCCAAGTTAAATGCTTGAAGCTTTAATTATTTGGTAACACTTTTCAATAAGGTTGTATTAGTTAATGCATTTACTAACATGAACAAACATTGATCAATACATGTATTACAGCATTTGTTCATGTTATTTAACGTCAGTTAAAAAAAAAAAATTGTTCATGTTAACTCACGGTGTATTACAGTTTTTCTCAGTGGCTTTGGTGCATTTCTCACAACACTATTTACATTTGCACAACAGTTAATGCATTTCTAAAAACAATTAGCGCAAACTGCAAAACCTAGTTGATAACCTGCAAAAGCGTGTCACTTGCTCATAATGGAAAGCTCATTCCTCAAAAGCAAGTATTCATGTTAATGAAAGTGTCAGTGTCATGTTGGACTCTCAAAGGGGTCCTTAGCATGCTCAAAAATGGGATGGAGGCACTCTGGTCAAATTTCAAAGTTTTATTTTAGATTGAAGACAAAAGAGAAACCAAAAATAACATTTACTGGCCAGGAGAGTTTTCAGCATCTCTGCCTTCTTTCAGAGATACTTCCCTTTTATACCATATCTGACTCCTTCCTCTTTTCTCGCCTTCTTGCGCATCTTTTCTTGACTGTTGACCTCTGCACGTACGCACAGTTCATGCATACTGTCACCTCTAAGAACTTCTTCTTTTTCTGTGCACCCACACCCAAAAACAGCATGTGCTGCACTTGCAACACTTAGCACTTCTCTATTCTGTGCAGATAATATCTTAGCTGAACTTTTAGACAATTTCACAATAATTCATACTTTATAGTTTGATTGTTAAAGCCTTCTAATACATGGAAAATATATAAACGTTTTATCTTAACTGAAAAACACCACAAATCCCTCTCTTGGCCTCAGAAAGAGGCTACACATTATTCTATTCAATAAATCCTTAAACTAATACAATTATGTTTCATATAGAAAGGTTTTTTTTTTTTTTTTTTTTTTTTTTTCTCAGCCCGATATGTCCAGATGAGCCTGGGTCGAAAACCTCAGTGAGGAAAGACACCCAGATGACCCCCTAGTTGACGTATGGGCAGCCACAACGTGTTCATTCTGGAACATCATACCGGGCTGTTATTGTACATCAACATTTCACACTATAACATTCAGAAATAAAATCCCTATAAATGCCCTATAAACCAGTGTGCTCAGACAGGACTGGGTGGGAAACCCCTGTGGGGAAAGGCACCCAGTCGGTCCCTTAATTGGCAACATTATATATTTTAAAGATTCATTATGTATTTTCCTCTAAGCCTTTTCTTAGTTATTATTTTCATAATACTACCTTAATAAATTCTGTCTCCTTCTTATTACCCGTCATCATATGGTCTCAGATAGTTCTTGACAGCACCCTGCCTTTTACTCTTTCCACAAGTTCCTTTCCTGAGTTTTTTATTTCCAGACATAGTTAGCAGTTTGCTGTGGACTGGTTTGGAGGGGCCCACATTTCCGAGGCAGACTGCTGATCTCTCACAGCGTCCCTCCATATTTGGATGCTCTAGGCCTATCAAGCATCACTGCTCCACTCCATAACCATCTCACTCAACACTTGCCTTCCTGTACAGGTGCCTGGCCTCGCGCGACAAATTCCTGCCTTAGGTTGCTCCGCTGGCCAGCAAGAGTCTTACCCGTCTTAGGAAAAATGTCTCATGGAGACCAGTAACTGCTCTTTCCCACTGTGACCTCCCTTTCAGTTTTCTGTCAGAACTTGGTATCTCTAATGTTAGGAAAACATGCACTCAAGAACCACGTGAGCCATTGAGACCACATTTTGGAGTTTAACCAATGAGACAGATTCATTAAGTCTAAAATTAATTTGAACTTCAATTATAATTTTAAGTAAACTTTGATATCTTCACACCCATCCACTCAGCACTATGGTTTGGGCAACCACAACATGTCAACTAAGTCAATCACAATGAAAATATCTAAGCTAAACATTTCAATAGACTGCTTTTAGACTCTAAATATCTACTTAACATTTCTTATAGCACACAATATATGATGAATCAGCATCTGCAAGGAAGCACAGTTAATAGAGAGAAACAACATTCATAGGTGACATTCCTCCTCCTCCTCATCGATTTCAGGGGATATCAACAGAGGCATTGTGTAAGGGGGTGGGACTCCATCCTTCTTTTCCATTGCAGTTACTATCACCCTGTTACACAATGACCTGATGCAAGGGATGCAGCAGCATCCACAGGTTACTATTATAGCCACAAAAGTGGCAATGGAGATTAGGATGGATGTGAACATAGTTTTATATTTACCGAACACACTAGTAAGCCAATCATCAAAGGGGTTATCTACACCAGAATGTTCTGCCATTGTTTTGGAGAGGGTTTTTAATCCCTCTAGGGCCCTTGTCACTGATCCATCTGGGGCGGTATTATTGGGAATAAATGTGCAGCAAAAATCCGAAAAAAAAAGCGCACAGACCTCCTTTTTCCGCCAATAACATATCTAAAGCAATTCTGTTCTGAATGGTCATCAGTGATGTTGGTGCCAATTGTTCTGATAGGCCTTCTACTGCATCTCTAGTTAGATTGGCTAATCTCATGACATTGTAATGCACATAATTTATTCTGTCCACATTCTTATTTGGCGTGATTGGGAATAGGGCTGAGATAACGGGAATATTTTCAAAACCTGCTGCGATTTGGTCTACTAATTTATATTCGTCTGGGATCCCTCTGGGGACCCCTATTGAGTCTATGTAGGTTGGAGAATTCGTGGTTAAGTCAAATGTCGCTCCCCTTTTTCTTCTCCCGGCTATACTTCCACCCTCTCTCTCTTGTCTCTTGCCAATCAGTGTTACTGGTGCTACCAACCTGACCATTGCACATAGACCTTCGGTAGTTTTCCCTTTTATTCTCACAAACAATCTTTTCCCTCCACAGTAATAATATAGTCCTCCCCGCGCCCAAGGTCCTATTATATCCCCCGCATTGTGGATAATCTCCTTGCACCACAACTTGTTAATATGCCCTACTTTGACTAACACTGGTCCGGAGGGAGTAAAATTAAAGCAGGTGAAATTTCCTTGGTCTGCAGAGAATGGGCCTGTTTTTGTTTGGTTATTAATTGGGGGAAATATTTCCGCTAAAGTGCCACATCCTTTTGGCTTAGCCTCTCGGGTAATACTTATCATGCATCCATATCCTACTGTGTCATTTCTTATCAAGGGGGCTGGTTCTATTCTAAGGGTCGGTCTAGCTTTTGCACATGCAACACAACCTGTCATTCCTGTTTGTTTAGCTGTGGAAATCATCCATTCTAGCCACAAATTTGTTTCCCCATAGCCTGTGGCTTGTTCTAATATACCCTCTGGGGTTAATTTGGTATAGTCCATTTCAATTACTACCCTTTGTCCCTTATCCTTACTTAAGTCTTTCACTGTTTTAGTGGGGACTGTTCTATTTGGTTCTTTGAAATTTACCTGTATCAGGTGTGTGTTGTAATCTTTACCTGAGGTATCTACTCCTATGAAAAATACTGCTCGATTATGCCCATTTGATGATTTGTGAAGATTGGTTAGGGACAGTGTTAGAGGATTTTGTGTTGTGTGGTAGTCCCTTTGGAGGCTAACCCCCTGCCAGAATGGCTTCTGTGTGTTACCTAATGATGGTTGTGGGGTCCAGATTCCTGTCCATTTTGTAACTGTCTGCCATCCCCCAGTACAAGGCCAATACACATCATGTTTATCAGGTCTATCTTCCTTTTCACACTTACTTACTACCGAATTGGGTGCACAAAGGTACACATCATAGCCTCTCCAGGATGAGTTTTGTCCTCTACAGTCAACTGCACTACACAAATCAAATGTATATGATGTGGTAGACCCTTTAACATAGTCTAATTGAATTTTTCCTTTGTAATAGCTGAAGCATTTCTCACCATTCCCCGTTGCCCTCTTTGGTCTAGTTGTCTTTACTGTGGCATTTTTCCTCTCCTGTTTTTCTATTCCCAAGATTATTCCCACTATTATCAGTGCTATTACTCCTATCACTCCCACCACTTTCCAATTTTCCCACAATTTTATCCTAATTTTTTGTCTCAGTTGGTGTTTCTGTTTCCCAATCTATCTGTTCTATCCACGACATCTATCTCATGCCACAAATATTATGATATTCGACAAAATGAACGAAAAATCAAACAATGATAGGTTTATACAAAGATTTAAACAATAATAAGTTTATACAGTTTTAGGGTAGGGTATAGATTGAAATTGTTATTTCTTGTCCTTCAAAGGTTTTCTCAATTAGTTCAAGCACATTTGAGAATTCCAATTTATCCAAACCACACCCCAGCCGGGGTATTGATAGTCTGGTGATGTTCAATGTGTCACACCACTCTCTCATGCGTCTCAAACTGCTTTCAAAGTCCTCATATGTTGGCTTGTCTCTAGCTGCTATTTTTGTAATCAGATGAAAAACTATTCTGTCTGTCTCGTGTGTTACTGCACAATCCCCTTTAGTTTTCCTCTGAGCTCTCACTTTATCCACCCCGTATCTTTCCCTAAATTGTTTTGCTATGCCTGCTCCGAATGCACAATCTGCACTTACACAATGGGCTACTGCTTCCCCTTCTGGGGTTGTAAATAGATCCCCTTCTTTGTGGATTATCTGTAATGCTTGTGTTGGTATTGTTGGGTGATTTGTGAGATGTTGATCTTCTTGTTGTGTGTCTCCTGAGTGTGATTGTATTGATACTACACCTTCTACGTGTTCTCCCCCAGTCTCCCTCTCTTGGACCTGCGAAGCTAGGTCCACTCTCGTCTCCTCCAGTGATCGTGTGGGAGGGTCAGCGGGACAGCACTGGCTCAGGTGGTACCAGGTGTCACCTTTTCCTGCAAGACGAACACAGTGAGAAGTGCGTGCAATTACCTTTATTGGGACAGACCAGCGGGGTTCCTTCCATTTTCGTCTGTATATTCTCAGTCTCACCCAATCCCATGTACGATCAGGTAGTGGGGCTGGATATTCATGGCCCCTACTATGGTCAGGTAACATTTTGTCAAATGATTGTATTAATGCTACCAATTTTTCATAGTATGTCTTGTGAGCCAGTGGTTGTACTGGCTCCAGTTTCAGTGGTGAGTGTGGACCCGGAAATTGACGGCCCGTCAACAACTCAAATGGAGAGTAGCCAATTGTCCTACTCACCGAGTTTCTTACTGACATTAGTGCCAATGGTAAAGCAGCCAGCCAATTCAATTTTGTCTGTGCACAGATTTTTGCCAATTTATTTTTTAGGGTCAAATTAAGTCTCTCTACCTTTCCTTGTGATTGTGGGTGGTATACAGCACCATAATGATGCACCAGTCCCAAAGCTTTTTCTGCAGTAGCCAGGTGTTCGTTTTTGAAATGGGAACCATTGTCAGATCTTATTCTTCTTGGAAAGCCATGGCGTGGGATGTAATTATTGATTAGGCATTTTATGACAGCTGTGCTGTCTTCTCTCCCCACTGGAAAAGCTTCTGGCCACCCTGTGTATGCATCTATCATGACCAGCAGGTATCTTTTGCCCTGAACCTTATCTATCATGTCAGTGAAGTCAATGATAACCTCATCTCCAGGACCACAGGCCAATAGAAATGATCCCTGTGATGGTTTTATAGCAGGTTTTACATTGTGTTCCTGGCAAATGTGACATGACGTTATGTAGTCAGATATCAGATGTGGCATAAAAGGGTGCCACCATGACTGCAATGCACGTGACATTTGCTTGTCACTGCAATGGGCAAGGGTATGGGCCTCTTTTAAAACAGTGGGGGCTATGGAGGCAGGGAGCAGGGCTCTACCATCAGGTGCAGTCCAAAGCCCATCTTCATGTTTGATTGCACCTCTGTTTTTCCATACCGACCTTTCCTCTGGGGCAGCCTTGTCCTGCTGCTCAGCCAGGAAAGCTCTTGAAAATTCTGGCAATAGTGTAGTAACATCTGGTTCAGGGGTGACCACATATTGGCCTGACAGATAACCAGAGGCTCTTTTTGCAGCTATATCTGCAGCCTCATTTCCTCTCGAGATTAAGTCAGTTCCTTGGGAATGACCAGTGCACTTGATAATAGCCACTTTGCTAGGAAGCATTATGGCTTCAGAGAGCTCCCTTGCTTCTTTCTCATGAGTGATGGCCCTACCTGATGATGTTGTGAATCCACATCTTATCCACACCGGCAACTCCACATGAGCTGCTGACACTACGTATGCAGAGTCTGAATATATATTTACATTTTTCCCCACTGAATTTGTCAATGCATTGATTAAGGCCAATAACTCTGCTCTCTGCGCTGATGGTTTCCCAACTAATGGTTCTGCCACTCTTGTAACAAACTCGCCATCCTGTAATTCTACCACAGCAAACCCTGCTTTTAATGTTCCATCATCTGCCCTGTGGCAGCTGCCGTCTGTGAACAGCGTAATAGGGTCATCTGTTTCAGGAAGTGGAGAGGCTTGCAAGCCCTCTCTTGTCACTGATAATCTGTCTGTTAATGGTGCACAGTCATGAGGCTCTCCGTCTGTCATTAGGTCAGCGATGTTGACACCGCTGTGGCTGTAGGTAATATTTGGGGCGGTTAGGGTTTTTATCATCCTCCTCTGTCGTAAAGCAGAGAACGTAAAGGAGCTTGAATTGACAAAACTAACCACGGTGTGGGAGGTTAGAATCAACAATTGATGTCCCATCACAATATGTGCTGTTTTTTTTATTATCTTGGCCAGTCCTGCGGCGAACCTAGCACAAGGAGGCTGTCTGGCTTCTACTTGGTCTAGTAATACACTGGCATACAGCAAAATTCGTCTATTCCCTGATTGTTTTTGGTATAGTACCCCATGTGCACTGGTAGTTGTTTCTGATACATCTAATTGAAATGGTAGGTCATAATCTGGTGTGCACAAATTACTACAGTGTGCTAGTTCTGCTTTTGTTTTCTGGAATGCCTCTTCCGCTTCTACTGTCCAATCTAACCTAGCTGTTAAATTTCTCATCCCATGCTCTTTTACCAAGTCCCTAAGTGGGCTAGTGAGGGCCACGTATTGTGGGACAAAATGTCTGCTAAATCCTGTCAATCCCAGAAATGACAACATTTCTTTGACAGTTTGTGGCTTTGGATGTGTTAGTATGTCTGTCTTGTGTGTTGGTGACACCCCATTTCCACTCACTCCCACTACTCTTCCTAGGAAGGTGACTGTCTGCCTGCAAACTTGTAGCTTTTCTCTACTAACCTTCAATCCTGCCTCCCATAGTCTTTTCAATATGATTTCTGTAGCCTTCAGGCAGGCTTGTTGTGTTGGTGCTGCAATTAACAAGTCATCGACATACATTACTGTGACTACTCCCTCAGGTAGTTGGCAGGGTTCTAATTGCTGCTTTAGAACTTGATTAAAAATACCTGGGCTGAGGATGAATCCTTGGGGTAATCTGTTGTAGGAGTACTTGGTTCCTTGAAAAGTAAATGACAAGCAGTCTTTGCATTCATCTGAAATTGGAACACAGAAGAAAGCATTTGCCATGTCTATACAAGAGAACCACTGATGTGATGCATTTACCATTGACAGGGCTGTGTATGGGTTTGGCACTGCTACTATTGGCATTGTGACTCTGTTATTGATTTCTCTTAGGTCGTGCACCATTCTGTAATTTCCCCCATTTTTTGGCACTGGAAAAATTGGGGTGTTCCAGTGTGACTGGTGAGTGGTCAGCACTCCTGACTCCACCAGTCCCTCTATGATTGGTCTAATGCCATTTATGGCTTCTGGTTTATTTCTGTATTGGGGAACCCATACAGCAGGGCCATTTGAAATGTCAAATGTGACGGGCTCTATGTCACAATACCCCACATCAGTTGGTCCAGTTGACCATAGTTCTTCTGGCATTGAAGTGATTAGTTCCTCTGCCCCCTCCCCATCAGTTTTGTCCCTGCCATGACACCTGGAAATCCATTGGTGCTCCAAGACAGCTAAATCAGTGGTTTCATCCACTATTTTGTAACTGTCTGCTGATGGGGAGTAAAATAACTGTGTATTGTCTGTGGGTTCCCAGTCTGTTAGAGCCAGTAGTTTCTTTGTCATTGAGCCCAGCTCTCTGGCCTCATGATTAGGGTGTAATGCCAGTGATATGTGTGGGGCAGCTGTCTGCCTCATTCTATACCAGCTCTCTTGTTCATCTGTTAGGCAGATTGGGGCCACTACACCCTCTTTTCCTATTAATAGGCCTGTCCCCTTAAGGCTCCATTGGGGCATCTAGTGGGGGAGTAAAAATATCTAACGTATATATCCAGCCTTTCCATTTCTGGAAAAGTGAATAAGCTCCTGTTTGTGATGGGGATAATAGTGCCCAGTAAATATCCACACAGGTGTCTGGGGTAGGTGATGGTGCTAGTAACCACTGACCACTTCCCACTCCTCCCTGTAGGGAGCAATTCACTTCCTGTCCTGTTGGAAATGACACTATGACCCCTTCTGGGGTACATAATATACTTGCCCCTGCTTTTATCAGTAGGTCTCTGCCTAGTAACGGGACAGGGGAGCTGGTGGAGTATAAGAAAGAGTGGGTCAATTGTTGACCTGCTATTATAACAGGGAGTGATTTGGTTAATGGCCAGCGTTGCATGTCCCCAGAGAAACCTATGACTTCTACATGTTTTTTAGATAAGTTTTGTTGTGAAATGCCTTCAATAACAGTAGAATATGTAGTTCCAGTGTCCACTAAAGCCTTTATATCACTGCTATTGACTGTGATTGTCAAGAGGGGCTCAGCCAACGCCCTCTTTTTGGTTTTCTGTGGGGACCTTCATGCTTGATAACCTTCCTCAGCTCCTTCACATTCCAAATGGAGTGGTTGTTGGTAGCTTGGTTGGTTAGGTGGCACCGGCCTGTTTCCCCACCCTCCTCTACGGGGGTGACTTCTACTGTTTTGGCTGCCCCTACCCCTATTTGATTGTCCCTGTTGGGTGGAGTTATTCTTTTGGCAATCTCTGGCCAGGTGACCAGGCTGTCCACATAGATAGCAGGCAATTCCACCGCTGGGGCATATATTGGCCCAATGTCCAGTCCCCCCACACCCAAAACAGCTTCTTGTGTTTCCTCCAGTAATCCTTTCCCTGTAGTTACCCCTCCCTCTATTCCATTGCTGGGGTGGCTGTTGATATTGAGGAGTTTGGTTGGTCACAGCCTGTGTGTGGGCTGGCTGGCTGGATACAGCAGCCAGAGGTTGCTGTGTCATTTGCTTTGGCCCTTTATTCTTTGCTAATTTCTTTCCTCTAATTGTAATTTTAACAGCTCTTTTTGATGAAATGAACAGTTGGATGTGCCAAAACTTTCTTCAGTTAAACAAAGAGAAAACTGAAGTCATTGCGTTTGGGAACAGAGATGAGGTTCTCAAGGTGAATGCGTACCTTGGCACTAGGGGTCAAACAACAAAAAATAAGGTCAAGAATCTTGGTGTGACTCTGGAGTCAGATCTGAGTTTCAGTAGTCATGTCAAAGCAGTTAGTAAATCAGCATACTATCATCTCAAAAACATTGCAAGAATCAGATGCTTTGTTTCCAGTGAAGACTTAGAGAAACTTGTTCATGCTTTTATCAGCAGCAGGGTGGATTACTGTAACGGCCTCCTCACGGGCCTTCCCAAAAAGACAGTCAGACAGTTGCAGCTCATCCAGAACGCTGCGGCCAGGATTCTGACCAGAACCAGGAAATCAGAGCACATCACACCTGTCCTCAGGTCTCTACACTGGCTCCCAGTTACATTCAGAATAGATTTTAAAGTACTATTACTTGTCTATAAATCACTAAATGGCCTAGGACCTCAATACATTACAGATATGCTCACTGAATACAAGCCTAATAGATCACTCAGATCTTTAGGATCATATAAACTAGAAATTCCAAGAGTTCAGTCAAAGCAAGGTGAATCGGCTTTCAGCTACTACGCCCCTCGCTGCTGGAATCAGCTTCCAGAAATGATCAGATGTGCTCCAACATTAGGCACGTTCAAATCCAGACTGAAAACACATCTGTTTAGCTGTGCCTTTACCGAATGAGCACTGTGCTACGTCCGACAAATTGCACTTTTAAGTTTTTCTCTTCTTTTTCATTTTTTTACAACCTGTTTTAACACATTTTTGTCTGTTTTTATCATCTGTTTTTATTTTATTTTTTCTTATACTTGTTTCTTTTATTCCTGTTTATGTAAAGCACTTTGAATTGCCACTGTGTATGAAATGTGCTATATAAATAAACTTGCCTTGCCTTGCCTTTTGTAGTTTCTGTATGTCCCCATCTTCTTTTTCAGCCCTTTCTACTGCTTTGTCTATGAAGTGTACAGCATACCTTTTCCACTTCGCGTCACCACTGCCTGGTACCTCAGGGGACTGTTCCATGGCCTGTGCCACACCAGGTGGAGCTCCCTGCAACACTGCAGCCCTGAAAATTCTATTAGTGACAGGGTTAGACATTGGGTTTTCATCACATGCTTCTTCCCACTCTTGGCAGCACCTATTTATGTATGCTGCCCCATTCTCACCAGCCCTGTGTTTAAATTTCATGTTTTCAAACATGGTATCTGGGGTGGGGAATTTGTCTCTTATGGCTTGGCACAATGGTGACTGACCCCCTGCAGTAACCAGTGGGGTTCTGTTTCCAGTTGACACTGTGTTAGCCATGTTTTCTACTTCTGTTATCTGATAGGCTGATAACACCCTGCTCATTATCTGCCTCAGGTCTCCCACAGACAGCACCTGTCCATGTGTGAGTGCAAAAAGCTTGTTAATCCATCTACCCCCTCCCTCTGTAATGGCTGGTAGTTTTTTCACTAAAGTCTCTAAATCAGTTAGAGACCATGGTTGGTAGATAGCGCAACTGCCATTTGGACCTGCCACGAGGGGCATGTTACTCACCCTCCCTATATCTGACAGTGACTTCATTTTCTTTGCCTTCACTCTCTCACTTCTTCTTTTCAACATAGGAGGTGTTGGAAACGCTTCTCTACTACAGTCCTCATCTCTGCTCTCACTTCCTGAACTCTCTACTTCCTCCTCATTTATGTCTCTAAGAGTCACCTTCCCTTCAATAAGCATTTCTCTTGCCTCTTGGCCCCAATTTTGAAAGTTCGGTGTCGATGTTGGCCTGTCACTCATTACTGATCCTTCTTCATCTTCCATAACTTTTTCATGATTTAACATACCTCCTCTCTGGGTGCTGAGTGAGCGCCTCCTGATAGAAGGGCCAGCCCCATCCTCTCCTACCTCCTTCTGTAGTTCCCTTATTGATCTTTCATTTTCCTCTAACATACTCTCTAACAGTTTTAATGTATTGCTCTGCACCGCTGTGTCCCCTGCTACTTCTAAGTCCAACGTTCCTCCCTTAACCTCATGCATCACCATCTGTTTTCATGCTTTTTCTTTCCCTTCTATTGCTGGATTGTATGGGGGCGGTGGATCTGGGTATAATTTTTGTACCACAGGGGCGGTTGCAATAGGTTCAATTTTTTCTCCTGTGTTGGTTCCTTGTTTCTTTTTTGATTTTAATACTGCAGCTGCCAATGTTATCCTTGCCCATCGTCTAACATGGGCACCTAATTCTTTTCCCTTTTTCTCATGTGCTCGTTTGTGAAATATTCCTGCTTCTATTTGTTGGTGTCTAATTAGCGCTTCCTGTGCCCTGACCTATTTTGCTCCAACTTTCTGAAACAGAGATCCCTTTTTTTCCATACAACCTGTGCCATAATGTTCAATCATTTCTTGTCTGCACAGTTCTAACTCTTTCATGCAACTCCTCATATCTTTTGGTTCTGTCTGACTTTGTATTATCACGATCATTTTTTCCCATTGTTGCCCCAATGTAGGACATCCATATTCCTCACATTCTCTATCAAATTCACCCTCCATAATTTCTTCGCGCGTTAGATGTTTCTAGACGTCCTTAGTTTTCGTTCCCTATTCTATTCTAAACCCTGGTTTTCTCTAATAACCTTTTTTTTTCTAAACCCTAACTTTCCGTTATGCTGAACAAAACAATTTGTACTAGGATTTATCCCAGTAATTCAATTTCCTCTTTTTTTCTATATATATATATATATATTTTTTTTTTTTATCCCTAACCAAGTACCTTCACAGGGAGAAGGATTTCCTCTGCAAAGACTATCATGAATGTCTCTGACCCTGGTATTAAGATAGTTCTACCTCCGTCGAGAATAGAATTGCTCTTAATCAAATACCTCCTGGGGAAGAGGGTTTCCTCCGGATTTCTCTTCGCAGAAAAATCGCCCCTATACCTTATCAAGAGTCTTCTACCTCCGTCGAGAATAGGATTGCTCTTAATAAATTACCTCCTGGGGAAGAGGATTTCCTCCGGATTTCTCTTAGCAGAAAAATCGCCCCTATTCTTTATACCTTGAAGGGACAAGGATTTCCTCTGAATTCTAGCAATTCACCCTAAATCTTCACTCTATCGCGCGTCACACTCACCTTCTCAAAATTTCACAAAATGTAATTTTTTAGCATATTATTTCTGGTTTCTCCTTCACTTTGCATCAGGATTTGAGGATTGAGGATTGAGTTCATCCCTCTGTTCACTAAAGATTCTCCTTTTCCCATCACGTCTCGGGGTCACCAAAATTGTTGGACTCTCAAAGGGGTCCTTAGCATGCTCAAAAATGGGATGGAGGCACTCTGGTCAAATTTCAAAGTTTTATTTTAGATTGAAGACAAAAGAGAAACCAAAAATAACATTTACTGGCCAGGAGAGTTTTCAGCATCTCTGCCTTCTTTCAGAGATACTTCCCTTTTATACCATATCTGACTCCTTCCTCTTTTCTCGCCTTCTTGCGCATCTTTTCTTGACTGTTGACCTCTGCACGTACGCACAGTTCATGCATACTGTCACCTCTAAGAACTTCTTCTTTTTCTGTGCACCCACACCCAAAAACAGCATGTGCTGCACTTGCAACACTTAGCACTTCACTATTCTGTGCAGATAATATCTTAGCTGAACTTTTAGACAGTTTCACAATAATTCATACTTTATAGTTTGATTGTTAAAGCCTTCTAATACATGGAAAATATATAAAAGTTTTATCTTAACTGAAAAACACCACAGTCATCAAGATGAAAAGTCCTGACACCATTGTTTATGAACAAGATAGTCAAATGGCTTTGTGATGTTTTCATTATGACACTTTACTCTGTACATTTTTTTCAGTGCAAAAAAAGTCAGATTTAGGTGACACTTCCTGAAAATGCTCAAGACAGCACTATATACTATTTGCACAGCCATTTGAAAACTACAGTAAAGTCAGACATCACTGCATTTAGTGAGATATTGGAGTACAAGACACTGAATACTGTATGTATGTTTCACATTTTTACTGCATTTGCTCTTTGCAATTCTAATTTAGTTACAGCATTGTGCAAAAGAATAAATAAACCCTTATTTACAACAAACATAAACTTCCTTTGGGTAGAGCTGTGCACAACTGTAAACAATATTGCAGTACATATTGGAACTGAACCTACAACATGCATAGGTCTGTAAATCATTCATGAAATTGTTCAATTTAGAAAACATTTTCAGGAAAAAAATTGTTATAAAATTTGCTTGACAGATTTTGACTAGTTCAACATTTTTGTATGTAATGATTCAAGTATTGAAATGAGGACTATTAGTTTGATATGGAATGACTATTCAGCATTCACAAAGTTAGTTAATTTTTACTGACATGACATAAGCAACTGATAATGTTATAAAACAGCAGAGAGTTGTATGAAAGCAATTGATGCATGTCCAAAAGCATTTGCAATTTGTTGGAAGGAATGAGAAACTGCTACTATGATGTGCACAAATGACTAATTGTTTTGAGAAATCCATTAACTGTTGTGCAAATGTAAATAGTGTTGTGAGAAATGCACCAAAGCCACTGAGAAAAACTAACTAATGTTAACAGGCATGGATTTGGATGTTAATAATGCATTAGCACATGTTAAACTATGATTAATAAATGCTGTACAAGTACCGTTCATAATTACCTCTGGTTAGTAAATACATTAACTAATGAAATCTTATTGTAAAGTGTGACCAATTATTTTTTATGTTTGGATCAGTCCCAAGATTAAACTTCTTTCTCTATCATATAAACTCTAGTCATGCTGACTGTCATGCCAGTATTATCTTTCTAAATGAGTGGATAAGGTCAAATGTTGTGTCTCGAGAGCCAAGAACACATAATACACTCGGTTTACGTAATCCCACGTATGTTAACCTTAACGAAAGTACAAAACAAAGATCAGACTTTATTTTTTTAGCAATAAATCCCTATAGTGTGTTTAAAATGGAAATCCAGCAGTCTCTATGTAGAAAAAAATACTTCAGAAAATGTTTTCATAAATCGTTTTTCACAATCAAGTGTGAAATAGAGTCAAATGTTAGTGAATGATGTCTTTTTTTTTTACTATTATAATAACTATTTTGGGTGTCACGGTGGCGCAGTGGGTAACACGATCGCCTCACAGCAAGAAGATTGCTGGTTTGAGCCTCGGCTGGGTCAGATGGCATTTCTGTGTGGAGTTTGCGTGTTCTCCCTGTGTTTGCGTGGGTTTCCTCCGGGTGCTCTGGTTTCCCCCACAGTCCCAAGACATGTGATATAGGTGAATTAGGTTAGCTAAATTGTCCGTAGTGTATGTGTGTGAATGAGTGTGTATGGATGTTTCCCAGTGATGGGTTGCAGCTGGAAGGGTAATCACTGTGTAAAACATATGCTGGATAACTTGGCAGTTCATTTCAGTGTTCATCATTCATTGGTGACCCCAGATTAATAAAAGGACTAAGCCGAAAAGAAAATGAATGAATAACTATTTTGATGGATTGATTTATTTTGTTGTTCTAAAAATAATTATTTTTTAATTATTTCTAGTCAAATATGCTAATAACGCAACACTATACTTGAGGACTGTACTACCTGTTTATCTTAGGAAACCTGTTGGAAAACAATTATTTTTGCTGTTAAGATAACAGTCGTGCATCCATAACAACAACATATAAAGTACATTCATGCCATATAATCATGCATGAGAAACACAGGTAAACATATCCGAACTAAATATTCCAGCTCCAGATGTCAAGGTTGAAAATGGTTGGAGTCTACACAATGATAATGTGACAATCTTTGTTTTGGTTCAAAACTGCCTCCTCGATAGGAAGTGGAAGGTTTAACAAAAACTTGTTACACACACATCTCTCTTGAGTCCTTCCCGAGCAGTCTTTTTGAGTCTTCTTCTCTGTGGTTTGATATTTGGTAAGTAAATTTATTTGTCATTTATCAAAGAAAAGACAAAATGTATTTATTCATTTACATTTTAACGGTATTGTTTGGGGTCATTTAGGTATTTTTTAAAGGAAATTGTTATTGGTTTGAACTTTTTATCCTAAAATGTATGGTTTCCGCAAAAAAAAAAAAATATTGAGCAGATTTTTTTGAACATTGTGAATAATTTTAGCATATCTAAAGTATAAAACTTTTAACTTTTGCTTTTTTATATTATTACTTTACATTTATTTCTGATAAAGTAAATGTTGCCTTGGTGAGTATAGGAGACTTCTTTAATAAACATAAAAAACCTTTTACTAACACTTAGTAAATTCACTTTTACTAAGTGAATTTATTTGTCATTTATCAATGAAATTATCAAATTTATTTCTTTATTTACAATTTAATTGTAATGTTTGGGGTCACTAAGGTGTTTTTTTTTTTTTTTTTTTACATGAAAACTATTGTATTCTAAATAAATGTCACTGATTTGAACTTTTTATTCAAACCGTCCACAAAAAATATTGAGCAGATTTTTTTTTACATTGTGAATAGTTTTAGCATATCTAAAGTATAAAACTTTTAACTTTTGCTTTTTTATATTATTACTTTACATTTATTTCTGATAAATAAATGTTGCCTTGGTGAGTATAGGAGACTTCTTTAATAAACATTAACAAAACATTTTACTAACACTTAGTAAATTCACTTTTACTAAGTGAATTCATTTGTCATTTATCAATGAAATTATCAAATTTATTTCTTTATTTACAACTTAACTGTTATATTTGGGGTCATTAAGATATTTAGATACTTTTTTAGAGGAAAACACATACGGTTATAAAATATTGTATTTTAAATAAATGTTTTGAACTTTCTATTTAAAGTGTGCAAAAAATATCTAGTAAAATATTATTTACTGTCATCATGGCAAAGATAAAATAAATCAGTTATTAGAAATGAGTTATTAAAACTATTATGTTTAGAAATGTGTTGAAAAAAAATCTTCTCTCCGTTAAACAGAAATTGGGGAAAAAAATAAACGGGGAAGCTATATATATATATATATATATATATATATATATATATATATATATATATATATATATAGTATAGTATATATATATATATATATATATATATATATATATATACTCATATACTTTGTAGTGCATATGTCTTGCTGTCCACTAGTGCCCTTGATAAAACTTGCACTCAGGAGCAAAACTACTCATTAGCTAGAGCCCTACCAGATGTTTACGTGGCCTTTTTCTGATGAAAAGGCAGTCTGGACTGGCTAAAATGCTGACAAAAAACTTGAAAAAAAAAATTGGCTTTCTGGTCTAAAATCTGATTTGATTTAAAATTGTTTATCTAGTCTGTCAATATGGCAAAAGTGGTGTTTGGCTTCATGGGCTTAACAAGTGCCCTCATAATTCAGCAAAATGGACTAACCTAACATGATAACATTTTATTTATTTATTATTTTTTACGCACACAGTTGAAGTCAAAGTTATTAGCACTCCTGAATTATTAGCCGCCCTGTATATTTTCCCCCAATTTCTTTTTAACTAAAGTAAGATTTTTTTCAACACATTTCTAAACAATAGTTGTAATATCTAATTTCTAATACTGAGCTCTGTTATCTTTGTCATGATGACAGTGCATAATATTTTCTAGATATTTTTGAAGATACAAGTATACAGCTTAAAGTACAATTTAAAGGCTTATCTAAGTTAATTATGTTAACTTGGCAGGTTAGGGTAATTAGTCAAGTTATTGTATAATGATGGTTTATTCTGTAGAGTAAGGAAAATAAATATTGCTTAAAGGGGCTAATAATTTTGACCTTAAACAGGTTAAAAAAAATTAAAAACTGCTTTTATTCTAGCCAAAATAAAACAAATAAGACTTTCTCCAGAAGAATAAATATTATCAGACATACTGTGAAAATTTCCTTGCTCTGTTAAACATCATTTGGAAATTATTTGAAAAAGAAAAAAACAATTCAAAGGAGGGCTAATAATTGACTTCAACTGTATAAAACTACTCGAAAACGTTCCACTTTGCATTTTGTTACAATTTTGCATTTTGTGCTTATTACAGAATTATAAGCTCAGATAAAGACTGAGCATTGCTAATGTCACCATAAGTGAAGTTTCACAAACTAATTTCGAGAGGAGCACGTGATATGATTGAGCATGTCTGGCCTCTCATCTGTAATCAGTAATAATTCAATCAGAGTGATCCAAGCTTACTATAAATGAATCGTTTTCTCCGTACTGCTCTATCTTCATTTTGGAAGAATCCCCCCTTCCACCCCATCTCCTCCTTTTCCTCCCTTTTCTAAGGGGGGGGCTCTCGAGACCTACCTGATCTCGGATCCTCTTATATGCTTATTGACCGGGCGGGAGCCTTGGGCTCAAGTATCTCCGAGCTCAGGGTTCTCTCCCGGGACAGCATGCCAAACCTGCTATAAACGCTAAGCATAAGTGGGAACTCTTGAAATGTTTTGGGTTTCTGAGGTAAAAACCTTGGTTCCCATGGTCAGCCTATACTGTATATTGCTCAATGTTAAATCCATCAACTGTGCTTGTACAAAATGCTGCCAGTTTATCCAATTAATAAAAATGTCTTCTTTTTTTTTCAGGAATTCAATTAACGTTACAGATGGGCGAGTGGGATTTCCTCGGACGACTGCTGGATAGAGTCCAGACGCACTCCACAGTAGTGGGAAAAATCTGGCTCACCGTCCTGTTTGTATTTAGGATTCTAGTCCTTGGAGCCGGCGCTGAGAGAGTGTGGGGTGATGAGCAGTCCGACTTCATCTGCAACACGGAGCAACCGGGATGCGAAAACGTCTGCTACGACCGCGCATTCCCAATCTCACACGTCCGCTTTTGGGTGCTTCAGATCATCTCTGTGTCCACGCCAACTCTGGCCTACCTGGGCCACGTCGTCCACGTCATACACGTCGAAAAGAAAGTGCGAGAGATGATGAAGAAAGAGCTTCAGAATGAGCAAATCAATCTCTTCCTCAAGAAAGGCTACAAAGTTCTCAAGTACAGCCGGGAAAACGGGAAGGTCAACATCCGTGGACGTCTTCTGAGAAGCTACATTCTGAGTTTGCTTTGTAAGATACTACTAGAGGTGGGTTTCATTTTGGGCCAATACTATCTTTACGGTTTCACTCTTAGGGCTCAATATGTCTGCAGCTACTTCCCATGTCCTCACACGGTGGACTGTTTTTTGTCAAGGCCCACTGAGAAAACCATCTTCATTTGGTTTATGCTGGTGGTGGCTTGCATTTCTTTGCTCCTAAATGTGATTGAGATCTTATATCTTTGTGCCAAGAAGATAAGCGAGTGTCTCAGCCGCAAAAAAGACTACACCATCACTCCAGTGACCCCTGTCGTGAGCAAAAAGGACTTTAAAAATACAGATCAGGTGATTCAGAATTGGATGAACCGTGAGTTGGAGCTTCAGAGGAGGGAACCTGGCAATGAGGCGACCAAGAGCTTGGCTTCAGAGGGTCGCAGTGCTGACATGCAAGAGGTTCATATCTGATCAGCAGGCCTTTGTACATAAAGGCTTTCACACGGGCAACTTAAGCAAACAGTCAGTCATACAAAGCGACTCGTGCATGGTCATGACCGTCCGGCTTTAAGCACACGATGAGCTGCCTCTCTCTGTTTAACAGATCAATAATGTATTGCTGAAATTTGTGATGTTTTTCTTTTATTTTTTGTGTCTAAAATTACTTTCTGTGTAAAGGTTCAATGCATTTTCAAAACCGTGTCATGTAAACTGTTCTGTTACAATCTGTTTCTTTATTTACACAAAAATAAATGTGTTTGATTGCAGTTTTTTTATGCGCAGCAAAATAAAATAATATAAAAACATTATATAAAGATCATTCAAACAATCATTTCTTTTTTATTCAAACTACTGTGCTGATTAATATTCTGTCATTTTTCTTTCTGATGAATAGGTTACATTATTATATTCAAGAGCGGACTTAGTTATTTGGGGGCCCTGAGCAATTCCAGGTATGGGGCCCTAGCGTTGAAACTCAAAACACTCTCCTTTCTTTAGATATTTTTTTCTCTGTAGATTAGGGTTTTTTTTTTGTGTGTTTTTTTTTGTAAATAAATTGCATATTAAAAGTTTTTAAATGTATATAAAAAGTATACAAAAATATTTAAAGTATTTTTATATATTTGAATATTTAAAGAAAACATTATCTTCTTAATGTAATGTAAATTTAAATGCAACAAATTTACAAATAAAAAAACTAGTTCACAAACTATGTACAGTTAATTAGTAACTTTTGTGATTAGACTTTAATAATAATAATTTTTAAAAAAAATGAAACAAATTTAATTCACAATTAATCAATCTTCCAAACTAATTACCATTTTTCTTATGAATTGAATAATTGCTGTGTGTGAATCGGGGGCCGTTTCACTGGAAAATGTTGTTTTATTTGAACAGGCCCTCTCTTAACAAGCTCACAGCGCTCATCACCTTAGAGGTGTTTCGGCCAGAAAGCCGAAGTGGAAGCTACGTTTCATTGTTTCTCTTATTTCTAATTTTTTCCCCAAATTTTGTCAAAATTCTTTGTCTTGCACACTCTACCTGCCTTTACTCTGATCGCTGGCAGATTGGCGATGTCTTTGAACCGCTCACACACCTCATGCATGTGCAGTACAGAAGGAACGTTCCACTATTTTTGGGGGTCCCCGGTTTTGAAAAGAAGTAATAACGTTAAAAACTTAACGGTTATAGAAATATCTTACAACATATGAAAAAAAAAATGTATAAAAGAGCTATATGATTAATATAGGCTTCTTGGCATTGGCCAGGGGGCCCTAATTCTCCGGGGTCCTAAGCGGCTGCTTACCTCGCCCACCCCTGTCCACCCCTGATTATATTACACATTATTCATGCATTTTCCTTCAACTTAGTCCCTTTATTAATCAGGGGTTGCCACAGCGGAATGAACCGCAACTTATCCAACATATGTTTTATGCAGCGGATGCCATTCCAGCTGCAACCCAGTACTGGGAAACACCCATACACTCACATTCATTCTCACACATACACTACGGCTAATTTAGTTTATCCAATTCACCTATAGCGCATGTATTTGGACTGTGGGGGAACTGGAGCACCCAGAAAAAACCCACGCAAACACGGGGAGAACATGCAAACCCCACACAGAAACGCCAACTAGCGTATATATACAGTATATATATATATATATATATATATATATATATATATATATATATATATATATATATATATATATATATATATATATATATATATATATATATATATATACACACACAAACAGTCAAGCCTGAAATTATATAAAATATATACACAGTTAAACCTGAAATTATTTAATTATTTATACCCCAAGAGTATGAATAATTTCGGACTTGACTGTATATATGTATATAATCATTTGTTTGTCTTAAAATAAACACATTTTCATTTTAAACACAGTTTCTCGGGATTTACTGAACATATTAGGTAATTAAATATTTCTTTTATTCTATGAAGTAATTTCTGAAAACTTTTCTTTCAAGTTGTATTTTTATTATTTGAATTGTAATGCTATCTGTATGGGTCAGAGACTTGAGTGTAGTATATACTATTGTTAAAGCCTTTCAATCATTAATGTGGCACTCCTGTGTACTTGCGTTCCAAATCCAGCTCTTTTTCATGACCATTTGACAACGTGACAGTCTGCCACTTTCAGCCATTACGCAATCTTAGTAAAGCCCAAAAATCAAGGTTCAACTTTTCTCGTCTATCACTTGGTATACGGCTTAGTTTCTAATAGGTGCAGCTCGCTAAAGGTAAGTGTGAGATCAATATAACATTGTTGGTGTTTTTTCGTTTATGTATTGTTTTAAAGATTGAATGCTAATTTAGAATAAAAAGGTGTTGCCTGTGATGTAAAAACAGTGTTTAGGAATAGTTAAAAATAATGACAGAATCTGATTGTAATTAAGATAAGTACTTAATTGCTAATACCTAATTAATCATCTTAATGATTCTTATTTACCTTAAACTAAAGACATAGACAGTAAAGTTGTAAAGAATGAATTTAACAATATGTGCATGTATTCTTTTTTACCTTTAGTTATGTTTTCAATTAAAAACATTTTTAATTAAAGGTTGTTTTCTGTCATCTAGTAATACCAGTATGTACATTCAGCATCAGTAGCACTTTCTTTTCATTTTTCACCAGCACCATATATTTAAAAAAAACTTAAATTACCCATTTATTAAACTTTATTAAATGCAAAATAACATTAATTTATTTAATTTGTTATTATTATTTTCATTATTATTTATTTTTTAAATTATCATCTATTCTTCATATCAAATCTGAGTAGAATTGAGCTTTTCTTCATGTCAAATCTGAGTACAATAGTTCATCTTGTTTAAAGGGCTTATTAATAATTAAGTATATTAATCTATTAAGAGTGTGGCATTAATGAAGTCTAGTTAAAAGGCTTATTGATTAAGTTTAACCTACAGTGGACTTTGTATGTAATCTGTGTTCCCTCTCTTTCTTATGTCTTTTTAGTAAAAAACAGTGTGAGCATCAGAAACCATGGGAGACTGGGGATTTCTCTCATCGTTATTAGACAAAGTACAGTCTCACTCCACCGTCGTTGGCAAAATATGGATGAGCGTGCTTTTCATCTTTCGGATCCTGGTGTTGGGAGCAGCGGCGGAGAGCGTTTGGGGTGATGAACAATCAAGTTTGGTTTGCAACACCTTGCAACCCGGTTGTGAAAATGTGTGCTACGACTGGCAGTTCCCTATCTCACACATCCGCTTCTGGGTCTTGCAGATCATATTTGTATCCACTCCGACTTTGGTGTACCTCGGCCATGCGGTGCAGGTCATTCACATGGAGAAAAAACTCAGGGAGAAGAAAAAAATCCTTGGCGAAGGCCACATGTTGAAGGAACCCAAATACACCGACAGCCAAGGCCACGTCACGATTAAAGGAAACCTCCTCGGCAGCTATCTAACCCAGTTGTTTTTTAAAATCATCCTTGAAATCGCGTTCATTGTTGGACAGTATTATTTATACGGCTTTATTATGGTCGCCAAGTTTACATGCTCTCGTTCCCCTTGCCCTTACACTGTTGAATGTTTCATGTCTCGTCCCACTGAAAAGACCATCTTCATTATATTTATGCTAGCGGTGGCCTGTGTATCTCTGGTACTGAATGTCATAGAGGTGTTTTACCTGCTGTTCAAAAGGGTGGGATGTCGGAAGAGACGAACACATACTGTTACCACGGCTAAAAACCCCGCCAGTTTGTCCTCCTCCTGGCAGATGAACTCTGAAGATGCTCTGAAGCAAAACAAACTCAACAAGCAGTACGAGAGCGGACAGAGTCTTGGAGGAAGTCTGGATGGGGCGAAAGAAGACATGCAATTGATGGAAGACCATTAGATGTTGACTGTTGTCTCTCAGAAACATCTTTATAATTAAATTTTGCATTGTTCAGTATTTAGTCATTTGACTGTTGTATGATACTTATCAAATAGATTGTGTTTAATTATTGTATGATCATTTCGTGCACAATGCATGTTGTAATTGGATAGTTTTGATAAACTATGGCACAAAAACACTCATTGCTGTATGATTGTAAATACTGTGTAAATATATGTATTAAGAGTAAGCAAACTCTAAGAGTAAGCATCTTTTGCTTAATTTTCACTGCCTGTTTTTTTTTCTCGTTACAAAATATAAATTTATAGCAATGCGTGTTCTGAATGTAAATGTGATGTTCAGAGAACAATGACAATTTCCTTGTTTGAAATAAAACTTGAAACTGAATTCAAACTCCTTCATTGCATGACATTGTCTTCAATTAAATATATATGTTTATTAATATGTTTATTTATCTATTTATTTAAATGCACATGATGAATATCATTTCGTACAGTACCAGGTGATGATTATATTATAGTATATTATATTATATGTTAATATTATATATACATACACTAACGGTCAAAAGTTTGGGATCAGTAGGATTTTTAAATGTTTTACAATAAGCTTATCCTGCTCACCAAGGCTGCATTTATTTAATCAAAAATACAGTACAAATTGTGAAATGTTATTGCACTAAAAAAATAACTGTTTAAAAGTAGTTTATAATTGAATTTAATCATTTATTCCAGTGATTTTAAAGGTGAATCTTCAGCTTCATTACTCCAGTCTTCAAAGTCACATGATCCTTCAAAAATCACTCTAATATTAATTATTATTATTATTATTATTATTATTAATATTATTATTATTATTATTATTATTATTATTGGTAACAGTAATAAAAGCAATAATGACTGGAGTAATAATTGAATTTGAAACTACATACAATAGGAAAGCAGTTACTTAAAATTTTAATAAATATGTAATACTTTAACAGAATAATTTTCTTTAAAAATATATATTCTCTATATAATTCTATAAAAAAAAAAAATTATATATATACACACACACACAGACAGACACACACAGTGATTGAGTACACCCAATTTTGAAAATGTTGATATGTTTGTATGATATTTTTATCCATTTCTCAGTGAATATAGGCAATGTATTTTGTTGCATTTAAACAAAACAGATTTATTAAACAAATATATTTATTAAAATAATATTTTAGTCACCAAACATATATAAAACCTACAAAATTTCAAATAAATTTTTCCATTTTTTTGCTTCTCTTGATTTTTCCTCTTTTTTTAAATTTGTATTTAATATTTTTCTCTAACATATACATTTGGGTGTACTCGTTTTTGGACAGTTATCATAAGTTATTTTGTTAGATAAGCTCCAGATTTGACTTAAGTACTGACATACACTGTAAAAAATGCAGGGTTCCACACAATTTATTCATGTTGTCCCAACACAAATTGATTAAGTTAAATTAATACTTTTAACAAATCTATGTGGATTGAACATAAAAATATTAAGTTGTCCCAATGAAATCTCTAGAATTGTGTTGTTTCAGCTCATTTTAATTAAGTAGTTTGAACAAGTTAAAAAAAAAATAATAATAATTAAGTGTAGGTTGGTATAAGATTCTAACGGTATGATAACCTTGGATAAAAATATTACAGTTTCACTGTATTGTGATTACTGCTCTAAAATATATACTTTTGATATGTCTGGGTAAAAAACAAAAACTTTTTTCAGCTTTGAACACAATGGCTGTGTCCAAAATCACATACTATCATACTACATAGTACGCTAAAAACAGTATACGAGTAATATGTTTGAAATAGTATACGAGAAGTAACCGGATGACCTACTACTTCCGGTGAGATTTCGAAGTGCGCAGCCATCCAATGGATGCTATGCTATCCCATGATGCACCGCGAGAGAATTTATGAATGGGAGTGAAGCGAGTATGTCATGTGATGATGACAAAATGCCATCCATAGTACATCCGAGCTCCATTCATACTATTCACATTCATACTGTATAGAACGTACTTTTCTATCGGTCGAGTAGTCCATTCAAATTCAAATGCAGTACCTACTGAATAGTAGGTGATTTTGGATGCAGCTAATATATTTTATTTTAAGAAACATTTAAAATATTTTGAAAAAATTTACATGTCTGGCTAAATAATTCAAATGAAGACTGCTGTCTTCATTAGTTTTAAAAACACAGATTTCTTTACACTTTTCTGCTGGAGATACTGTTGTACTAAACAATAAAAAAATAAATGAACAAAGAAAAACCATACATATACCGTAAGAACAATATAACAGACAAGTTTGGCGGTTTGAAAACCTTGACTTTTCCAAACGGCGGTATACCTTGAAAACCGTTATCATCCCATGCCTACTGACTAATCTAATGTATATGCACAAATATAATATTGTATAGATTCCTATTAAAAATATTAATTTAAAAGATGGATTTGTACTTATATATGCTGAGCACTGTAAAAAAAAAAAATAAAGAAACGCATGTAAAACATCATGTAAAAACCTCACATAAAGCTGCAGGCTGCATTAAAAGATTTGGATTATCTTTATACTGATGTGTGTTGTTCTCGCATATCTCAAACATGGCCACGCAGCTGATTTTTATCACCATATTTTTTACAGACTCCAGCACAAAATGAGCTCAGATGATGAAAACCTTACAGCACTAAAACTCAAGGATTCATTATGTTATAAAACCTTCTCATGTTGTGCACGGCGAGGGAATATTTATTCTGCTCTCTTCTCTCGCAATGAAACATTAAAAACACAGTGGGTTTACTTCCTATAGCACTCATTGTGTTCAGAAATTCCTGTAATGTTATGAAGCACTCTGATGGCAAATCGATATACTGTGCCAAGCTTTATTTATGTATCTTTACACAAAAGTATGTGTGAGAACACAAATTTACAGAGATTTTGTCTGGCATGTGTACGTACTTATCCAAGATTCTCCAACAAAGATTAATATTTAACTTTGTGCTCAATTTTATCCTGTTATCCCAAATATGGCCATGGAATGGTTTATCAGACGTCAAAAGGAATGTGACAGCCCAAAAAAAAAAAAAAAAAAAAAAATTGCGAAATCCAGTGCACCGAAGTTCAATCTTTACACCTGACACATGGCATTTAATCATTGAGCAACGTAGTCAATCAGCACCGGATTCAGACGCAGTTGTCACAGGTAGAAATATGCATTTTTCATACTATATTTTAACGTTTTTTGTGATTAAATATACTAGTTATATGTATTGTAAGGTTTGCTTTATGGCTATGAACAGGTACCACATCTAATTTTCAATTCATATGTATTTCTATAGCGTTTTTACAATGTAGACTGTCAAAGCAGCTTAACATAGAAGTTCTAGTAAGTTGAAACTGCTTTAGTCCAGTTTTCAGTGTTGAAGTTCAGTTTAGTTCAGTTCAGTGTGGTTTAATTTTCACTGCTGATCACACTGATCATGATATATTCTACTGTATACAGACGGATTTTGCTACATATTAACCATTGATAGTTTCAAACTGAATGAGTAATTGAAAAAGTCAGTCATTCATATAGTTCGGTGTTGTTAAGTTTGAAACATGTTTGCTAATTACTTGTATAATTTTCGTTGTCATTAACACAAATGCATTTACTCGAATGCCGAGGAAAGTTTGTGTTTAATATAAATACAGAGAGCAGTCGATGTTGTGTTTGGTTTTGTCAGCTGAAGTTCAAGTAAATGTACTGTAATGATGTTCAGTTTAAATCTTCTTTTAACTGATCTTTTGTCTGTTTTAATCAGATTTTGCACCTTGAACGCTCTTATCTTTTGAACATCGGATTTTTGTCACAGTCCACACAGGTACTGTGGGGAACGTTTATTTCTCTGCATGCATAATCATTTCACTATTCTCTAATAATAATACTAATACTTTGACTGAAACTTGCACACAAAACGAGTACACATCCAGAAATGCTGTTAATGATATTGTTTGTGCCAGACAGTAAGCACTGGCTCTGTATACTCATTATGTGTGCTCATGTCATATATACAGTGCTCAGCATGTAAAAGTTCACCCCTCACAAATCTATCTTTTAAGTTCATATTTTTAATAGAAAGCTTTACAATATTATATTTGTGCCTATACATTAGACTAGTCAGTACTGAAGCCAAATCTGGATCTTATCTAACAAAATAACTTAAGATAACGGTCCAAAAACTAGTTCACCCAAATTTATATCTTATAGAAAAATATTAAATACAAATTTTAAAAAGAGGAAAAATCAAGAGAAACAAAAAAATCGAAAAGTTTAGTTGAAATTTTGTAGGTTGTAATTTATTGCTTGAATTTAATAGTGTATCTTTCAATTTCTAAATATGTTTGGTGACTAAAATATTATTTGAATAAATATATCCGTTTAATAAATCTGTTTTGTTGAGATGCACCAAAATACATTGCCTATATTCACTGAGAAATGGATACAAATATTAATTTTTAAAATGGAGTGTACTCAATTATGCTGAGCACGGTACATATACTGTATATTTGCACCGTGCACAACATATTAATGAGTATATCCCACACAAATATTTTTTTCTATAGGAAGCTTTACAATATTGGCTGTATTTGTGCATATACATTAGATTGGTCAATGAAGCAAAATCTGTAGCTAACCTAACAAAATTATTTACGATAACAGTCCAAAAAGTATTATCCCAAATTTATGTTACAGAAAAATACTTTAAAAAAACTTTTAAATGAAACATTTTTTTTTAAATGTTGAAATGTTGTAGTTTCTTTTTACAATATTTCACAAATTTAAAATGTATAATCTTTCTATTTCTAAATGACTAAAATATTATTTTTAATAAATATATCTATTTAATACTTTATTATTAATATTAATTAATTAATTAATTAATTTAATACTGAATAAGACAATAATATGATTAAAGTGTTTATATGAGTTGCTTTTTGAATCTTCCTTTTATGATCCTGTTTTACATGTTATAAGCACATAAATTGATTAATGTCATTGTGTCACTATGCTATCCACAATTCCTTTGGAGTTTCATGTAATTTCGGATGTTTCATTCTTAATTTGTCGACTTTAACTGCAGTTCGGCAGTTTCACTTTCATTCAGGAACATTTCATGCATGCCCCCTGTAACAAACAAGATATTGGATGTGACTATGAACTGCTCGAAGAGTGTTGTTTTAATGGAATTTGATACTGCACGCTGAATGGGAGAAAAAAAAAAACTCTGCATTTTGTGATGCAGGTGTCTGTGGTTTTTTTTACTGACTCGGTTAGTGCAGAGAATAGTGTCAAACAGCCGTGTGTGTATGGAATATCCTGTCGTAAAATGCGACAAAAAGTCCTACACGATGGTAATACACGCAAATCTACACGATGGTAATAGTTTAATTGCGGTGTTTACAAGTGTGTACTGCACTTCAATAATGCAACTAAAATCAGCATACTCCACATGTTTTAAATCAGTTTCTGTTTAGTATATGACCTTAATCAAATTAAATTAATCAAAAATCACTGTTTACATGGTAGGTTCTTATTCAGAGTATTGTCTTAATTGTATTAAAAATTGGATTATTGGTGTCCATGTAAAAGTACTCACTGAATAATTACAAAAAAACTATTTATTTTTTTTAAAAAGTATTTTTTTTCCTTGGTATTTTTGTCTGAACTTTTATTACAAGTACAAGTTTCATACTGCAGTTCTGATTAGATTAAGAATGTTCAAATATCAATACTAAAAAAAATTTAAATTAAATACTGACTTAAGGCTTGTACACACTGGGACGCTTTTCGTTTGCGTTTATCGTCTGCGTTTTTCCGGACTCAAACCCAAGCGATTTTCATTGCCGTTGAGCAGAAGAGTATGTAAAATCACTCCTTGACGTTAGACAACTTTAAGCTTCTGACACCCGCTTGTAACACAGAAGAAGAAGAGTAAGTTGACATGCTTGTTGTTATGGACGGTTCAAGTAGAAGCTCCAGCTCTAGCGATGAAGAAATGATTATTGCCAGAAAATACATATCGCCTCTGGGCATCTTCTTTAATGTGCGCTCGCATTGACAGTTTTGCGCTTGAGCGCCTCCAAATGCTGTTTACTGTAACTTCAGCAGCTTCGTGCATGTGAACAAAAGTGCTAATCTGATTGGTGGAGAAGGTTTTGACACGGCGCATCAAAACAAAAAAGGGAGCATGAGGCATTTTTTTAAAAATGACGCTTTTGCACCTGCCGTTTTGCGCGTTGGTGTGCACCATCACATTGACGCCCTTTATTCAGTCACGAGGCGTTAAACGTTGACGGAAAACGCATGCAAAAAACGTCTCAGTGTGCACGGGCCTTAAGAATGACATGCTGAAGAGCAAACAAAGAGATTTTATTTCTGTATACAGTAATTCCACTGTACTCTCACACTTATCAAAAGCTAACCACTAATACTGCAATCCTTCCAGGTTTGCAGGCAGAGAGGACACTTAAGGCTCAAGCATGGGAGAATGGGGATTTCTCTCCAAGCTGCTGGACAAAGTGCAGTCTCACTCCACAGTGGTTGGGAAGGTGTGGCTCACCGTCCTGTTTGTCTTCAGGATCATGGTTCTCGGGGCTGGTGCCGAAAAGGTGTGGAGCGACGAACAATCTAAAATGATCTGCAACACGAAACAGCCTGGTTGCACGAACGTATGCTACGATCACACCTTTCCCATTTCCCATATTCGCTTCTGGGTTCTTCAAATCATCTTCGTGTCTACGCCAACACTTCTATACTTCGGACACGTCCTGCACGTCCTCCACAAAGAAAAGAAACTGCGACACGAGATCGAAACTCACGCTGAAAAACAAGGCCTTAAACAGCCAAAATACATTGACGATTATGGCAAAGTCATAATCAAGGGCCAATTATTGGGTAGTTACCTAGCAAGTCTGTTTGTGAAGATCTTGCTGGAGGCTGCGTTTATTGTTGGCCAGTATTATATTTACGGTTTCATAATGATCCCAAAGATTGAATGCTCCCAGTCTCCTTGCCCTCACACGGTCGAGTGCTACATGTCCCGTCCCACAGAGAAGACCATCTTTATCATCTTCATGCTGGTGGTGGCGTGCATCTCTCTGTTTCTGAACGTGGTTGAGATGTTCTACCTGATATGCCGCAGGTCAAAGAGACATCGCGCCGCAAAGATGACTTCATTTCATAAAGGTTTAAATGGATCCAAGGTGTACATTTCAGGAACTTCAAAGTCTAGCCAATCTTAAGGGTTTAAAAGATTATTATGCTTAATGTTTGGAGCTTGTCCGTGGCTAAATGAGATCTGGGAATTCAAATCGGAGTAATTTGTTTTGCAGAGTTTTTGTTTGCCTTTAAATGATGCCCAGCTAACAGCTAACATTCTAAAGTTACACTCTTAAAATAAAAGTTCTTGATTGGCATTGATGGTTCCATTATGAAACTTAGGAGCCATGTTTTACAAAATGCTCTTTATAAAAGAAAATGTTCTTTGGAGAATCAAAAAATGTTCTCCATCACTAGGAAAACCACTTGTTGGATCTTCCAGGCGTCTTTATTTTTAAGAATAAACATTTTTCTTTCAGTAACATTAATAAAACCTTTATAGAATATATTTAAAATGTTCTCAAAACATAATAGCATCATACATTTAACAAAGAAAATAAGATAATAAGAAAATAAATATATAAACAGTTGAAGTCAGAATTATTAGCCCCCCTGAATTATTAACTCCCTGTTTATTTTTTTCTGCAATTTCTGTTTAACAGAGAGAAGATTTTATCAACACATTTCTAAACATAATAGTTTTAATAACTCATTTCTAATAACTGATTTATTTATTTTTTTCATGATGACAGTAAATAATATTTTACTAGATATTTTTCATCTTCTATATAGCTTAAAGTGACACTTAAAGGCTTAACTAGGTTAATTAGGTTAACCAGGCAGGTTAGAGTAATTAGGCAAGTAATTGTAAAACAATAGTTTGTTCTGTAGACTATCAGAAAATAATTAGCTAAAAGGGGCTAATAATTTTGTTCTTAAAAAGGCTTGTAAAAAATAAAAAAACTGCTTTTATTCTAGCTGAAATAAAACAAATAAGACTTTCTCCAGAAGAAAATGCATTATCAGACATACTGTGAAAATTTCCTTGCTCTGCTAAACATCATATGGGAAATATTTAAAAAAGAAAAAAAATATATATATACTGTATATATATATATATATATATATATATATATATATATATATTATATATATATATACTGTATATATATATATATATATATATATATATATATATATATATATATATATATATACTGTATATATATATATATATATATATATATATATATATATATATATATATATATATATATATGAAGAGTTTACATGTAAAAATCCCTAAAAGCCATCTGATACTTTCTTCTAAAATTAGCATTGTTCTCTGACTCCTGTGTGTAGGTTCAGTAATTTTACTTTTATAATTATATGGTCATTTAAGGATTTTCAAATTGCATTTAGAGGTTTTTGCATCTGAACTCTCTATCTATCTATATATATATATATATATATATATATATATATATATATATATATATATATATATATATATATATATATATATATATATATATATATATATATATATATTACACACACACACACAGTATATATATATATATATATATATATATATATATATATATATATATATATATATATATATATATATATATATATATATAGTTGGATTTTGAACATTCCAGAACATGCAGAAATAATATTTCATAACTTGAGAATGCTAGTTTTGTTTGCTGGGATATGCATATTTTGAACAATGTTTGCACCAAAATGGATGTTTTATAGGATATTCCAGGTAATTTTTTGTATGAACTATATTTAACTTCTGACTTGTCATATATCCTGCCATTTATCTCATCTGATAACATATTTGTGATAATAGTTCATTATGTAACAGTGTTAATAAATATTTTTTTTCTCTTTCAATTTGGTTGAAGCTAACCTCATGGAGGAAAGCACAGATAACTAACGAAGACCTTGCTGTTTAGGTCATGCTAATTTCTGCACTTACAGTACCTATGTATATTATGCTATTAATCCTGAATTGTTTTCATTCTCAATGTATATACAATGCATTTAAAACCTTTGTAAATATATGTAATTATGTTTTTGCTTTCTTAAAATATAATAAAGTATTCCTCAGGTAAATGTGTTGTAAGAAACGTGCAATATATATTGGCCAAGATTCAGCAAATAATCAAACTCTTGCCAAAATTAACCATGGTTTTAGAAAATATGTCGTTTTAGATTATAATATAAGTTTTACTACAAATAGGTTACCATGGCTAAACTACAGATTGTGTTGGAGACCAAAGGTTTATTCACGGTTACCAAAGTTTAAATACAATCTTTGTTGTATCTGTATTAAAACCATGGTCAATTTCTTTAAGAGAAGTAGCAAACAAACAATATCAGCTGTATTATCATGTATACTCACCATCATGCTATTCCAAAGATCTCCATATATGTACCATATGCAGGCCAATACTGTACATCTCCTGTGCTGTTGGAATCTCTTTTATGCATTTAAAATATGCACATATTTTAGGATGATAAACACAAAAATTCCTATTTAAATATGGCGGCGTCTGACGTGTCACGCCAAGTTTACTTCCGTGAGGCCAAATGTTGCTACTTCTGATGTCTTCAGTTGTCTAAAATGCAGTATTAAGACCTTTTCTATTTGGGTGAATTGTTTTTGAAGGAAATCTTAATAAGAATGCTTGAAGCACGTACAAAACACGTACATTAAATTTAAATAAATAGTTAATGACTTTAAAAGCAACTACGACAAGCACATTATGTGAAGAAACCTACACATTTTAAAATAAAGTTGTGGTGCGAAGCAAGAAAGATCGTAAAAAATTGTTGTGTGATGAACTAAAAAAAAGAAAAGTAAAAAGGGTGGGTTCCAGTTGTTTATTTTATTTATTTATTTGTTGGTGATTGTTTATGTTAAGATGTTATGTTCATGTTGTTTATGTTAGCACTATCTTAATTGAATTTACTTCTAACTATTGTAGTAATCCTTTTATTATGTGTTAAAAATGCATTGGTGTCTGATTCTTCAGATTTTCATATGCACTGATGATTTGTGATATTCATACGCCCCCCAAAGGTGGAAATGAAGCAATGCACGCCTCCCAGATACACTTTTATATTTTATAATTAGAAAAATATCAAAGCATATTATATTTGTATATCTATATTGCACACGTTACAATGCAACAAATCATGTTCCTAAAATATTCTGAACCGTGCTTAATATTACATTCTGCTAACATAACTGATTGGATATTCTAACAAAGTATAAACTACTCAAACACACTATAAACATTACAAAATGGTAAACATATGTACAATAAAAGTCGTGTAACACTCTCTTTACATTTAAACTTCCCTTTTTTTCCTAAAAATATCATAAAACAACAGAACTCTACACTACAATCAAGAAATTAAAGTACATTTTAGTGTCTTCTTAAATTTTAATTTACACATGTATATACATGAAGATTCACGTAAAAATCATGACGTGTCTTCTTCAAAATGTTCAAAATAACATTTTGTGACAATTAAATGTTAAAATATAGCTGAAATAACTTTCCATTTATTCAATGAAATATGATTAAAACATCTTGCTGACAAACGGGTAAAGACTTACAAAAGTTAAATATGGTTTTATTGTTTGTTTTTTATCATTATATTTATTAAAGTGTAGTGACTATGCTTTTTTGGCACATTTATGTATAGGCACAGGCTTTCACAGGCACAGGTTAGCGTACAGTAGCGAATATAAAAAAGATTATTACAAAAATAAAGATTATATATATATAGTTGAAGTCAGAACTATTAGCCTCCCTGTATTATTAGCCCCCCTGTTTATTTTTTTTCCACAATTTCTGTTTAACAGAGAGAAGATTTTTTTAACACATTTCTAAACATAATAGTTTTAATAACTCATTTCTAATAACTGATTTATTTTATCTTTGTCATGATGACAGTAAATAATATTTGACTAGATATTTTTCAAGACTCTTCTATACAGCTTAAAGTGACATTTAAAGGCTTAACTAGGTTATTAGGTTAATTAGGCAGGTTAGGGTAATTAGGCAAGTTATTGTATAATGATGGTTTGTTCTGTAGACTATCAAAAAAGTATAGCTTAAAGGGGCTAATAAATTTGACCTTAAAAAGTTTTTTTAAAAATTTAAAACTTCTTTTATTCTATCCAAAATAAAACAAATAAGACTTTCTCCAGAAGAAAAAATATTATCAGACATACCGTTAAAATTTCCTTGCTCTGTTAAACATCATTTGGAAAATATTCTAAAAAAAGAAAAAAAAAATCAAAGGGCGGCTAATAATTCTGATTTCAACTGTATAGTAAAATCAGAATTATTAGCCCGCCTTTGAAATTTACTTTTCTTTTTTAAATATTTCCCATGGCGGTTCATTCCGCTGTGGCGACCCCAGATTAATAAAGGGACTAAGCCGACAAGAAAATGAATGAATGAAATATTTCCCAATTGATGTTTAACAGAGCAAGGAAATTTCCACAGTATGTCTGATAATATTTTTTCTTATGGAGAATTTGATTTATTTATTATAACTAAAAGCTTTTAATTAAGTTTTTAATTTTTTAAAATGCATCTTAAGGTCAAAATTATTAGCCCCTTTAGCCTATTTTTTTTTTTTCTTAGATAGTCCACAGAACAAACCATCATTATACATTAACTTGCCTAATTACCCTAACCTGCCTAGTTAACCTAATTAACCTAGTTAAGCCTTTAAATGTCACTTGAAGCTGTATAGAAGTGTCTTAAAAAATATCTAGTCAAATATTATTTACTGTCATCATGGCAAAGAAAAAACAAATAAGTGATTAGAAATGAGTTATTAAAACTATGTTTAGAAATGTGTTGAAAAAATCTTCTCTCCTTTAAAAAAAATAAACGCGGGGGCTAATAATTCAGGGCAACTTCAACTGTACATACATGTTTCCTGTGTAAATATCTAAAATAAATTAAATCAAGAAGAATTTTTATAGACAAGTAATTTGTTGGTTTTCTAGAAAAAAGTGTTTCTCACAAAAACATAAGTTAAGGAAAAACTTACTTTACTTACAACTTTTGAGTAGTTTACTTTTCTTTTTGACAACACTTTTTTTGTCTGCAAAATTGTTCTTGATTTAAGAATTTTTAGATATTACACTAGAGATAAGAGAATTTTTTTTTGCACCTGATTTGTCAAAACCTGATTTCAAATGATGGATCAGTAAGTAGGAAATGGATAAACTCTGTGAAAATGACAATATTACACTGCATTTCATTCAGCAAAATGTTTCAGTGGGGCTCAATTTGTGCATCTCATCCACAGCATTCGGACGAGTCCTTGCTTTATACACATTCCGGCGACCAATCAGATAAAAAATCTCTCCAATATTCAGAGCTAAAGACACGCAAGCCACAATGAGCATGAACACAATGAAGATGCTCTTTTCAGTTGGGCGGGATGTAAAACAATGCAGACCAACACTAGGACATGGCTCTACATTACAGTCAAGCTGCATGGGCATCAAAAGGCCAATTAAAAAATACTGGCCTACAAGAAAGCCTGCCTCGAACAAAATAGTCACAATGAGGCTAAACATATAACAACCAAGAAGGCTCCCTTTATAATAAACCTTCCCATTGCCGTCGGTGTATTTTGGTAGCTTGACGCCATGCTTCTCTGCCTGGTTTTCTAAATGCTGCCTCAGTTTGTTTTCCCTATGGATGACGTGCAGAACATAAAAGAGGTAGACCAGATTCGGAGTGGTCACGAAGATGATTTGGAGCACCCAGAATCTCATGTGAGATATAGGGAAGATGTGGTCATAACAGGCGTTCAGGCAACCAGGAGTGTTGATGTTGCAGACCATTCTGGACTGCTCGTCTCCCCAGACTTTATCCAGTCCAGCACCTAGAACCATTATTCTGAAGATCAGCAGAACCGTCAGCCAAACCTTTCCAATGCTGGTCGAGTGAGACTGCACTTTGTCTAAAAGTTTGGAGAGGAATCCCCAGTCGCCCATGATTTACAGTATCTAAAAATGAGAAGACATCTGAGGGAAACTATGTGATGTGGAAGATTGACATAATTATTATGAATTACCATTTACTCTAACAATAAAAGAAGCAAACATTATAACATTGTTATATCTATCTATCTATCTATCTATCTATCTATCTATCTATCTATCTATCTATCTATCTATCTATCTATCTATCTATCTATCTATCTATCTATCTATCTATCTATCTATCTATCTATCTATCTATCTCTCTCTCTCTGTCTGTCTGTCTGTCTGTCTGTCTGTCTGTCTGTCTGTCTGTCTATCTATCTGTCTATCGTTCTATCCAGGTTCTATCTTTCGTTCTAACATTCCATCTATCATTTTATCGTTCTTTGCATTCTATCATTCTAACCGTTTTTCATTATTGTTCTATCATTCTACTATCATTCTATAGTTCTATTTTGACTGTTCTATCTATCTTCCCATCAGTCTGTTCATTTGTCTGTAATTTGATCTATCTATCTATCTATCTATCTATCTATCTATCTATCTATCTATCTATCTATCTATCTATCTATCTATCTATCTATCTATCTATCTATCTATCTATCTATCTATCTATCTATCTATCTATCTATCTATCTATCTATCTCTGTCTGTATGTCTGTATGTCTGTCTGTCTGTCTGTCTTTCTGTCTATCTATCTGTCTATCTGTCTCACTGTCGTTCTATCTTTCGTTCTAACATTCCATCTATCATTTTATCGTTCTTTGCATTCTATCATTCTAACCGTTTTTCAATATTGTTCTATCATTCTACTATCATTCTATAGTTCTATTTTGACTGTTCTATCTATCTTCCCGTCAGTCTGTTCATTTGCCTGTAATTTGATCTATCTATCTATCTATCTATCTATCTATCTATCTATCTATCTATCTATCTATCTATCTATCTATCTATCTATCTATCTATCTATCTATCTATCTATCTATCTATCTATCTATCTATCTATCTATCTATCTATCTATCTATCTCTGCTGTCTGTCTGTCTGTCTGTCTGTCGTGTAGTTAAAATGCATTAATACATATATATTTAGAAATATAGCTACTGTATAAAGATAATAAAATGTAGTTATAGATATTTATAAGCATATACTGTATTTATGTAAACTAATAAACATTATACATGAAATGTATTTGTCATTTATTTTTAAAATAAATAACGCCATGCATGCACAAATATTTTATGTACATTCTTAAAATTAAAAGGCAACTAGAAAAGAAAAATAACACACAAAAAAAGCATTATTACTGTGGTTTGTTTGTTTATTGAAAACTGAAATAAAAACAACCTTACCTTACGATGACAAATCGTAAAAAGCAAGTGAAAAGATCTTCACTCTTCATGATCTGTTCTCCAACAGGTTTTGTAATTTTTATAAGTGTAGCTTTCATTTAGTGTCCACCCACAAAAAAAAAAAAAAATACTTTGGGTCATTTAGCACGTACTCACACTACACAGACACAGACACACACACACACAGACACACACACACACAGACACACACACACACACACACACACACACACACACACACACACACACACACACACACACACACACACACACACACACACACACACACACACACACACACACACACACACACACAGAGAGAGAGAGAGAGAGAGAGAGAGAGAGAGAGAGAGATTTACATCACTTTAGAATTTACATTGTCCAGCATTGACTCAAGATGTTGCAATACATGAAACCAAAAAAACAGAGTTGAAAGTCACCACCCACATGGTCACAAGAAAAGTGATGAAACAATGGTTTCCATAGACAGCACTTTTTGAAGTCACGAAAACACAATGCTAAACAGGAAAGATATGATAGACTGCATTTCAAACATGTTTGTTTATGTTAGGCTATGCTGGATTACATTTACTATTATTATCATTTGTATCGTTTCGTATTTATACAGTAATATTAAAATATAACATTTGTGTAATATTTATCTATATAATATAAATGTCTGACTTTATTTGAACAAAGCATGTGGTCAAAATGATAAATCAAAATTTGTCTCCAACAAATATGTAAATATGTATGTTCACATCGGAACTCTGTATCAGCCACGGTGCAAACTTAAGACCATAGGGGGTAGGGTTTTCTCATACTCTGTGCCTATAAGCTATGGAATGCATTACCCATAAGCATCAGAAATGCCACTTCTCTGGACTGTTTTAAGAAACTTCTTAAGACTCATTTGTTTAGCAATGCTTTAAATCTATAATGATCATCTTGTTAACTTATTCGTTGTCTTTTTATTGTTTATATTTTTTGTTTATTTTTGTAATGTTTTATAGTTTTCTTCACTGTTTTCACTAGCATGGACCACGCCACACATTGAGCTAGTCTTTATTGTAGGGATGTAGGGATGAAGGGGATGGTAAGAGAACAGTGGGATGAAGGGGATAGGAAGTAAGAGGATAACCAAATGATAGGATACAATGTTGGACACATATTTTCTACTTTATGGCATTCATGTATGGGTGACTTAGATTAAATTTTATGCCTCAGTTATCATAACTGAAAGACTTAAGCTCTGCGTACCCGGTACCGGGTCCGTGATGTCATTTACTTCCGCATACTTTAATTTTTAAAGGTCCGTACTGGCCCAACACCCCCATAAGTGGTTCTGTTCTCTTATCAGTTGGAATAGAATAACTTTTGCACAGATTATGACAGAGATTTTTCTTTTTTCCTATGATTACTGACATGTGGAGGAACCACCAAAATTCATTACAGCAACTGAGCAACCTAGACCATACAGAACCTAAAAAAAAGAAAAATCCTCTTTTTTGGAGGGGTTTATTATAACACAGACAACATGTACAATTATTGTAATCACTTTCAACAGTGTGATGATACCAAACTTTTGCATTTACACCTTTGCATGTGGATTTGGGAAGCTTTTGAATTTGGGTAGGCAAAATTCAGACGGAAACCCCAAATAAACATTTGTCTTAAAGGGATAGTTCACCCAAAAATTAGCATTCTGTCATCATTTACCCATCCTTCACTTGTTCTAAACCTGTTAGAGTTTCTTTCATCTGTTGAACACAAAAGAAGATATTTTGAAGAACGCTGGAAACCTGTAACCATTGACTTCCACAGTATTTGTTTTTCCTACTATGCAAGTCAATGGTTACCGGTTTTCAGCTTTCTTCAAAATATCTTCTTTTGTTTTCAAAAGAAGAAAGTAACTCGTAATGTTTTTCAAACCACTTAAGGATGAGTAAATACTGAGTACATTTCCATTATTGGGTAAACTACCCCTTTACGTAGATTTTTTGACACAAACCATTAAAATAAAATAATTGTCACATTTTGCGCAAATGTGTGTGTATGTTGCTCTATGGTAACACTAAATGGGTTATGGGGATTTGTATTAGAAGAAATGAGAAGTAAAGTGTCTGCTGTTTAAAATCCAAGCCTGGTGTTTGGAAAGCTACTGAATCATGTCTGTGTACGTGCTAGTCGTGATTTGAAGTCAATCTCATACTTTAAGGTACACTCTCAGAAATAAAGGTAATAAACATTAAAAAGGTTTATGTGGAATGTAATGATGATTAATAGTTTTTCATAGGACCAGTAATGCTACTTGAAAACTCTTATAATAGATCAAGCCAAAACTATTGTTTAGAGGCAAACATGTTGAAGATTAGCTGATGATTACAGTTTTTCTCAGTCACTTTGGTGCATTTCTCACAACACTATTTACATTTGCACAACAGTTCATTCCTCAAAACAATTAGTCATTTGTGCACATCATAGTAGCAGTTTCTCATTCCTTTCAACAAATTGCAAATGCTTTTGGACATGCATCAATTGCTTTCATACAACTCTCTGCTGTTTGTAACATTATCATTTGCTTATGTCATGTCAGTCAAAATTAACTAAACTTGTGGATGCTGAATAGTCGTTCCATATAAAACTAATAGTCCTCATTTCATTACTTGAGTCATTACATACAAAAATGTTGACCTAGTTGTCAAAATCTGTCAAGCTAATTTTATTTTAAAAATATTAAATCTTTTTTTTCTCAAAATGTCTCCTAAATTGAACAATTTGATGAATGATTTACAGAGCTGTGTATGTTGGTTCAGTTCCATTATGTACTGCAATATTGTTTACATTTGTGCACAGCTCTACACAAAGGAAGTTTATGCTTGTTGTAAATAAGGGTGTAATAATTCTTTTGCACAATGCTGTGAATAAATTAGAATTGTAAAGAGCAAATGCAGTAAAAGTGTGAAACATACATATTCAGTGTCTTGTACTCAGATACCTCACTAAATGCAGTGATGTCTGACTTTACTGTAGTTTTCAAATGGCTGTGCTAATAGTATATAGTGCTGTCTTGAGCCTTTTCAGGAAGTGTCACCAAAATCTGGCTTTATTGCATTGGAAAAATGTACAGAGTAAAGTGTCATAATGAAAACATGACAAAGCCATTTGACTATCTTGTTCATAAACAATGGTGGCAGGACTTTTCATTTTGATGACACTGACACTTTCATTGACATCAATACTTGCTTTTGAGGAATGAGCTCTCCATTTTGAGCAAGTGACACGCTTTTGCAGGTTATCCACTAGTTTGCACTAATTGTTTTGAGAAATGCATTAACTGTTGTGCAAATGTAAATAGTGTTGTGAAAAATGCACCAAAGCGACTGAGAAGAACTGTAACAAGAATAAATCAGATTATTTCCAGGATCAGAAGAAATATGAGCATGAGACAGAGAACCATTATGTATAAAACTTCCAAAGGATATTTTAAACAAAGCAAATTGTGATATTTATTCATTGGAATAAACCCCTTGAGATGTACCATCTCATTTTCAAGGGGGTCCCACAATTAATCACAATCACATTATAATAACACCAGAAGACAAAACAAAACATAACTTACACAACATCCAAAAAACATAACATAATAATAATAATAAAAAAAAGAATAAAAAAAAGGAAATATAAAATATATATAGTACAAAAACTATATACAGATCAGTAAATCAAATCACCATTAACAACATCCTCAGGAAAAAAAGTACAGTCCAAAGTAAAATATGATAACAAAGTTTGCTTAAAGACCTTAAATGATGTAATGGATCGAATATTGGCAGGTAAATTATTCCAATCTATTGGACCCTTATACATAAAAGCTCTTTTACCAATAGATTTTTTACAATGAGGAACAAAAAAATAAGTCTAAACAGAATGTCTAACTTGATAATTTAAGGGAAAAAATACAAAATATTGTTGTAAATAATAAGAATACTCAAAATTCATTCATTCATTCATTTTCTTTTCAGCTTAGTCCTTTTATTAATCCAGGGTCGCCACAGCGGAATAAACTGCCAACTTATCCAGCATATTATTACACAACGGATGCCCTTCCAGCCGCAACCCATCTCTGGGAAACATCCACACATTCATTCACACTCATACACTACGGACAATTTAGCTTACCCAATTCACCTGTACCGCATGTCTTTGGACTGTGGGGGAAACCGAAGCACCCGGAGGAAACCCGCGCGAACGCAGGGAGAACATGCAAACTCCACACAGAAACGCCAACTGACCCAGCCGAGGCTCGAACCAGCGACCTTCTTGCTGTGAGGCGACAGCGATACTCAAAATTAATACATTTAAATATAATTTGAAGCCAATGAATATGTTGTTTTGTGTTCAAAGATAGCCACTGCAGCAGATCATACATTATACAATGATGTGTGTAAAAAGAACAACTCAGAACAAATCTCCAAAGTCTACTATATGCCGTATTAAGAGGAGCAAGATCTAATTTCGATGCACTCTGATAAACAATATCACAATAATCAAAAATTGGCAAAATATTGTTGAAGAGCAAGTTTCTTGCGAACACTAAATGAAAAACAATGGCTAGACCGATATAAGGTACTAATTGCAAAGTTGACTTTACTTACAATAGGATTAATATGTGATTTAAAGGAAAGTTCAGAATCAAGCCACACTCCAAGGTATTTAATCGTATCAGCTTCATCCAAAGAAGTACATTACATAATATAGAATAGGAGTAACTTTTTGATTTAAGTTTTCCTCTGGAACCAAAAACCATAATGTAAGACTTAGTTTTAATAAGCACTAATTTATTATCTAAAAGCCAATTTTGTAAGAGGTTAAAATCATACTGAAGGGACAACTAAATTTGTAAGATATCAGAATCTGACACATATATGACGGTATCATCAGCATAAAGTTGAACACTACACTTATTGAGAATTAACGGTAAATTATTAACATAAATAGAGAAATGAAGTGGTCCTAGTATTGAACCCTGAGGAACACCTCTTTCTTGAACCAAAAAAATCAGAGTTAAATCCATTTAATACTACACATTGTTTTCTATTATGCAAATATGCGTTAAACCACATAATTGCATTTTCAGACAGACCAATAGCACGAAGCTTATCTAAAAGTAAATATCGATCAACTAAATCAAAAGCTTTGGACAAATCAAGAAAAATAGCACCTGTAGGTTTACCCTCATCAGCCGCAGCAAACAAATCATTAGTAAACTTAAGTAATGTAGTAGTTGTAGAGTGATTAGATCTAAAACCAGATTGATAAGGTGATAAAATATTATTGCCACTTAAATATTCTGAAAGTTGCTTCATTCATTCATTTTCTTGTCGGCTTTGTCCCTTGCGGGGTCGCCACAGCGGAATGAACTGCCAACTTATCCAGCGCGATTTTACGCAGCGGATGCCCTTCCAGCCGCAACCCATCTCTGGGAACTTCCACACACACATTCACACTCATACACTATGGATGAAAGTTGTTTATATAATATTTTTTTCAAAATCATGGTTTAAAATTCAAAAAATCTAATTGGATCTTTTTTTAGTCCCTGGTTTATCAGGAGTGGAATGAACCACCAATTACTCTGGTATATGTTTTACACAGTGGATGCCCTTCCAGCCTCAACCTAGTACTGGGAAACACCCATACACGCTCACATTCACACACACACACACTCATACACTTTGACCAATTTAGTTCATCCAATTCATCTATATCTCATGGAGTACCCAAAGGAAACCCACGTGAACACGGAGAGCGAATGCAAAGTTCACACAGAAGTGTCAACTGGCCCAGCTGGGACTCGAACCAGTGACCTTCTTGCTGTCAGACGACAGTGCTAACAACTGAGCCATCGTGCTGCCATCAAATGAGAACAAACATACATACCAAGTACGTTTTGTTGCATGTTTCAGATGACAAGTCCACTAGAGGGTGGTGTCTACATTTTTGCAAATCTGAAATACGTTACTTAGGGTATGTTTTGTTGTACATTTCAGAAACACGTCCATGAGAAGGCAAGGCTTTTCATACAGATCACCTAGCAAAACCACTGACCTAAACCCAACTCGTAAAAATAGTGCTTTCAAATGCAAACGTAAGAGAAAAGTTCACTGTGACCAAGTAGTTTCACCTTGATTTTAATTTTTTATTTTCATTGCTTTAAGCTCTGCATTGCAAGTCCAACTCTAATACAAAGTTAGCTTCTGATTTTGAAAGGGATTAGAGCAGGGGTGTCCAAACTCAGTCCTGGAGGGCCGGTGTCCTGCAGAGTTTAGCTCCAACTTGCTTCAACACACCTGCAGGAAGTTTCCAGTATATGTAGTAAGAGCTTGATTAGCTGCTTTAGGTGTGTTTGATTAGGGTTGGAGCTAAACTCTCCAGGACGCCGGCCCTCCAGGACCGAGTTTGGACACCCCTGGATTAGAGCAATATATTTTTTTTGCATGGTTATATAATATAGTTATATATACAATTATATATTTTTGATTGATTTTTAAAATCCTACTTTTATCATTCCAATCATGGTGATTGGCTTCAGTGTAAAGAGGTCTTCATTTTGCAGAAATATGTAAGTTGGCAAGGGAGAAAAACCCATGTCCACCTTACTGTAACTACAGATCATGAATCTAACTATCTGTTTATAGAGATCAAATGTCTATGGAAACATTATTCTGAAACAATGGTTTCATAGGAAGCCTCTTTAGTTCCTTTTTCTATTATTTCCTGACCAGATATTGAGGGTTTTTTTTTTAAATCTCCTTGCTGCATAATCATCCTTTAATAATAGCCATTTACATTAATTTCTGTTTTAGGTCCACAGTATAATATGGGAGGTGATCAAAGCTTGTAAGCACATGTTCCCTAAAATGTTGAGTCTGCCAAAAAATCTGATGATCCTTTTCTAATGTCCTTTCCAGTCCTCACTACTTTCGTTTTCAATGACAGTGGATTTATGACAATAGAGTCCATTTATCAAGGTTAATATTTAAGGTTTTTTTCTGTCAGTACTAGATGACCTTTCTGTTGCATCTCCTGAGAAAATATTTCTTTTTATCACCCATGTGGTTTAGTTCAAATCTATGGTACCACAGTAGTTCTTCAGAAATGTACTGTAAAATGCTTATTTCATCAGTTCACATGGCAGTTAAATAGTTTGTTGTCCCTCAGCTGCCCCCAGTTTTGAAACTCACGTATGACATGAAATGCAGTTGTGTCTGTTTAATAAGCAAAAGATTACTCAGAGACCCAAGACAGGCTAAAAGTTCATTTCTAGGATGAACCGTCCGCAAAATCACTCTCCCACAATTACACACAATTAAACAAGAATTTTAATCCATGAGTAATAACTCTCCTTTTCACCGGGAGATTACTCAGCGTTACTTGGAGCTCAACTGTGTCAAGTGTTTTGACCAGGTCATAGTGTGTTTTGTTTTATGCAGAGAATAAATATAAAACATACACTTTTTTTTAACATATTTAACTCATTACAAATTGGATTCAGCTTGTTTCCGATGAGAGGCATTTACAGAACACCATTTTCAACTTTAAAATATATAGTTTTGAATATATTTTGTCCACCTGTTTCAAGGATTGATAGCACAAACAATTGAAAACCTTATCGTCTCCATGGAGAAAAAATACATAACACAATTTTGATGCCATGTGCATGCTTATTGCATGTTTAGTCTAAAAGACAACCAAACATCAATGCAGTGTTTCTTCACAGAGTAATACTGCAAACTACTGGCCTGGTATACATAATACTAGGTATGCTCCGATCAAAATTTTTGCAGCCGATACTAAGTACCAATTCTTGGTCATGGTGATCGGCCGATACGGAGTACCGATTCTGATGCTTCAAGCTTTATAATGCATTAATCACATTTTCTCTCAAGGTATGATACTTAAGTGGAGATCTCTTCTTACCTAAGATAATAAATTAAGGATGTTGCATATAATCCCTTAAACGTGTCTCTTATAGCGATTTAGGTGTGCACATGTCATGGTCAGAAGGAAATTTTACAGAAAAAAAAAATTGGTAAGAAAAATGACAAACAATGCAATTTGAAAATGATGGAAGAAGAATTCAACATCAGGAGAGCATATTTGATGAAGCTAAAATGCACACCTACAAATCCATTAAATAGGCCTATACACTACTGTTTATTGCAGTAAGTATATTGCAAGAAGTTATATTATTAAATATTCATGTTAAATAATGTTTATTTACGTAATATTTCCAGCTAGGCTTCAATGAACTTGCAATAATGTCAAAAACTCAACTTTCAGTTTTTATATAGAAAAAGGCCTAAATGCATGCAAGGTCATTCAAATATTTTGCTTGTCTCCAACTAACACAAGCACTTGCGATTGGTTTATGAGATCAGCCAGATCAGCGAGTACTGATCGAGTCATTAAATGTAATTATCGGCTGATACCGATCTCCGGCCGATCAATCGGAGCATCCCTACATGAAACTTCCTTTTTATGCTTGATTTTGAATACATAATGTTCCCTTTTAAACATTTTACTACACTGTAAAACCCAAAAAAGTTAAGATAACTCAAACCATTTGAGGAAACCGATTGCAACAAACCATTTCAGTTCAAAAACTAATCCTAATGCGTACTTTGAACTTAACACATTTGAGTAAATGAAGCAATTTGAACACAGTAAAACCCAATAAATGAAGAGAACTCAAACAGTTTGAGGAAACCGATTGCTACAAACCATTTGAGTTAAAAACTAATCTATAGGAGTACTGTGAACTTACTGCATTTAAGTTAAAATAATGAGGTATTTGAGTAACTCAATACCTTCAACACCAAGTTCAAAACTCTTTTCAAATAAGTAGAATTAACGTTCAGTCAATTTGAGGCAACTACACTCATTTCATTAGTTAAAGTTGACTGTTGGGTTTTACAGTGTACAGTAACACTTCAGAAATGTTTTTCTTGAATTTTCTCTTTTGTCTTGTTTCTAGTCCAAATATCTAAAAATTCTTAAATCAAGAAGCCTTTTCTAGACAAGCAAAACATTTGTCTTGTTTCAAGAAGTAATAGAAGCCAAAAATAAGTTTTGAGTTTCTTAAAACATGCAAAATAATCTGCCATCTGTTGGCAGATTATAGTCAACATGTTTTGCCTGTCTAGAAAATGCTTCTTGATTTGATCATTTTTAAATATTTGGACTGGAAACAAGACAGAAAAATCTAAGAAAAGCATTTTTTGCAGTGTTTTTTTTCTTTTAATACCTCAACTAATAAACGAGTTATCCAACGTTAAACTCGATGGTCACACTTTATTTCGATGGTCCGTTTGTTGAATATAAGTTACATTGCATCTACATGTCAATTAATGCTCATTAGATTATAAGTAGACTGTTAGGTTGGGGTTAAGGTTGGGGTTAGTGTAAGTTGACATGTACTTGCAAAGTTTCTTATAGTCAGTTAAATGTCTGTTAAAGGACTGTTAAATGTCAGTATCAACAGATATTAAGCAGACAGTCTATACTCAAATGGACCATCAAAATAAAGTGTTACCAACTCGATTACTTAAACTATAATACACACACACACACACACACACACACACACACACACACACACACACACACACACACACACACACACACACACACACACACACACACACACACACACACACACACACACACACTTGTATATATCCTTTACAGGGACTCTCCATAGTTATAATGTATTTTATACTGTAATTATATGACCCTACCCCTAAACCCTTTTCAATGTCAAAAGACCTCATTAAGTCAGAGCAAGTGTTTTGATTTACAGGGACACAAGACATGTCGCTGTAAACCACAATAATGGAATACAACTAGGTCATACCCATGTCATTATACAATTTCATGTCCTTGTAAACCACAAACCAATACACTCACGTCTGGTTTTCTCCATGAGTCCCTGTGCATTCAATTCCCATAGGTATATAAAAACACATATTTGCATGTGACACTTGTATGTTTGATTCTGATTGGCCGATGAACATTAAGATGTGCTGTTATTTTCAGATAAACGCACAGATAATGTATTTTCCGGTCAGGTCTTGACTGCATTACAGTTCCACATTACTACACTGAACAATTTCATTTATTTCATTAATATACACCTGTAGCCACCACCACAAAATCTAATGACTTTGTAATTATTCTACACTGTATTAAAAAAAAAATTACATTTTAACCTGATTAACTTATTGAAACAAGTTATAGTAGCATAAAACATTTGTCATTATGACTTTTTTTTTTTACAGTGAATAATACTTACAATTAGAGATGTCCCAATCAGGTTTTTGCCCTCGAGTCAGTCCAAGTCATTTGATTTTGAGTATCTACCCATACCGAAACCCAATTGTCACGGTCACACAAGGAAGACAAGGATGGTTATCTTTAAGGGTATTTATTTAAAACAATGCTGCTGATGCAGAGAGATGAAGCAGGTAAATGGCTGGAGAGCGATTTCACACACAGTTCATATGTTAAGCAGAGATCTTCAATCAAACACCAGTTAAGCTTAATCACTTCCCTTATTCAGTTGTACTTGCATCCATACGCAAAGAGAGACATCCATGGAGTAAGATGAGGGGAAGAGGGAGAGAAGATGAGGTGAACCATCAAACTTTGATTCCAGCCAGTGAGTGAGTGAAGGAGGTGAGTATTTATGGTGTGTGGTGATTGTGGGTGCAGGTGCAGGTAATCAGTATTCTGGTGATTGTTCACAGGTGTGGTGAGAGGTAAATGGTGAGGGAGAATGGTGATTGGAGCAGCAGGAACGAGCGAGGGTGTGACACCGATCCGATACTTCTATATTACATTAAAAAAAAAAAAAAAGAAGAGCAAAGAAACAGATCAAGGGTGTTCCTTATTTTTTATTTAATTCACCTTATTTTAACATTCAGCAACTCTGTTAACAAACAGAGCACTTCTGTGAGGTAGCTTGAACAATCAAATAATAACATCAACTCTTCACTTTTTAAATAGAGCAAATATAAAACAAAATCGAATATAAAAAAAAAGCACCTCAACTTAAAATACCCAGCAGGCATGTACTGTAAACAAACAAAAAAAAGTGCCACAGGCTGCGTCCGAAACCACATACTTCAATACTATATAGTAAGCTAAAATCTGTATGCGAGCCGAGTAGTATGTCCGAATTCACAGAATTTGAAAATCAGTATGCAAGAAGTATCCAGATTACGTACTACTTCGGGCGAGATTCTGAAGTGCGCATCGTATGAACGCTACGCTATCTCATGTCCTGTGAGAGAATTCATGAATGGGAGTGAAAAGACGCAACTTATGCAGTAGGTCACATGACCATGACAAAATGGCAGATGTAGTACGTCCCAATTCCATTCATACTTCTCACAGTCATAGAACGTACTTTTCTTACGGCCGAGTAGTACGTTTAAATTAAAATGCAGTACATACTGAGTAGTAGGAGGTTTCGGATGCAACCACAGTGTTTGCAATGGCAGTTAACCAATAGTGTCTCTGCAACAAAATGATGTCATGCCGCACACGTTGCTGTTACTGTGTGAAGTCAAGAAAGAGGTCTAACTCTATGCCACCGCATAGCTATAGATGTGTTTAAAAAAATGAGTGTATATATATATATCCTAGTCCTAATCTGGAGGTAATGTCTGATTCCAACCGAGTCTAAAATCACGTGATTGTGCCCGATTTCCGATCACGTGATTGGATCTGGACATCCCTAATTACAATGTATCTCTGCTGTAACAATATTATACTGTTATGAAGCATCCACAATTCATCACTTATTATATTAAATCCAACAGATAAATATTCAGCTTATATTTGACTTCATTCATTCATTCATTTTCTTTTCAGCTTAGTCCCTTTATTAATCCGGGGTCGTCACAGCGGAATGAACCGCCAACTTATCCAGCATATGTTTTACGCAGCTGATGCCCTTCCAGCTGCAACCCATCTCTGGGAAACATCTATACACTCTCATTCACACACATAAACTACAGACAATTTAGCCTACCCAATTCACCTGTACCGCATGTCTTTGGACTGTGGGGGAAACCGGAGCACCCGGAGGAAAGCCACGCGAACGCAGGGAGAACATGCAAACTCCACACAGAAATGCCAACTGACCCTGCCGAGGCTTGAACCAGGGACCTTCTTGCTGTGAGGCGACAGCACTACCTACTGCGTCGCCCCTATATTTGACTTATATATCAAATATATAGTCATTTAAATAATATAAAGGGAAATATATGTATAGTTGATTGAATAAAATCTATTTTAAAAACTACACCGATTTTAGCAATGAACTATCTATTATATGTAAATTTAATATCAAACATATTTAAACAATGAAGAAGACATCAAATTAAATGTGTTTTAAATGTAATATATCATGTAATGTAATATAGCATTACTTATTATATACATAGTTTCTCTGTATTTAGTGCCACTATTCGTCAATTATACCTCACAGTGTAAAAATATTGTTTAGTTGTGTATCATTTTAGCAACAAGAGTTCAGAATCAAAAACCTCTAAGTGCCGACTGAAATGTCCATTGAAAATTGTTTATGTTGAGATATTTCACTTTAAAGACCAGGAAAGGGACTTATTCTTTGCCATAAAAGTGATATTCCTGAACATACACACAGGAGTCTGATAAAAATGTTAATTTTAGAGGTAAATTTCAGACAGCATTTAGAGGTTTTTGCATCTAAACTCTTCAAATTTATATTTTTCGCTGGGTCAGTCGCTCTGGAATAAACAGTTGCTAAATGTCAAGTCAAGTCATTTTTATTTCTGTAGCCCCTTATTAAACGTAAATTACGTCAAAGCAGATTTACTGTAGAGAAACAGGCAAGAATCATTTCTGTAAAACAACTCCAGTTCAAGTCTTCTCAAGCTCACAGAAGTGATTTAAGTTTCTTTTGGGGCTCAATTCCATCAACCTAATACTAACTCTCATGTTTCACCACTAAGCCATGTGATAGACATTATTAGTGACACAACTAGTATTAATGATACAGCCAGGTTTTACCAGTCTGTGAAAGTATATTGGGACAAGATTCATGGCATGACTAATTGCAAGCTTTCCGATCAAGAACAGAAAAAGAGAAGTGAAGATGTCTGGTTTAAACTGGTTTTCATCATCATATATTCGGGGCGGAGCTTTCACTGTTTCTTCTGATAAAGGTAAATCACAGCTCACAAACTGAAGATGATTGATTGATCAACAGGTCCTGTCTGAGAGTCTGTGACATCACGGAAACTGACAGACATTTCATGTGTTAATGAGACAAAAGGTCTATTATAGGATCGTCTTTATACCAAGAAGCTAAATAAGGAAATAGGTTTATTTAAATATCTGAGTTGTTGAAAATCATTTTTAGGTTCATTAGTGCTTGCAGTTTGACAGGGTAATTACCATTTGGACTCATCTGTTCAGGTAAGAATATCTTGGAAATTCAGTATATTATATAAAATTTGTATAAAAAACATGTGACTAATGAAGAAGATATTAATGAAGACAATGATAAAGGTATTAATAAAGATAATAATGAAAAAGACATGTTGTTAAAGTTAATAAATTATATTCATTTTAAACAGATAAATAATAAGCATATATTTGACTTTTATATCCAATATATATAGGCATTTAAATACTATTAAAAAAATAATAAAAAAAATATATATACAGTATATATATATATATATATATATATATATATATATATATATATATATATATATATATATATATATATACATACATACATACATATAGTTGATTGTTTTAAACCTATTCTAAAAAGCTAAACCGTTTTTAACAATTAACTACTTAATACATGTAAACATAATATCAAACATATTCAAACAATGAAGACATAAAATCAAATGTATATATATATATGTATACAGTTGAAGTCAGAATTATTTAAACCGCCTTTGAAATTTTCTTTCTTTTTTAAATATTTCCCAAATGATGTTTAACAGAGCAAGTAAATTTTCACAGTATGTCTGACAATATTTTTTCTTCTGGAGAAAGTTTTTATTGTTTTATTTCAGCTAGAATAAAAGCAGTTTAAAGTCAAAATTATTAGCCCCTTTAAGCTATTTTTTTTTTCAGATAGTCTACAGAACAAACCATCGTTATACAATAACTTGCCTAATTACCCTAACCTGCCTTGTTAACCTAATTAACCTAGTTAAGCATTTAAATGTCACTTTAAGCTGTACAGAGGTGTCCTGAAAAATATCTAGTAATATATTATTTACAATAATCATGGCGAGGATAAAATAAATCAGTTATTAGTAATGAGTTATTAAAACCATTATGTTATTAAACATAAATTCGGGGAAGAATAAACAGGGGGGCTAATAATTCAGGGGGGCTAATCATTCTGACTTCAATTATATAGATATTTTGTCTTGATGTAGTAAATTTATTATGCATGTGTTTTAATATATTTCTTAAAAGGTTATACCGGTCTGAAAAAATTTGTTGCCAATTTTGTAAATAAAAACGTTGTTATTATTTATATATATATTTCTCTCCAGAAAATTACAAAATGTTTTTATTTGCTGATTTGAAATCTGTATTATTTTACTAAATAGTATTTTCATAATTCTTCTGAAAATTTGACTAAAATTTTATTCAAAACCAAAAAATATTTTTGTTATTTTTTCCAATTGTCATTTTATGCTCCAAATAAAACATTCTCTTTTAAAATAAGAAATTTTTTCACCTGTCCAAAATTTGTAAATTTGCTAAATTTGTCCAAATGTGGTAAATCAAACTGAGAATTTTAAACAGCTGCATATATGTTAAAACTGTAAGATTATTTTTTACTAATAGTTACATTATAACAGTAAAATCTTCTCTGTTTAATATGATAATCTTCTATAACTTTAATATGAAATATATTGCAATAACTTGAGATATTTTTTATAAACTAAACATAAATAGGCTATATTTTAACAGTTAAATGTTGAACAAATATATAGAGAGAGAACTACTGTTCACTAAATAAATATAATTTAAATATATTTTACAAATAGTACAAATTTAATATTTTACACAGAATGGGATTTTTAAATCATATCAAAGATTCTTTATTAAATCTAAACATTTAGAAAGAATACTAAACAGGGATTTTGTCTCAAAGCTTTCAGATTATTCAGTCAATAAACCGAGATACCTCACACAACATGTTATAAATCCTTTTAGATTTAATAAAAAGTTTAATATAATATTATGAATATGAATATGTTTTTATAGAATGTGATTTTATATATCTAGGATGTCATTTTCCAATTGCTGAGTATGAATTAAGTTTTACGAAAGACATTGAGTAAGCACTTTAAAGAACCCAAAGACATTTGGGAAGTGAAAATATTTCATCATTTATGTGTGACAAGTGACAATTCCCATTCCTTGAACAGTCTATTCAAAGTATTGTTGTTTTTTATGGTCTAGGGCCTCTGGGCTATTCACTGTAAAAAAAATAATGGGTTCCACACAATCGATTTGTGCTGGGACAACATGATGGAATTAAGTTAACTTAATGATCGTTTGTTTTTGTTTTATTTAAGTGTATTGCACATAAAACACTTAAGCTTATTCACAAAGTGTATTTAAATGGTCTACTAGGCTAATCGCTGTAAAAAAAAATGCTAGGTTTCACAATTGATTTGTGTTGGGACAACATGATGGAATTAGGTTAACTTATTAGTTTTAACAAATTTAAGTGGATTGGACATAAAACACTTTGTTTGTTCACAAAGTGTTTTTTTTTTAAAGTCTACTGTAAAAAGCGATTACTTAAAAAAAATGAGTAAACCCATTGTCTTAAAAAATAACATGTTGATTTTCCTTTAAAAAAATTGACATATTCCTGTTAACTTCAAACTGTTAAGTTGACTTAACTTAATTTGTATAATTGTGTACATAGTTCAATCACTCACTTTTTCAGTGAATCGCTTTTTACAGTGTAGGCTATTCACTGTCACACAATCTATTTGTGTTGGGACAACATGATGGAATTAAGTTAACTTATTGCTTTTTTTCTTTTTCAAATGTAAGCGTATTGATAAATATAATTTAATAAACATAATTTAAATATATTTTACAAATAGTACAAATTTAATATTTTAAACAGAATGGGATTTTTATATCAAAGATTCTTTATTAAATCTAAACATTTAGAAAGAATACTAAACAGGGATTTTGTCTCAAAACTTTCAGATTATTCAGTCAATAAACCGAGATATCTCACACAACATGTTATAAATCCTTTTAGAATTATTAAAAAGTTTAATATAATATTATGAATATGAATATGTTTTTATAGAATGTGATTTTATATATCTAGGATGTCAAAATACCATAAACCACCAATTTGTTTCCACTTGCTGAGTAGGAATTAAGTTTTACGAATAAGACATGATAGAATCAAGTTAACTTGTTAGTTTTTACAAATTGAGGTGGATTAAACATAAAACACTTAAGCTTATTCACAAAGTGTATTTAAATGGTCTACTAGGCTAATCACTGTAAAAAAAAAAATGCTGGCTTCCATAATCGATTTGTGTTGGGACAACATGATGAAATTAGGTTAACTTATTAGTTTTTACAAATTTAAGTGGAATGAACATAAAACACTTTGTTTGTTCACAAAGTGTTTTTTTTAAAGGTCTACTGTAAAAAGCGAATACTTTAAAAAATGAGTAAACCCATTGTCTTAAAAAATAACAAGTTGATTTTCCTTTAAAAATTGACATATTTCTGTTAACTTCAAACTGTTTAGTTGACTTAACTTACTTTGTATAATTGTGTACATAGTTCAATTACTCACCTTTCAGTGAATCGCTTTTTACAGTGTAGGCTATTCACTGTCGCACAATCTATTTGTGTTGGGACAACATGATGGAATTAAGTTAACTTATTGCTTTTTTTCTTTTTCAAATGTAAGCGTATTGACCATTAAACACTTTTAACACATTTAAATTAACAAAGTGTATTTAAATGGTCTACTACACTCTCAGAAAAAAAAGGTACACGGTGGTATAAATAATGTTCCTTGAGGAAAGTAGTACCTTATATGGTACAGAAAAGACCTCTTATGATGCTGTTCTGTACATTTTATGGTACAATTGAAACGAAGATACACAATTGTTCTCATAAAAAAGGTACATAAGTGTTACAGCATAAAGGTACAACTCCTTTATTACAATACCTATAAAAAAAATAAATATGACTGGAAAGGCAAAGTGACTTTATGAATATTAAAACATGAATCATCATTTAAAAGTATATGTTTAAAGAAATTCAAACAATAATTATTAAGTTCTATTATACAAAACAAATTTTTGGTAAGCATTTTTGACACTGTTAAGGTACAAAGTGTCTTGTCACTGTGGTGGTACCTTTATGGATCAGATTTGTACCTTTGATAAATCTTTGTATCTGCAGGTTTTAAAAACCATACATTTTGGTTTCTCATGGTTCAAATCATGTCCTTAAATCTACAAACTGCAATGGTACAAATTTGTTTCTTTGTCTTAAGGTACAATTCTGTCCCATAAAAAGGTACTGCCCCAGTGACAAGGGTTTGTACCTTCTTTGGTACAACATTGTACCATTTTTTCTGAGAATGTAGGCTATTCACTGTAAAAGAAATGCTGAGTTCCACACAACAGATCGATTTCTGTTGGGACAACATGATGGAATTAGGTTTACAAATTGAAGTTTCAGCTCATTTTAAATACGTAGCCTAGTTTAAACAAACAGCAAATTGTTCCCTCCACTGACTCCAAAATGCTATTTTCAATCATGCTTTCTGACAGTATCTACATATCAATAATTCACTATAAATCTCCTGTTTAGCAAAGTCCTGATCAACTGAGCGGCCAGTTATGGGAGACTGGGGGTTTCTCTCAGCCTTACTGGACAAAGTACAGTCTCATTCCACTGTCATCGGCAAGATATGGATGTGCGTCCTTTTCATCTTCCGCATCCTGGTGTTGGGAGCAGGAGCCGAGAATGTTTGGGGCGACGAAAGATCCAACTTAGTGTGCAATACCAACACTCCTGGCTGCGATAACCTGTGCTACGACTGGCAGTTCCCCATCTCGCACATCCGCTTCTGGGTCATGCAGATCATCTTCATTTCCACTCCAACTTTAGTGTATCTGGGGCACGTGGTGCACATCATCCACCAGGAGAACAAACAGAGAGAACTGCTCAAAAGCAATCCCATGGCAAAGTCGCCGAAATACACTGACGAAAAGGGGAAGATCAATATTAAAGGAAATATATTGGGTAGCTACTTGACACAGCTGTTCATTAAGATCATTTTAGAGGTGGCCTTCATCGTCGGACAGTATTATCTGTTTGGATTCATCATTGACCACAAGTTCACCTGTGAAAGGGAACCCTGTGTGAGGGTTGAGTGTTTCGTGTCCAGACCCACGGAGAAAAGCATCTTCATCATCTTCATGCTGGTGGTAGCTTGCGTGTCTCTGGCCTTAAATGTTCTGGAGATATTTTATTTGCTTTGTAGGAGGATCAGTCGGAGAAGTAAGAAGTCTAGACAAGCAATGTACGACGGTGAATCTCGTTATCCGGGACATTTCACAACAGAACTCGAGTCTATGAATGGGATGAGGCATAATGAGTTTAACGTGGCTTTTCAGAACAAGTGGAGTCAAAGAAAGGGCAGTCTGGACGCAGCCAAACCTGAGGCTTAAAGGGTCATGAAACACCAAAACACATTTTTTGAGATGTTGACAGTCATATATATGTGTCCCACATTCCTAAAAACACTATTAGGACACATATATTTCACAAAAAAAAGTGAAAATTGGTTGTTTTGTGTTATTTCGTGCAAATTCGGTTTAAAAATAAATATTGAAGCTACGTCATGGCCATGCGATCATTGTGTAAATTCCAGCGTGGAGACTGGATGTCTGTACCGGCCAGTACAATGTGACGTCTTTGAGTTTTCATCATTAATTCAAGAAATAGACTTGGTTCGAACTAATCAGCGTGTGCTAGGGAACACAAATACATAATTATACTTTATTCAGCAATAAATTGACTTTATTAAACATGGAGCAATTCCATTGTCAACCTTGCCATGAAAAAAATTACGTTTTTACCAAAATAGTGAAACCTTTTTTGTGTAGGCTTGTATTTTACAGTAGGAATATCTCAGTCAGTGTTTTCAAACAATTATATTTGATTTGCCAAAGTCACACAAGTGACAATTTCACATCTGTCACATCCATAACGAAGCTTTTTCTTCTTCCCATAAATACAAAAATGTCAAATTATAAAACAAAATTAATCATATTTGTTCTATAGAGAGCCGACTCTTATCCTTTTGATTAGCATTATTTCTTTTGGGTTGTGCAGTTTAATTCACAGAATATCTACAAAGTATGTTGTATAATGAAAACTCGCATACTTTTTTGGTCACATCCATAACGCATGCTTATTTTCCTCATTTCAAATCTTAAACATGTTAACAGATTGATATTTTTTCTGATCCCATAACTCTGTGATTCATTGTTTTGGAAAACATAAACAGATGTTACAATATAATGTTAACGTATACTCTCTCTGTGTATTTATGTTTTAAGTTTCTACTGTAAATGTTACATCCATAACGCTCCAATTGTGTTTAATCGATGTTGAAAAAAATGTTGTCAACTGTAAGGTTTGCTAACTGAACACAAGATGGCGGTATAACCGCTTGAGTTGCACCCACTAAGAACTCCTGTCTCTACAAGGCCAGTGATTTTCTCATTTTTGTTTGTCTCCAAAGCATTTCAGTGACATTTAATCATGAAATATGGTTGTTTATATATGTTTTTGTTCTAATAAAAATTTGATAACAAAGGCAAACGTAAATGAAAATGGATATGTTTCAACTACTTTCTCATTAACAGGTGCTAAAGGTGCTGTACGCAAATACAATTGTTAACATTTGAAGTGGATCAAAAACGTATTTTAGAATTGTCCCAAGACCATATTTTGTGTTGTTCAACAGTTCTAGGTAAAACTTCAATATATATAGGCTAGTAGTTAAATTTAGAAGTGGATCAAAACCTTTCATGAAAGTCTATGGATGGATTGAGGCATATTGTCTATGAATGCCTCATATAAACATAGCCTAAAGCTATACATAACGATCGGTATTACTTAGAAATTTTAGAAAATCATAATTTTGTGTCTTATACAATTCTACTATCACTCAGCCTTTTCAGTTTTAAAGTCAGAACTGCCATTGTATAGGGTACAACTTGTTTCTTTCATTCATTTTCCTTCGGCTTAGACCCTTTATTCATCAGAGGTCGCCACAGCGGAATGAAATACAAACTTATCCAACATGTTTTACGCAGCGGATGCCCTTCCAGCTGCAACCCAGTACATGGAAACATCCATTCATACTAATTTACACACATACACTACTACCAATAGTATATTCAAATCACCTGTACCAAATGTCTTTGGATTGTGCAGGAAACCCACGCGAACACGGGGAAAACATGCAAACTCCACGCAGAAATGCCAACTGACCCAGCCAGGACTCGAACCAGCGACCTTCTTGCCGTGAGGCGACAGTGCTATGCACTCAGCCACCATGTCGCCCCAACTTGTTTCTTATTTATATTAGGTTATATTAAGTTATTGACAAAAATTCTCGATAGTTTCATGAAGTTTTCGAGAGAAGCGTTTGTTAAGCTAGGGGCTCATCAAGTGAGCGAGTGTACGAGGAGGACCCAAAAAAATCTCGTGACGTCGCTAGTCATGTGACTTCGCCAAACTTTGTGCGTCTGCTTTCCACTTTCTTCCCTCTGACTCTCTTATAAGCAGGGAAAGTTTGACAAGTGTGCCTCAGTTTCTCCATAGTCGCGTACTTGGATTTGGTGACTGAACTTCATAGGTGACGGAGTAAGTCCCTACAGGGCTCTCCACTCTTTACTTCTGTCCAGGTAAGTTTTTACAGGCAGTCTTACAACTTTTCAAAACTTTTTTCTTCTTGCTTTGAGGCACTAATATACAGAGCAAAACAGTGGAGAGTTACTTTTAAATAATTGCAAAGTTGTATATGCCATTTTCATGGTAAATCGTAACTTTTACTCAACATTTCAGTGAATTTAGACGTTCACAATTCTATCAATTCATATCATATGCTATATATATTTATATATTTTTTTTATTTATTTATTTTTTTTGTCAAAAAGTAAATTACGCTATCATATTTTAGAATTAGCCTGTATTATTCTCGTTAAATATTGCAGAAGACACAATCGGTAGATTAATAAGTTAATTTAAAAGGCATGTAGTTAATTAAAACAAAAATGGAATAACTTTTTGTGTTTGGGATAAATTTATGAAGATAAAATAGCATCAAAAGAAAACACCAATTAAGAAATACTGGAAACAATTAGAAAAATTTATTTTTCTTATCGTATAAGATGTAATATAAGTATTTTTCTTCCTATTTTAAACAATTGTAATACAACTTTTTTTTCGGAAAAAGGATGTTTCGCATGCGTCGTGAGGAGGCGCTGTTAAGACCTTTATTTCAATGTCACTGTGCTTTATTATAACAAACTTAAACCTGCAATTCTCAAACATTTCTACATAATTTTTGTAATCAATGTAATAACGTTTTTTCCTTCAGTGCATGTTTGAATAAATGTAACAAACAATTTGCCACATTAAGCGGCCTTAACTACTATGTACTTACATTTAAACTAATCCCTTGATACACTTATTGTGTACACACGTGTATTTACAATGTGTCTTGGCAATTTTAAAGTTCCATCACTTAATTGGACACAAACATGCCCAATTATATTTAAAGAGGATTTTATTCTCTTCCAAGAGGGTCAGACAGTCATCCAGAAACACAGGTTCAGAGTGTGACTAAGCAATGGTTTTCTCCCGCTTATATCAGTTCTTCAAGGTTACATTACAGACCTGCTGTACTTTTCCATGCAAGACAAATACATTAACAAAAATGCATCATATATCTCATGCTAGGGTCCACAGATAGAAACACAATATTTCATAAGCATCCATCTAAGCATCCACAATAGTACTTATATTTTTTTAATTAACTGCATGTAATTACATATGTAATTCGTTTCTAGTTATTTAACACATCCCTTACATCTTAATCCATTCTTAAACCTACCTATATCACCAAACCTGTCCCTAACCTTAACTGTGTTCCACCTCAATAGTGTTATGCAATACAATATGAACACAAAAGTACATTGTGCTTCACCTAAAAGTTAAGTCCACTTAATATAAATTTGGACCAACATTTTTTATACTTTATTATACAGCCTACCAAAATCAAAGATTTAGTCGAATGTGGCACAGAAAAAAACTATGTAATTACTTCCCACTTATTGTCTAAACAAGAATAAAAAATATTCATTGCATTGTGCTCGTTTTCTTCCCCCACTTACAGATTTCAGCACTGTAATTATGCTAAAATACATTCCACATACCCCATTCAAACTTTTTATTAGTGCCACGAGACCCACAAATTGTCCAGGATATTGAAGAGATGCTCTTCTTCATGCCTGCACCACATGAAACAGGCAGTTCTTTAGAACTTCTTAAACAGTTCCTTATGATATTTGACTTTTCATGCTGCACAGGGAAATTAATCAAAGACTTGCTTCCCAATTCATTCAGATTTGAAGCGAATGTTATTTTCTGTATTTAAACATCTCTGAAATATCTGGAAGACATCTTGCTAAATAAACAAGGGTCTTTAAAATTCCCAGTCAAGCAATGTCCTGTGCTTAGTCATGTTTTTTTTTTAATGGTATTTAAGATCTTTTTAATCAATGGATTATGACTCACTTGCTGTAAAAACCATCATGCTAGCTTTTATTTGTGAATGTTTAATTCACAAAGCAAAGGCGAGTTCTGGCAGTTATCTTTACAACCTAAAACTTAACCCCTACTTGTGGGAGCCACATGTTTGTTATCCGAGGCCAGGTGTAGTTTATATTATGATAATCCTGAGGTCAGCTTTCATAATTATTTTCATAATAACATCCTCAGCAGGTGCTGAAACTAACACTTTCATCATGTGCCTACAGTGACCTCAGATTAAAAAAAAAGTTTATGGATACTGAAGCCACACTTCAATGTGTTTAAATGTCATCTTTGCATTACATAATCGCTACAACTTTTTAAAAAAGCCAAGGAACTAATATATGTATATGATTTTCTATTAAAGTTGCATGAACTTGAAGGGGAACTGTCTTCATAAATGCAGTAAAAGTGATGGACTGTTTGGTTAAAAGAAAATAACGTGAAGTATTATTTGTCACTTTGATAGTGTGCATCCAATACAATGACATTCAGACATATTCAAGTGTCACCAAAGTATCTAAATACATTTGATTACATATGAGCTTTCTATTTTCAGCTAGAACTCCCTCAAGATGGGTGACTGGAGTGCGTTGGGAAGACTTCTTGACAAGGTGCAGGCCTACTCCACGGCCGGAGGGAAGGTCTGGCTCTCTGTGCTCTTCATCTTCCGGATCCTTGTTCTGGGAACAGCAGTAGAGTCGGCCTGGGGTGACGAGCAGTCAGCTTTCAAGTGCAATACCCAGCAGCCTGGTTGCGAGAATGTCTGCTATGACAAATCATTCCCCATCTCGCATGTGCGCTTCTGGGTGCTTCAGATCATCTTCGTGTCCACGCCGACGCTCCTGTACCTGGCGCACGTCTTCTACCTGATGCGAAAGGAGGAGAAACTCAACCGTAAAGAAGAGGAGCTGAAGGCCGTGCAGAATGACGGCGGCGATGTTGAGCTCCATCTCAAGAAAATCGAGCTCAAGAAGTTCAAGCATGGCCTAGAGGAGCACGGCAAGGTGAAGATGAAGGGTAGCCTGCTGCGCACCTACATCTTCAGCATCATTTTCAAGTCCATTTGTGAGGTGGTCTTCCTGGTTATCCAGTGGTACCTCTACGGCTTCAGCCTCTCTGCCGTGTACACATGCGAACGCACGCCTTGCCCTCATAGGGTGGACTGTTTCCTTTCTCGGCCCACCGAGAAGACCATCTTCATCATCTTCATGCTGGTGGTTTCGCTCTTCTCGCTTTTGCTCAACATCATCGAGCTCTTCTACGTGCTCTTCAAACGGATCAAGGACCGCGTCAAAAGCCGACAAAACCCACAGTTTCCCACTGGCACTTTGAGCCCGACGCCGAAGGAACTGTCTACGACCAAATACGCCTACTACAATGGTTGCTCCTCACCAACTGCACCACTCTCACCAATGTCACCTCCAGGCTACAAACTGGCCACCGGCGAGAGGACCAACTCTTGCCGCAATTACAACAAGCAGGCCAATGAGCAGAACTGGGCCAACTACAGCACAGAACAGAATCGCTTGGGCCAGAATGGCAGCACTATCTCCAATTCACACGCACAAGCCTTCGATTACCCTGATGATACACACGAGCACAAGAAACTGACACCAGGGCATGAGTTGCAGCCATTGGCATTGATAGATGCACGGCCGTGCAGCCGTGCCAGCAGTCGCATGAGCAGTCGAGCGAGGCCTGATGACCTGGACGTCTAGCCGTGCCACATCCCAACGCTAGAGGACTGACACAGGCAATGAGATGCGCTCATCTCCTGTACTGAGGGGGCGGGGCTGAATCCTCGCAAGTTCCTCACTCTAGACTCTAGTCGATACAGAGACATAAAATTACTCACACTGCTGGAGGTACTATTCATTAATAATGATGTTGAAACTAGCAGAGCTAACATGCCCTAACTACCGAACAGCCAAGGGGGCTCGTCCGGGACAAGCGGCACCGAACTTCGGCGCCGTCTCTCAACTCAGCCCACCAGAATAGGCCTTGGCGATGTGATTGATTTTGTTGTGCTTGTTGAAATGCCACACAATGATTCCACTTTAACACTTTGCACTCCTACAGTTTGTGTAGATTTGTGTTCTAAACCCCCCTACAGTCGATCCCGGTTATTACATCAATCGTTCGCATGATCTCAAATCCAACAGGGTGTTCACAGTCATGAATTAATATTTATTTATTCATAAAGATTAACAGGATATCCACCACTAGATGAAGATTGACTACTACTCAAGGTTATGTCTACATAATTAATACCATCCAAGTGCATATTTATTGACAATAATCCAAATTCCAGCAATACGTTCATCAGCAAATGTGTTTTTTTTTGTTATTAATCACAGTGGACTGTCATTTTCCTGATAAACTTTGAATTTATGTGGTGTTGGTTTTTGTTATTTGATGATATTTGTTGTATTTTGGGTGGTGGTATGAAACGGAAATGTCTTAAATGTGGACTGAGCTGCTGTAACAGTTACACGGCTTGATTCTTTCTTTTTTCTGCATCTTGATTTTTACTGAATAGTATGAGAGAGAAAGGCTTTATTTTGTTCTCTTTTTTATTTCTTATTTTCCTTTTTTTGGATGGCAGATGGAATGAGTTAGTTTTTTTAATTAGAACGAATAGAAATTAACGTCTTACCTTTGGAGTGAATGACCTTTTTAACTCAATGTAATCATTGCTGCTTGAGAGATAGAGATTTAGTACTGTAAATCAAGCTAACTATGTCACAAATGTGAGGTTTTTTTTTAGAAGACTGCTTTTTTTTAGAGCTGGACTAATATTTAGTCAGTTATATTAAGAGATATATGCCAGCGTAGCTCCACAACTACCAAACACTAGTAGATGAAATTTCATTATGGACATTCTTTGTTTTGATTCTTCAAATTGTGCATCATAGTATATTGGTACTCATTTGCAGAGGCTCATGGATTTTTCAGCTACAATGGTGTTTGCACTGAGATTTTGGCTAGGGTGTTATTTGATGCAAAAAATGACGAAAAGTTCTCTGTTATGCACGTAACTAATTTATTTTACAACACACTACGAGGCGTAAAAATCACTACACTTTAACAGTGCTCTCACAGAATCCTTGGGTTTGGGACGTTGAGTGGCTAAGGCAAGATTGTGCATCTGGTAAATAGTGCAAATGTGGGTTTAAACTGATGTAATGGGAATCCGCTGTTGTATCGTGTGTATGACAGTGGAAAAACCGAGCAATCACAAACAAAAACGGACATTAATCAAATCTGTGAAAAAGCAATTTAACCAATAAAGATTTTTTCTTTGTCATTTTTGTATTTGTGTGTCTCAGTTATGCTCTTTTATATGCCCACACCAATGCTCAAACTGTGTTTCCAATATACACTTACTCATTTCTGTATTTTTGTTTACACCCAACCAGAGGCTCACGGTCAAAAAAAAAAAAAAAAGCACTGCAATTTGTCTGGTGCCAGTATCTAAAGGAGTCTGGTGTAGGCTTTTTATCCAAGAGAATTAGCCCTACACAAACCACTGTGTTTAAACAGGCAATAGAGACAAACGCAGTGTAACGGCCAAGATCCGTCTACGCCAAGACCGACTCGCAAACCAAAAGACTGATAAGTTTTTACATGTATGTTTTAAAATGCCCCAGAAACTTTCAAAATTTCATCATATAAAAAGATTCAGTGCCTTTTCTCTTATCCAAGTTTCCTATTTAACCTTTCCACAAAGCTAAATAAAACCATATGCCTGGGCCGAGTCTGTGGACCACATGTGGCTAGAGCAAAAGAACGTAAAAAAGGAGACTTTGATCTAGTGCTAATTAATGCAGATCTTTTTAAACCAGATTTATCACACAATGCTATTGCATATAACAGAGGCTAAACTGATAAATTCTGCAGTTATTCATCAGAAAAGATAAAGGGATCTGCTGGTGCAAAAATAGGCATTGAAGCCTTCTGTATGTACAGTGCTCAGCATAATTGAGTACACCCCATTATGAAAATAATTATTTTTTATCAATTTCTCAGTGAATAATGGTAATATTGGTGCATTTGAACAAAACAGATTTATTTAACAGATATATTTATTAAAATAATGTTTTAGTTACCAAACATATTTAGAAATTGAAAGATAAAACTATTAAATTCAAACAAAATATTGCAAAAATTATTGCAACCTACAAAATTTCAACTAAATTAAAAAAAAAAAAAATTGCTTTCCTTGATTTTTCCTCTTTTTAAAATTTGTATTTAATATTTTCTATAACAGTTTTTGGACAATTATCGTAAGTTATTTTGTTAGATAAGCTCTAGATTTGGCTTCAGTACTGACTAATCTAATGTATATGCACAAATATAATATTGTATAGCTTCCTATTAAAAATATGAACTTAAAAAACAGATTTGTGAGGGGTGTACTTATATATGCTGAGCAATGTACAGTGTATGGACTTTGCATGTATGTTTACAGTGCTCAGCATATATGAGTACACCCCTCACAAATCTCTCATTTAAATCAATATTTTCTATAGGATGCTTTACAATATTATATTTGTGCATATACATTAGTTTAGTCAGTACTGAAGCCAAATCTGGAGCTAATCTAACAAAATAACTTACAATAATGGTTCAAAAATTAGTAGCCCAAATTTATGTTTCAAATAATAGCAAAAATCAAGAGAAACAAAAATATATACAATTTTGTTGAAATGTTGATGAATTTAAATGTATTATCTTTCCATTTCTAAAGGTGTTCTGTGACTAACGTATTATTTTAATAAATATATCAGTTTAATAAATCTGTTTTGTTCAAATGCACCAATATATATTACCCATATTCACTGAGAAATTGATAAAAATGGTCATTTTTAAAATGGAGTGTATACAGTATGCTGAGCACTGTATATATATATGGACTGGGACTTTTTCTAAGCTCAATGAACTACTGATTTGCTGCTTATAATTAGTCAGCAAGGTGGTAGTTGGTTTTAGGTATTGGATATAATTAGGGATACAGAAAAATATCTAATTACTAATAATTACTAAGTACTAATAATCAGCATCAATAACCCCTCACAAATCTATCTTTTAAATTCATATTTTTAATAGGAAGCTATACAATATTATATTTGTGCATATACATTAGATTAGTCAGTACTGAAGCCAAATCTGGAGCTAATCTAACAGAATAACTTATGATAACGATCCAAAAACTAGTTCACCCAAATTTATATGCTATAAAAATATTAAATACAAATTTAAAATCAAGAGAAGCAAAAAAAAAATTGAATATTTTGTTGAGATTTGTAGGTTGTAATTTTTTTGCAATATTTTGGTGAATTTAATTGTTTTATCTTTCAATTTCTAAATTTGTTTGGTGACTAAAATATTATTTTAATAAACATATCTGTTTAATAAATCTGTTTTGTTTAAATGCACCAAAATACATTGCCTATATTCACTGAGAAATGGATACAAATATTAATTTTCTAAATGGGGTGTACTCCATTATGCTGTTATGTTATGCCAACATTAACTAAGACTTTTACTAAGCTCAATAAGCTAATAATTTGCTGTTAATTAATGGTCAGCAAGGTAGTAGTTGGGTTTAGGTTTTGGGTAGGATTAGGGATATAGAATGAGATCATACTTTATAATCAGACAATATCTTAATAATAAGCAGGTAAACCAGTAGTCAATAGTGGGAATTGGTACTTAAACTAAAGTGTTACCTATATATTTTTCTCAAAAGTAACATATTTTAAAGTGACAATCAATCGGTAAGACTCTCTATCTATAATAATATGAGGATATATTGCTAAAATTTCAGAAACATATTTTAATTTCAATATATTTTCAAATATATTTTATTCTTGTTATGGCAAAGCTGAATGTTCAGAATCAATACTTTATACATTTTAAAAAATCATCTAATATGCTGATTCTTTGCTCAAGAATAGAGTATTATTATTATCAATGTTAAAAAATAGTTCATATTTTTGTTAGAAATGTAACTTTTAGCGCTAGCAGGAAGACATAATGTCATTAATCACAGTCAGTCCCAACCAATTGCCATAAGACACAAGGAATACCCAATGTCACGTCACTATCACAATCAGTTTCAACCAATAGCCACGAGACTCAAGGAATATATTAGCTGTGCATTCATTTCATTAATTTGGTTGCAGATACTGATGCGGATGTTCAGCCATCTACCTCCCCACCACCATCAGGTTGGTCCAGGGGGGTAAGCTCTGCCTCTGCCTTTGTCCTCGGCAGCCATAGCTGGATCTACAAACTTTCGATTCAAGATACAGACAGGGCCTCCGCCAAAGAAATCCTGCTTTGTTAAATCATACTTTTTGTCAAACGATACTCATCAAATAAATGTAATTCAGCATATTCATATTCATCTCCTTGGTCTTTCTGGTATAGTATTTATTTGGCATAAAACCTTTAGTAACATTCTAAAAGTCTTCACTGTAACGTTTGATTAAATTAATGCATAACTGTTGAATAAAAGTATTATTTCTTTCCAAAAAAAACGTACTGATTCTGAACTTTTAAAAAGAGGTATATAGTATTCTCCATTGAAATACTTTATGCTAAGTCACCATTATTACCATAAAATATTTCAGCAATGGACGTCAGAGAAACCACTCAAGGGATGGGTAAACATCTCTGAGGTAGTTTATTTCACAGAGAAAGATGGGTGCGTAAATGAAGAGAGTCGAAATGCATATACAGCAGTGCTTCTGCCCACAGACTACTGAAAACCTCAGTGTGTGAGTTACATTTCCTGCGCCCATACTGCCACCCAGACCACAACTCCTGGGTGGTGCTGGGAATCCATGTTAAAGCTGCTAAGTTGGACTAAACATGGCCAATTGCCGATTTAATATGACGTCGCCCATGTTTGATAAAAACAGCTGCAGTGCTTCTCTCGTAACAACTTATACATGGACACCCGCCTGAATTTATTTTGTAACGACTTGTCTTTCACGATTTCCTCTTCTCTGTGAATGTACACTGTAGAAAATATCTGTAAATTGACAGCACTTTCTAATGCATGTTGTTTCATTTATTTATGCTTTTGAATTGCATTATGGGACCTCACCTTTTCTCCAAACACACTTAATGTTGAAAAGTTTGAAAAATTGACAAAAATCTGGTAATAGGCTGCCATTTTATGTTATTAGACTAAATTAGTTCTCTGTTTATTATTTCTTAAACAATATCTTGTCCCAAACTACAAAAAAATGTTCATAAGTCACTCTAATTGTTGGGTAAGTTACTTTAAAAAAGTAATAAATTACACATTACAAATTACTTCATGTAAAAAGTATTTAGATTACTAATTACTTTACTTTGAAGTTACTTTTCAAACATATAAAATATACCTATAAAAAACAAAATAAGCTCTTTTAGTAATTTATTTTTAACAGAAAAACATTACAATGGGTTGATCAAAGCAGCTTGACGTATTCAAAAGACTTAGAGTTTGCTCAAAACTTAAAATTCTCTCATCATTCACTTTTTCCGATCCTGTTTGTCTTTTTTTACGCAAAAGAAGACATTTGGAAGGACATACTCACACTATGTACAGTTGCGTTGAACCGGGCCAAAGCACGCTTGTCCCCCCTCCCGTCTCCCCCGACGGCCCGCACTCACATTACATTCGGGCCTGGGCACGCTTACGTCAGATGACGCGCTGTTCAGTTTAGGAAGAGAAGCGCTCTCGCTCAGCACAGTGGAAATTTCTTTAGTTATATCGTTGAAGTCATTTGATATGCAGTGACACGCAGTCAAATATTTCACCGAACAGATCAGCCACTTTTGAAGCTCATAAAGTCCTCGTGCTGCAGGAATTAGGAGGTTTGCTAAAGGTGCAGCTGTCATGCAGTGACGGGTTTGCGTCTTTAATAAACTACGACAGTTTGCGTTCATTGAACAGCACGAATGATTAATTAATCCATATGAAACAGTCCCTTAAAAGTCACGTCTCGCTTTCAGTTTCGGGCTTAGGCACGCTTGCACTCACACTGCAAGCGTACCGTGCCTGAGCCCAAGTGAACCGCGCTCAGGCCCACCTCTTCCAACCGGGCCAGGGCCGGCCAAGTGAACCGTGCTTGAGCCCGGTTCAGAGCACTCACACTTCTCAAACGATCCGGGAAATGGGCCTGGGCACGGTTCGGATAGCATAGTGTGAGTACGCCCGAAGAAAACTAGATACCTGTAACCATTGACATCCATTGTATGAAAAAGCACAGCAATGTTTGGGTGTTCTGTGTTTGTCTGAGGTAATTAGTCTACAGAAATATGTACATTCCATACAAAGTATGAAGCTGATTGGTCAGTTCTTGTAGCCTGATTCGCGGTTTTCAAGTGGGAGCACCTGGAAAATGCGAGCGTGCGCAATATGCGCTCCCAATATGTGCGCACGCGCAAAAGATGCAATATGTGAATGACTCCATAAGAAGCTACACTTTTCCTTACATTCAGAAGATCCTCTCACTCCTGGTCCTGCACAAAAATTCAATCTAGCCTGTTTAGGCCTGTTTGGAGTGACGGTGTCCTCCTTGGTGACGAGTATTGTCATAGAATTCTTTCTGTTCTAGTGCTGAACAAGTTGCTGGTCGAGTTAAAAGCAGTCAAAAGTTCCTTGGACTGCATTTCACAGCAATACTTTTGTTTTTACGCTCAATGAAATCAAAGTAATGTCTGTATTTCCACCTGAAAAAGCAGCTACTCTTGACAGCACCTATTTCAGCTCAGGTTCTCCAGCAATTTAAAAGCGCATGCTTATTAACTGACGTTGCAGCAGAAAACGTTATTTAAAAGAAGCATTTTGCTATAACTATACTTGTAACGTAACGCAATTACATTGACTTTAGTAACTGAAATCAAATTACACAAATATAAAATGTAATCTGTTAAATTACAGCGTTCCCCAAAAATGTCATTAGAAAACAGTAACGCATTACTGTGGAACGCGTTACACCCAACTCAGGTCACTCTGTTAAAACTGCAAAGTTAAATGTTCAACATCAAAAGTGTTCAGAGCAGAGATAAAACTCTCATAATGCAATTCACAACTGTAAATAAACACTTAAGAATCACAAAATACAGAACCTGTTAATTAACAGATAATTTGTACAGTGTAGAGCAAGTTTACCACTAAAAGTTCTAGGGAAATTTAGCTACATTTCTGAGAGTCATCATTTCAGTGATGGTCATCTTCCCGAGAGTACTTAGATCAGAATGTTGATTAAATCTCTGCATGCATCTCTCTCCTGCTGGTTTTTTGGAAGTGATTCCTAGTATAGGTGCATGAGGACATCACATGTGATTTCTGCAAACTTTTCCTAGAGCTCTGCTAGGAAACAAACAGGCTGAGTGCGAAAAACCGCGCAATGCTTTGTAGATGGTCAGCGCTCACGGACTGAGCACTCTGCACCTCCAGGCACTGTGGATATCATGCACAGTCATGTTTCCTGAGAGATCTGCCCATTCCCCGCTGTTTATATAAGCATAAGCAAAGCAAAACAATAGGATGCTTCCAATTTAACAATGGCGAGAGCTGCCAATCCCAAATGGTGTCTCAGCTTTCCGTGCGGTTAGAAATTGGATTCGTCCTCATTGCATTTTTCTTTGAAAATTTTCCACTGCTGGATGGACTGGGACTGCTGAGAGAAAAGCTGTGGTTTTATTAAACATGGAAGAGCGGCTCCCAAACATGTCTAATAAGCTGGAGAACATGCACGGAGTCAGAGGAGCTCAGCACTAATAGACCTTCTCTGTCAGTGAGAGGATTTAACTCTCGCTGTCTCTCATTTCTCACTACATTGTCGCCTGACACTGTCAGTATTCTCAGTCTCACCTCATATATCTTCTTGTTTTAGTATTTTGCTTTTTAGTCAAAGAGAGATCATGTTGCCTGTAGGTGGTTAGGCCTCTGCTGTACCTACAGGAAGTCTGCAGGATGACCCGAGGCATGTGACCCCAGGTTTTGCCATTTCCTTCCTTGGAAAACAAAGTATTGAAGCTCACAATTTGACTAGGCGTTTCTGATAAGCTAACACTAAAACAAAAAGCAAACAATTTGTCATTTTCGTTGGATTTACGCAATTTATTTTCTAATTATATTATAAAAAGTGACGTATTATTAGAGGAATTTGCTTAAGCATTTTACATGATGTGGGTTGTATGACAAATGCTGTCCAACTGCATTCTCATTCACAGATTTGACCTATACAATCACAATAAATTAACCTTATAGAATCGTATAGCCTCAAATTGAAGAAGAGACTGGATTATTATAAAGACTTCTGACTTGGGCCAGAAGCAATGACACATTCTAGTGATTAAACAGCAACATAAAAAATACTCAAAACACCCTAGCAACTGTACATCACTGATCTGGCAGCCAAAAAGAATCCCATGACAACCACATAGTAACACTCAAAAGTATGTAGAAACCACAACATACCGGCAATGTATTACCACTGAACTCCTTATGAACAATGCACAACTTCAATGGCAACAACTCCAATACGTTTGCAAAGCCATAGCAGCCAGGACAATGCTGTACAGCAATGTGCAAACACCTACACCAACATCTAAGAAATCACAAAGCATAGGCCTGGCAAATCTCTATGCACCCTAGCAACACCCCTGCAGTCACCCAAAACACCCTGACAACATATAGCAATGCACTATATACACATTCAGGCAACCATGCAATAGTGCCCTGGAAACTACCTTGGACATCTTGTTTCCTTATTTCCTGTCAATCATCTAAACACCCTTATAGTGACTTAGAACCTAGCAACCCTGCACTATAAACCAATTTGAACCCATTTTCAACCACAAATAAATACCCTTACGGCAGTCACAAGGGGTCATATTATAGCTTATGAATCAGCTTTTAAGAAAAATAATAATAGCCGGCTTTTAATAATTAAAAAATCATTAACAACATTAGAAAAGGAATATAGAAAATCGGGATTACAACAACATACAACAATATGATTCAATTCTACAGAGGCAAAAGAGTTGATGGAGCCCAAAATCTCATCTGCAATTTCAAACTGCATGGCAACCCTTTGTGAATTTCTTCAAAACTGAATAGTGTACTACTACTCTCACGGTAATGACTGAAGTTACTCTGATGTTAATTTATGATTTTGCTTTGATTATCCCTCCCTTGTTGTTTTCTGTTGTTGTTTTTTTTTTCTTTGTTTTTTTATTGTTTTGTTGTTAGCTAACTAAACACCCTAGCAACAATCCTGCAGCAACCCACAACAAAAAAAGAAAAACTCAGAATACTCAAACCACACAAAACCACCTAGAAGACCTCAACAACCACAAACAAGCTTGCAGTGACCAAAACCTAGCAATGAACTATAAACCAATTAGAACCCATTAACAACTGCACAAAAATTAGGAAAATTAGGACCTCAACAACTACTGTACAAACAATGCTCAGTCAATCACCCAAACACATTAACAACATCCTAACAGCCACCTGCAACTCCTTTACAATGATATAGCAATGTAAGAAAAGCATCTTAGCAATCACAAAGAATTGGCCTGGCAGTTACTTAAACACCCTACTAACATAATGATAACAGTATATCAATGTTTACAAACCCTCAGAATTCATAAACAACCTCAAATAATGCCCTGAAAATCACCTAGAAGACCTCAAAACCACAAACAATGCTCAGTCAATCACCCAAACACCATAACAACATCCTAACAGCCACCTGCAACTCCTTGACAACGATATAGCAATGTAAGAAAAGCATCTTAGGAATCACAAAGAATTGGCCTGGCTGCTACTTAAACATCCCAGTAACACCCTGATAACAGTATATCAATGCTTAGAAAAACCCTCAGAATTTATATACAACCACACATAACGCCCTGAAAATCACCTAGAAGACCTCAAAACCACAAACAATGCTCAGTCAATCACCCAAACACCATAACAACACCCTAACAGCCACCTGCAACTCCTTGACAACGATACAGCAATGTAAGAAAAGCATCTTAGGAATCACAAAGAATTGGCCTTGCTGTTACTTAAACACCCTACTAACATCCTGATAACAGTATATCAATGCTTAGAAAAACCCTCAGAATTCATAAAGAAACACACACAATGCACTGAAAATCACCTAGAAGACCCCAAAACCACAAACAATGCCCAGTCAATCACTCAAACTCTATGACATAACCTTAACAGCAACATATAACTTCTTGACAATGATATATAATGTAAGAAAAGGATCTTAGGAATCACAAAGAATTAGCCTGGCCTCTACCTAAACACTCTAGTAACACCCTGATAACAGTTTATCAATGCTTAAAAAAAACCCTCAGGATTCATGAACAACCACACATAAGACCCTGAAAATCACCTAAAAGACCTCAAAACCACAAATAATGCTCAGTCAATCACACAAACACCACGACAACACCCTAGCAGCCATCTGCAACTCCTTGACAATGATATAGCAATTTTAAAAAGCATCTAAGCAACCATAACGAATTGGCCTGGCAGCTACCTAAACACCCTAGCAACACCTCTGCAACCACCCACAACACTCTGACAACAGTATAGCTATGCTTTTTAAAGCCCTCAGATTACACAACAATGCCCTGGCAACCACCAGGAACACCTTGGAAACCCTTCCACATGCCAACACTATAAACACCTCAACAACCATAAATCAATGCCATAGAAACACCCTAAACACACTAGCAGTCACCCAGAACACATTGACAACAGTATAGCAAAGCACAATAAAAACCCATGACAACTTAAAATACCTTAGCAAAATCTAGTATACACTCATTGGCCACCTTAGGAACACGTATTAGTACCAGGTTGGACCCACTTCTGCCTTCAGAACTGCCTTAATACTTTGTGGCATAGATTCAACAAGGCACTGGAAACATTCCTCAGAGATTTTGGTCCATATTGACATGACAGCATCACACAGTTGCTGCAGATTTGTCGGCTGCACATCCATGATGCGAATCTCTCATTCCAACACATCCCAAAGGTGCTCTATTAGATTGAGAACTGGTGACTGTGGAGGCCATTTGAGTACAGTGAACTCATTGTTGTGTTCAAGAAACCAGTCTGAGATTATTCAAGCTTTATAATATGGCACATTATCCTGCTGGAAGTAGCCATCAGAAGATGCGTACACTGGGGTCATAAAGGGATGGACATGGTCAGCAACAATACTCAGGTAGGCTGTGATGATGCTCAATTGGTACTAATGGGCCCTAAGTGTGCCAAGAAAATATCTCCCACACCATTACACCACAACCACCTGCCTGAACCATTGATACAAGGCAGGTTGGATCCATGCTTCAATGTTGTTGACACCAAATTCTGACCCTACCATTCGAATGTTGCAGCAGAAATCGAGGCTCATCAGACCAGGCAATGCTTTTCCAATCTTCTATTGTTCAATTTTGGTGAGCCTGTGCGAATTGTAGCCTCAGTTTCCTGTTCTTAGCTGACAGGAGTGGCACCCGGTGTGGTCTTCTGCTGCTGTAGCCTATCCGCCTCAAGGTTCGAGGTGTTGTGCATTCATAAATGCTCTTCTGCATACCTCGGTTGTAACGAATGGTTGTGCATGAAAATCACAGTAGATCAGCAGTTTCTGAAATACTCAGACCAGCCACATTCAAAGTCACTTAAATCACCTTTCTTCCTCATTCTGATGCTCGGTTTGAACTGCAGAAGATTGTCTTGACCATGTTTACATGCCTAAATGCATGGAGTTGCTGCCGTGTGATTGGCTGATTAGAAATTTGCATCAATGAGCAGTTGGACAGGTGTACCTAATAAAGTGGCCGGGGAGTGTACAGTATGTAAAAACTGACTGATGATTGCTTGGGAGCAATTTGGTTCTCCAACAGGCCATATTTCAGCCATATACTTCTGCTCTCACTCAACACACAAAGAGAGAGCCATAATTTTACGTTGCTTCATTTTAGGGCGCATAAACCACTTATTGTTAAAAGCTGTCTCCCAGACATTTAAAGTAAGAGAACACAGCTCATGACAGAGTGAGTTCACTGGGTGCTATTGCTCAGACAGAGGAAGAGATGTGGAGACTGATTCAAAACACAGACAGAAACACAAAATTTGGACACGGGAAATAGAAAACAGGAAATGAACCAAATATCAGACACAGAGAGTAGCGGAAAATGAAGTTGATATCATTGTCGAGATATCAAGAACAGAGCATAACAGAAAGCGGACAGATGCACAGTGGAATGCATGCAAATTAAATGAGGCAGATGAAGAGAATTAGGAAGAATGAAGTGCAAATCCAGAACATGAGCAGCAGGCATGAAAAAATAAAAATTAAACATTGCATGACGTATGCGCACATGCAGCATATTCCAGATAAGAAAATATGAGCCTGGTCAGAGTGAATCAGCAAAGACTCTGATGAAAGAACCGATACGGCCTCCCTCAGAAAGCCATATGTGTCGCTGTTGGAGCAGGATGTTGGCCATGTGGGACCCATTATGCGGCGGTCCTGCCACTGTCCACTCTGTTCCCTGCATCCCAGCACCACCTTTGTTTTGATAGCACTAGCTCTTCAGCTCCCCGGTTCCAAGTGTCAAGGCCATTAAATCTTTAATGTGGCCGGCTCCTGCGCGTCTCAACGAGAGACTTTAAAGTTCACTGGGACTCTACCTCTAATTGAGGTGGATGGGGTTTGGAGAGAAGGGCATGCTGGGTCCATACCAAAGCTAAAATTACAAGCCTTGTCATCGGTTACTGAGAGGTCAGGAGAGAAGAAAGTATGCAGCCCGCATCCAAAGTCAATAGCGGGTTGACTGGCATAGGCAAAATATTTCCATGCTTCACCCCGAAACGGCGCTCTGCGTTTTTTCCCCTCACTTCCACACCAGCTCTCACTTACGGCAAAACGTCCAATATGTCGACTATGGTCATTACTCTAAATTTAGCCAGATGCGCCCCGGTTTTCCACTGAGTGGTCCAAATCGGGAAAATCAAGCCAGGAGTATTCTAAGAATGGGGAATAAGATATATTTCATTCGCCTGACTGTAACCAGCATCTATTCAAAGAATGCAGCAGTCTGAATCACTTTCAGTGCTTCTCTTTTTAGGGTATTAGGGGGGTGTAGGTATAGATTTATAAGAGTCAGTAGGTCAGGTTACAGAACACATCTCAATAAAAGTGGCATCAACCGAATTAACACTCTAAATGTCTCTCTAATTATACACACCCCATTCTATTGGGGATTCAAACCAGCATTTCACTGTGGAGTCGCAGCTTCTACCATCAAGCATAAGTCAGTTAGTGTAGCACTTGAGAAAAGGGGATTGAGGTTTACTTAACGTGCTCCTACAAGCTGGCCTCTGTTAACCTTGCCCAAAAAACTCCATTTGCACTCACTAAACTCCAACTGGGTGAGATTTCAACCAGTGTCAGGTATGTAAGTGCACTAAAGAAGACTGTAAGTAATCAGTCACTATTGGCCTCTTGAGACCAGGGTAATGAGATTTGCAAAATTGGCTCATTCTGAAAACGTAGTCCTATATACATTTCTGGAGATTGCGAATTATGTAGCCAGAATTACGTATGGCTGCATTTTGTCTATAAAACTAACGCTACGGTGGGAGTATGACGTCGTTCCTTTTCGTGCTTACCAGCTGATCGCTTACCTCTATGTGGACGGCTTTCCCGTTGTTACCAGTTTGACCAGTAGCTCACCATGTACGTCAGCCGACATGAGACACAGAGAGGAGTTGGCCACGATGACAGGGTTTGAGTCCGGAGAAGAAAAGTTCAAGAAAGCGGGTAAGACAAAAACAGAAGCCAAAAAATAAAATAAACAAGTAAATAACAGGGTGAGAATGTGGTAAAATCTGAAAACGTGGTAAAAGTCAGGCGAGGGCTTTTCTTTTTCGGGATTGCTTTTTAAAACTGTTGGTTGGGTTTAGGAAAGTGGGTGGGCGGATTATTCGGTGCTTTTGAAAACACTATCGGTTGGGTCTAGGGAAGGAGAAGGGTGGGTCAGTCGATCAGTCAGTCAGTCGACAGCAGCCTCTGGTGGATTTTTACGAGAAATTTACGAGAGAACAACAGGCGCAAATATCACTCGCAAGAGAAATTTGAGATCTCAAAAAGCATACACAGCGGCCTCTGGTGGATTCGCGAAAACAAAAACTGCAAAAAAAAATGTACCTCCTGGGACATATGTGGTGCTCTTTAGAAATGTATATAGTGGTACGTTTTCAGAACAAGCCTGGATTGGAGATTTGCTTGTATAGCTTATTCTAGCTGGCCTCAATTACATACCCCATCCCAATTATATTTTACTGTCATCTGGGTCACGGCACCAACGGAACCTCTTCATTTCTACTTCTTTTTATGATAGTGGAGAAAAGCACACAAAAAAGGATAAATATCAACCTAAGGTCCTAGCTGGAGAGTGTCTTTTGAGGCAAGGTGAGTAACTACTTTTTGGCCTCCATTATATGTATCTTCTCAGAATAGTTTCCCAGCAGACACCTTGATATCAAATGATATCAAAAAACTAGTCAAAAATGCAAATCAATTTAATGTCAAATATACATCTAACATTGCTGTCAAAAACACATCAATTCAACAAATCAATTACAGGACAGTCTTTTTGTGTCATATTTTGGTGGCCAAAAGGGCTTTAATGTGTGGATGTCAAGTGAACGTCAAGGTTTTGACATCAAATCGATTTTCATTTTTGTATGTGTTTTTTAATGTTGTTTTGAGGGTGCTCACTGGGTTAGCTTCATATAGTGGTTGTGACAATGTTAATGAATTTGATCATGACATACCAGCCTTTATAGAAATTTTTTATACACTTCTGCTTGTGTTGATTACTGGCTGCTTCTCTCGACCAAGTAGATCTAAATACTAAACAGCTTCAATCTAGCTTCAATCTAGCTTTGGTGGTAGTGTTTCACTTCCAGCTTTCCAAATACATCATATAATTGCACATTGGATTTTTCAAAACATAAAGAAGCTCAAAATGTATGCTCAAAAGTTAGACCATACACAGATGGGGGATGTTTATGTGAGGATTTAGAGTAATATTATTCTTGTTACCTGACATGCTGCACAACTGCTGTTCAGGACATGTGAACCCTGTGAGAATTCGTACGCTTTTGGGTTTCCTTCTGTGCTACAGCATTTGATTATACCTCCACTGCATTGGCTCTGAATCTCAAGAAAATTCACAAGCATGTTTACAATCGCATCAGGAATGCTAAAGCAGCTAATAACCTTGTTAAAAACAAGGCTTTGTATGTTCGCTTTTGCTGGCGGCACACTTGCCAAGGCAGTAGTGGCTCTCAGATGCCGAGGAACTCTGAAATCAGCAGAAATGCACGTTCCGCAGGCGCATACAAGTTGCTAAGACAAAAAAAGGTACTCGGGAAGGATGACATAGCACTTGTTTAACTGGTATAGACACTTTCAACAAACAAACGTAAGTGCATATCCACAAACTTCCTAAACAATTCTTGTTTAATTTTCCCTGGTAGCACATACAAGGTTCTAAAACCCGCCATGATTGTAAAAATAGACAATGTCAAGTGCGTTTGATTATGTACCAAAGTGTGCTTTGTAATATAAAATGACTTTGATGAATGGCTTTTTGTTGCACCGAGGACGGTTGAAATTCCCTGACAGAGGGTTTCCTCATTTATGTAACATTGCAGCTTGTGAGGAATAACAGTTTTCCTCAGCTGTCTTCTAAACGCCTGTGTAATCTCAGATCTGTACGGTCTCTGTACACAGGTGCACTTTTTCTCCTTCTGCAGATTGCATTGCTCTTCTTCGAATCTACACATTCGAGGATTAGGACAAACTGTCTTTAGGCAGAGGCCACTGGTGCTCCCATGAGAGCAAAAGTTTCCTGATTCAAAATGTAGCTGCTCTCTGCAGGAATTTAATAAAGCTATCAAACTTGCCTATTTCTTTTGAATATGCTTGTAATATCATAAAAATCAAACATGCTGTCTTTAGGGCCATTTTCTCAGACCACACTGCAGTACTTTCCCATTGTTTGTCTAATTATACATGCAATAGATGGATGTGTTTGACCATTTGCATTTAAAAACATGGTACTTAAGTTAAAAAGTGCAACCCCAGTGTTAAATTAATCATTCATTGTGAATAAATTCAGTGTTATACCCCTGGGCTCGAACAACCAAACAAACGACTGAACAAATGAACAAACCAACCAACCTACCAACTGACTGACCGGTTGACTGACCAACCAGTCGACTGACCGACCAACCAACTGACCAACCAACCAACCGACCGACCGACCAACCAACCAACAAACCGACCAACCGACTGACTGAACAAACCAACGAACTATCCAACCCACCAACCAACCAACCAACCAACCAACCAACAAACAGACCAACCAACCAATCAACGAACAAACCAACCAACCAACCAACCAACCAACAAATGAACAAACCAACCAACCAAACAACAAACCAACCAACCAATAAACCAACCAACCAACAAAACAACCAACCAACCAACAAAACAACCAACGAATGAACAAATGAACCAACCAACAAACCAACCAACAAATGAACCAACCAACCAATCAACGAACAAACCAACCAACCAACCAACTAACGAACCAACCAACCAATCGACCGACCGAAAGACCAACCAACAAACCGGCCAACTAACAAACCGTCCAACCAACTAACCAACCAACCAACCAAACGACCAACCAACCAACCAAACAATGAATGAATGAACCAACCAATCAACCAACCAACCAACCAACCAGCCAGCCAGCCAGCCAGCCAGCCAACCAGTCTGTCTGTCTCTGTCTGTCTGTCTGTCTGTCTGTCTGTCTGTCTGTCTGTCTGTCTGTCTGTCTACCTACCTTCATACACAGTCAAGCCTGAAATTATTCATATCCCTGGGGTGAATAATTTAGGCCTTGACTGTATATAGTCATAAAAAAGTTATTTTAACATTATTTTATTACATTTTCATATGGACTCCAAGAATTGTCAACCTGTACAAAAAGACAAAACAAGGGCTTCAAAACAGGAAATAAAAAAGCCAATGACGATAAGGGATACATCTCAAAGGAAATGAGATAAAAAATGTATGGAATTTCTTCACAATACAGGATCTGAACTGGCTTTCTAGCTTCAAAGAAACATAAAAACTTGCCTCAGGTTGTTTAATCTGTTCAAGTATTTCCTAAATACAGTATATACAAATGATTTCCATATATGTTTTATATTTCATGTTACCAAAGTAATTCTTGGTTGCCTGAAAGACCATGAGAAGAAGCTTATTGCCTTTTTGTGTTACAATGAATCAGCATGCCAAGAACCAAGCATTTAGAAAAATTATAAATAAAAGCTTGAACATAAAACATCAACTTGCATTGTTTATATGGAGGTGTTTAGCAGGCAAACATTTAGGTGCTACCAAATGAGATATTGGGAAAGGTTTTTGCATAGTCAAAGCAAGAAAGAAACTCACAGTAACCATGCCAAGCAAAAACAACAAACAAAACGAACAGGGTGCTAATTAGCAATCAGCTCACAGCGAAATGGGCTGCTCTTAGTAGGAGTTTGGACATGGCACAACATCGAGCTAAGCGGAGCGGACTTTGTTACCCCTGCTAGCTTTGTGTTTTTAATCTGCGAGAGCTACTAACTGACCAAAAGTGCAAGAAAATGATTAGGATGAATGCTAACTGTTAAAAAACAGATGAAACTATCACAGGAATGGTAGTGATTTTAACAGTTCTAATGGACATTATATTGGTCTTAATGTAAACTGTTTTGGCCCTTTGGGTATTTAATTCTTTGTCTTTTATTGTTAGCAGGTTAGCAGCAATCCTACTGGAATATCACACAAAACATACTAGGCACCATTAAAATGCACTGGTTTTATTGGTTGAAGTTTGATGGTTTGTAATGATTTTAATGGTATTCATGGTGAAAACAATTAGACCAAATCTTCTGAGAGGGTTTCAATTGTTTGTTTGTTTTTTCAGCAGGGAAATGATCCAAGACAGAATAGGTAATTCCAGCATTTTCCCCAAATACTAAATGCTAGAAAAAAAAGGTGCTATTTCACCCACTCTTAGCTTCTGGTGCAGCACACACTGGATTAATCCTTGATGTAAACACTTGCGGGGTTGTGTTGAGGACAGGGAAACGGACTCAAACAGTTGAAAGAAAATGCCTTCAGCGCGCAATCGCCCTCGAATGACCCCTCATTTGGTCACAAGGTTCATATGGCTTACAATGAATGTCCAAAAATCTCAACAGTGAGAGCAACAGCGATAAACTTATAATAATGAAACCATACAAGCTGAAACCTGGTCACTGTTCGCAGGGAACTCGTAAATTTGAAGCAAACAAATTGAAATAATGTATTTTATAGCAGATAAATCGTTAGCATAGACACGGTGTTCCCACTTTAAATGCTGCAAAACACAAGACAAAGAGAAACACATTCAAAAAGACACACTCTCCAACTCACACACAACTAAACGCTTTTTTTTTACATTTTCACCACATGAGTCCGTGGGAGGAATTCAGTTCCTATGCAACCCAATTCTGCTTTGCACGTCTCCGAGTCTGGCTCTGTAATACTGGCAACAAAGAGTTTGACACATACTTAAATGGAGTGCCAAGCTCTGGATGCTTTTATGAAGGCTTTAAAAGAAACACCTTTAAATGCAAAAGTATGTATTTCATCAGCGCAGCCTATTTATATTGCAATTATTTCTGCTAAAGAGGCTATTAGACAGGCAACCCAGAAGCAATGAAGTCCGCTCGATGCTCAGATGAAGCTGACATCATTTAAATGCCCATGCCTGAAGTGTTGGGTTTGAGTCATGATCATTTGAAAAGCCATGAGCTCACCTGGGAGAACGTTTTTAATAATGAAGAACCTCCATTCAGATGTTGGTCCACAGGGCTATATAAACCCATTTCCACAGCTTATCATCTGAGTTCACTTTGAACTCATTATGTATGGTGAAGCTCTCATTTTTGATATGCTAACATATTCATTGGAACTGTTTGGTTTGATCAGGTACTGCAAAAACAATACACCACTATGACAATAATACAAATTGTTGATCTTTACTTGAAAGTTTCTTCTGAACTTGAATTTGAAGGTTTTCATTTTTGTAGACTGCACATTATACACTACCTGACAAAAAGTCTTGTCGCCTATGCAAGTTTTAGGAACAACAAATAATAACTTGACTTCTAGTTGATCATTTGGTATCAAAGGTGGCTTATATGGAAGGCAAAGGCCTCTAGATTATGCTTATATTACCAAAATAAAATATGATCATACCTTGATTTTTACTTATTTATTTAGGACAGTAAGGTCTGACTTTGCTTAGACAAAAGTCTTGTCACTTAACAGAAATAGTACAGTACAGCACAGTACAGAATATAAAGTCATGGTGCACTGGAAGAGGAATTAATATTGTGTATGACTCCAATGAGCTTTGACGACTGCATCCACACATCTCTGCAATGACTCAAAAAACATGCATTCTTCCAGAGGACTTCCAGAGTTCATCAAGATTGTTTGTATTCATCTTCAATGCCTTCTCCTTCATCTTACCCCAGACATAATGCTCAATATTATTCATATCTGGTGACTGGGCTGGCCAATCCTGGAGAACCTTGACCTTTTTTGCTTTCAGGAACTTTGATGTGAAGCTGAATGTCTTTATACCTCGGGCTGTTGTTGTTGGCATCCACTCTGCAGATCTCTCGCACACCCCGATACTGAATGTAACCCCAAACCATGATTTTTCCTTCACCAAACTTGACTGATTTCTGTGAGCATCTTGGGTCCATGCGGGTTCCAATAGGTCTTCTGCAGTATTTGTGGTGATTGGGATGCAGTTCAACAGAAAATCTACCTTCTGCCACTTTTCCAAATGATCAACTAGAAGTCAAGTTATTATAAATTGCTCTTACAACTTGGATCAATGACAAGACTTTTATCAGATAGTGTACATAGAAAGACAGAGAACAAAGACGAGAGACGAGAACACTTTAAATAATGAAGAACCTCCATTGAAGGGCTAAATAAATAGATTTCCACAGCTGATTTCAGTATGATTTCAGCATGAACTCATCTTGTATAATTTCTCTTTTGCTTATGAAGCTCTTATTTTTGTGGATATGCCACCATATTTATAGGAACTGTTTGATTTGATCAGGTCAGAACATGGTTGTACTGCAAAAACAATACACCAACGTGAAATTACAAATAAAATAATCAAAATTGTTGATCTTGAACTTAAGTTTTGAGCTTTTTGTTTAGTAGACTGCAAAATCGACAGACACAATGAACATATTTTCACCTGCAAAAACATTCTAAGCTCTATTGAAGGCTATATAAACTGATTTCCACAGCTTCTGAGTTCAGTTTGAACTCATTTTGTATGGTTAAGCTCTCGTTTTTGATTGGAACTGTTTGCTTTGATCAAGTCAAAACACGGTTGTCCTGTAAAAACAATCCTGCAACATGATAATAATACAAATTGTTGATCTTGAAACTTCTTCTGAACTTACAAACTTGAACAATTTACATTTTTAACTTGAATTTAAATGTTTTTGTTTTGTAGACTGCACATTATAGATACAGAAGCATATTTAGCATCTTTTCACCTGCGAGAACATTTTTAACAACGAAGAACCACCATTGAGGGCTATGGAAACAGATTTTCAGGTTCAGTTTGAACTAATTATGTGTGTTTTCTCTTTTGTTTATAGAGCTCGAGGTTTTTGTGGATATGCTCCCATATTCATTCACTGTACGAAATGCTGGGTTCCACACAATCGATTTGTGTTGTGGCAACATGAAAGAATTAAGTTAACTTATTAGTTTTTTACTAATTTAAGTGGATTGAACATAAAATAATTAAGTTAACCCTCAAGAATTGTGTTGTTTCGGTTGATTTGAACAAACAGCAAAGATCATTGTATTAAGTGTTGAAACTGTTTGGTTTGATCAGGTCAAAACATGGTTGTACTGCAAAAACAATACACCAACGTGAAATTAAAATAATACAAACTGTTGATCTTTACCTCAGGTTTCTTCTGAAGTTACAAACTTTGAACATTATAAACATTTTAAATTGAATTTTGAAGTTTTGTTTTATAGACTGCACATTATTCGGACGCACTGTTCATTTTAATGGACAGAGATATTTTACGTCATTTCACCTCCGTGAATGCTATAAATAATGAAGAACCTCCATTAAGGGCTATATAAACAGATTTTCACAGCTTGTCAGTTTGAATTCATTATATATAATTTCTCTTTTGCTTATAAAGCTCTCGTTTTTGTGGATATTTTTCCCACTGTTTGGTTTGATCAAGTCAAAAAAAGGGTTGTCCTGTAAAAACAATACAACAACGTGAAATTAAAAATAAACTAATACAAACTGATGATCTTTACTTCAGGTTTTATAGACTGCACATTATTAGAACCTATTATAATGGGCATATTTTACATCATTTCACCTGCGAGAATGCTTTAAATAATGAAGAACCTCCATTAAATATAAACAGATTTTCACACCGTATCAGTTTGAACTCACTAATGGACAGACATATTTAACATAATTTTACCTGTGAAAATGTTCCAAGCTCCACTGAAGGCTATATAAAAATACTTCCACACTTATCATCAGAGTTCAGTTTAAACTCATCGTGTATGGTTTCTCTTTTGCTTATGAAGCTCTCGTATTTTGTGGATATGCTCCCAAAATCAGTGGAACTGTTACCAAGCGGTAACCATAGCAAAATCCAGCAGCACCAGACGACTGTTTAATTTGGCTCATCTTTTACTTCCAATGTTATGTCCTTCCTTCCTGTCTGTTATAATCTTGGTGTGGATCTCTTCAAAGTTTAATACTTTTATATGACATGTGAAATCTGGATCTAAGTTGGTCTCTTTTTGGTTGGACAAATCACCATATTGCCATATGGGATGAATTCAGTACTATTTAAGTTCATGACATACAGGAGAATTGATGAAAACCTGCACCACTATCCACCCACATTGTAGACACTAAATTAAGTATAACTTGTCATAAGTATTTTCAGAATTTCAAGCCATTGCTGTTCTTTTACACAGAACTATAATGCATCCTCCAATGCAAATTGCTTACTGTATTGCCAAAACTCAAATGCAGATCAGAAGCTGTGCTTAAATTGCAGCGATATCAGTCATCAATGGCGACTGGCCATAATTTTAATAAGGGGTGTTTTATAGTTTCTAGATTATGTTCTCACATATGTGACGTTGGAGCATAAAACCAGTTATACGTGTCAATTGTTTTAAATTGTGATGTATACATCGCCTGAAAGCTGAATAAATAAGCGTTACATTGGTGTATGGCTTGTTAGGATAGGACAATACCTGGAATGATAAAACAACAATTCAAATTAAATTTGGAATCTGAAAGTTAAAAAAAAAAAACCTAAATACTGAGAAAACTGACTTTAAAATGTTAATTGAAGTGCTTACAATCAGTGAATTCACTTGATTGAATGGGCATTATCAGTGGTTATCAGTTGATAGAAATGGGCCAGTAGGGGTCTTCTGCACCTACTGGTAGGCTCAGAAGGCTGTTATCAACCATCCACATGTTTAATCAATTATATGAGATATAAAATTTCTGCTCTACTCAAGTAAATTTACCAGAGGCCACTCCGATTGACCTAACCTCCTCCTTCCCTAAACCCAATCGTCTTTTTTTTTTTTTCAAAATCACAGATTGACCCGCTCTCCTCCATCCCTAAACCCAACCATCAGTTGTTTTTTCAAAAGCACAGATTAACCCGCCCTCCTCTTTCCCTAAACCCAACCGTCTGCTTTTAAAAAAAGCAATCAAAAGCAAAGTATTTACTTGTTTGGCTTTTGTCTAACCTGCTTTCTGAAACTGTTCTTCACCAGACTCGAACCCTGTCATCGCTGTCACCTCAGCACCACATCACAAGTCTGCCGACATACACAGTGAGCCACTGAGGAAACTAGTAGCAGCAGAAAAGCCATTCATATGGAGGTAAGCGCACGTACCACCACGTAGCATTCATTTTAAAGACAAAATGCAGAATGAGCCTATGCTGACTATTTATATTATTTATTAAATTTCCTATTAATTGTATTTTATTAACGTCTACCCCTCCCCCAACCCTAAACCCAACCGTCACAGTAATGTAAAAACAGATCTGGATCTGGAGTCTTTTCTATTAGTACAGCGGATTAACCACAGAAATTATTTATATTATTTATTCAATTTCCCATTAATTGTATTTTATTAACGTCTACCCCTTCCCCAACCCTAAACCCAACCATCACAGTAATGTAAAACAGATTTGGATCTGAAGTCTTCTCAATTAGTATAGCTGATTAACCATGAGGATGAATGATAACAGCCTTCTCAGACTACAAGGCGCAGAAGGCCCCTACTGGCCCATATCGATCAGCTGATAACCACTGATAACGCCCATTCAATCGACTGATAACATTCGAAGCGGGTGTTACAATGCACATCAAACATTTAGTTTTGATATATTTACAATAGGAAATTTACAAAAAGTCTAAGTGGAACATGACCTTAATATTTTGATAATTTTTGGCATAAAAGAAAAAAAAAAAACTAAAATTTTGACCCATAATGTTATATTTGGTTATTGTGAAATTATTTACAGTTTGGTTTTGTGATTCTGGGTCAGATATAATATACATACAGTATATAGTCCTGGTTAACTTAGCAACCACACTGCAATTTTTAAGATTTCTATAAATACTAAATTCTGTGTGCTGGGTTAAAAGTACTTATATATGTGATGTTCTTGAGAATTAAGTCACACAAATTAAGATCTCCTGCATAAGAGATCCCACATTGAACTATAATGAGCAACAATGCATCTATGATCCAAATAAAGTTAATTTAGGTGTCATTGGTCCTCATTCAGATTTCATGCACGCAGGCCCATTTATAAAGTGCAAAACTAATATTAATATTATAATAAAAAAGGAAAATTCTAGTTTTGTTAAATGTTTCATTTTAATTGTTTAATGCATAAACCTATAAAATGACATAAGTGTCATAAGTGTACATTTTTGGGAATTGAGATTTATACATTGCATGAAAGCTGAATAAACAATCTTTCCTTTGATGGTTTGCTAGGATTGGCTAACATCTTTAGAAAATCTGTAATCTGAGGGGTCAAACAAAATGTAAATACTGAGTGAACTGCCTTTAAAGTTTTTAAAATGAAGTGCTTTGCATTGCATATCACTAATAAAACAAATTTGATACACATTTGATTAATTTACAATAGGAAATGTATTAAATATCTTCATGGAACAAGATCTTTGCTTAATATTCTAATGATTTTTGACAAAAGAAAAATCTAAAATTTTAACCCATTCAATTAGTTATGGCCTCGTCAAAAATACACCTGTGCAACAACAGAGAGGTTTTGTGCATGATTACATTGATTTGGTCTTTCTATCCTATACCCCTAAATCCTGTGACTGTCAATTCATGCAATGTAATTATAACTAATCTCACAAATTTCTCCCAATATCTAAAAATGTGGTGGATATAACTTCATCAGTCCAAAAAGTGCGGTTATGGTTTGAACCCACAACCCAATAAACCCAAAAATGAAAGGAAACCAGTTTGAAGCATGATCTGGTTTCAGTCAACCCAGAACAGTCTGGCACAGAGGAGATTAAGTTCCTTGCACTTTTACAGTAATTATTGGAATATAATATGCCATATGAAGCCTTGTGGGTTTTAGAGATTTGCTGACGTCTGAAACACAAATAGCCACAACATTTGCTTTTGATTAATAGTGCTGTGCTATTGAGCTATAATCATAAACAATTAAGCATAAGAACAAAATTAAAGGAGGTATAATTCCTAAATTATACGATATGTGACTTGCTGGGTGTTCTGTATTTTGAGGAAAACATATTTAAATGGGTCTAAAAGCATACACATGGTTGTAGCATGTTCCCATGCACTGATTCAAAAGGGGTAAACAAAACTCCTAAGGTGGGAAAGAAATTTTGGTCACACTTTATTTTAAGGTATAATTCTAATTATTCCCTAAAAGACTCCCAAAAACTCAAGAAAGTACTAATTTGCTGTTTATTTATGCTTAGTAAGGTAGTAGTTGGGTTTACTCATATAAAAATCTGATATATGAAATTAAAACACACGATTACATACGTTTATTTTATATACATATATACTTTTTTTCCAACCAGTGGAATTAAAATATGTTCCCCACAATTTTCTGTGATGTTAAAAATGAGACTAAGATAAATAATTTCAGATTTTTTCCCACCTTTAATAAAAAAATATACCCTGTACAACTAAACTAAAAACAAACTGAACTATTTTAGGTGGGAGAAAGAAGAAAATGACATAAAATACTAAATAATGCGGTTGCATAAGTGTGCACCCCCTTAAACCAATACTTTGTTGAAGCACCTTTTGGTTTTATTACAACACTCAGTGTTTTGGGCTATGCGGCATTCAGCATGGCACATCTACAATTGGCAATATCTGCCCATTTGTCATACTGCAAGAGCATCTCCTGTTCACAGCCTTCTTCAGATCACATCACGAATTTTCAATTCGGTTTAGGTCTGGGCTCTGGCTGGGCCATCCCAAAACTTGAATCATCTTCTTGTGAAGTCAGTTGCTGCGTTCCAATTCGCATACTATATGTCCTAAACAGTATTTGAAAATAGAATTGGTATGTCCCAAATCATAGTATGTTGAAAAGAGTATGCCAAAAGTTCCCGGATGGTTTACTATTTCCGGTTAAAATTCGAAGTGTAGAACCGTCCATAGTCTAACCACTGATAATGCCCACAATACATTGCGCATTGGACATGAATTTGATTATAACTGCAAACGCGGGTGAAAAGTGTAAATAAACTACAAACATGGCGGACGCAAGAGACCAACCGTCAAGTAGAGAGGCTCCAGTAAACTGTTAATCAATATCTAGCCCACTGGAAAATATTTAAATCGCGTTTTCCGTGTTATATTTCATCTGCAACAACAATGTGAACTTACATCAAGATATGTTTGGACATTAACGTCTGAATGCAGACTGTAATTATCCAAAGACCTGAGGAGATTTCTCTGCATAAAATACTCACGAATGGCAGATTATCCTGCTGCTGCTTCTACAATAATTAAATATGAAAGAAATGTGGATGATGTGTGGATGATTGACAGGGCACGTAACCAAGCAACATAACAATCTGTTAACGAGGAAATAGTGTGTCCCAAAGCTTGCATACTCTTCTGTTAAACACTCAAAAGTATATATGTTTCCTTTTTTTGAAAAGTACATACTTTTAAGGCGTAGTATAAGTATGCAAATTGGGATGCAGCAATTATTTTGTTGATTTGGGGGTGTGTGTTTTGGGTTGTTGCCATGGTGGAAGATCACTGAAGGTTTTGTGCCAGTATTGACTGGTAGGAACTGTTCATGATTTGCTCCACCTTGACTAATGCCCCAGTTTCCACTGAAGAAAAACAGTCCCAAAGCATGATGCTGCCACCACCATACTTGACTGTGGTGTTCTTTTGGTAATGGCGGTATTTTATTTTATTTTATTTTATTTATTTATTTATTTATTTATTTATTTATGTATTTATGTATTTATTTATTTATGTATTTATGTATTTATTTATTTATTTATTTATTTATTTATTTATTTATTTATTTATTTATTTATTTATTTATATTTATATTTATTTATTGATGTATGTATTTATTTATTTATTTATTTTTATTTATTGATGTATGTATGTATGTATGTATGTATGTATGTATGTATGTACGTACGTACGTACGTACGTATTTATTTATTTATTTATTTATTTATTTATTTATTTATTTATTTGTGTCAAACATACTTTTTTTTTTAAATATGGAATTAAACTCAACTTTGGTTTCATCAGACCACTGTACATTTTCCCACATGCTCTTGGGAGACCCCAGATTTGTATTTGTGGGACTGGATGTTTTCTGTTACATGTACCACACAGCCAGTATTTGACAGAAAGCCCTGTAGCTTCTTTAATGTTGCTGTAAGCCCCATTCTAGCCTCCCTGACCAGTTTTCTTGTCGTCTTTTGATCAATTTTGAAGGAACGTCCAGTCACTTTTGCTCCACGTTTTCCCTACTTGATGATGACTGTTTCCCCTGTTTTCCATGCTATATCTAAAACCTTAAAAATTCTTGGTAACACTTTATTTTGATGGTCCATTTTAGTACTAGTAGACTGTCTGCTTAATATCTGTTAATACTGCTGCTAAACAGACATTGTTAACTTACACTAACCCTAACCCCAACCTAACAGTCTACTTACAATCTAATGAGAATTAGTTGGCATGTAGATGCAATGTAACTTAAATTCAGCAAACGGACCATCAAAATAAAGTGTGACCAAATTCTTTTTTTGTTTTTACCTCTCTCCCGACTTAACATTAAGATCCTTCTGATGTTCTGAATACTGTCTGAAGACCATGACTTTTTCTACTGCGACTAATAAAATGTCAGGAAAAGCCAACTAGAACTACTACACTTATTTAAGGTTATTCAAAGACACTTAAAATGAGGAAATTGTGTACTGACTGCTATTTAGAATAAGTCTGAATGCGCTTGTTTAATTTTGGACACAGCCAGATCCTCCATTATAGGCGTGCACACTGATGCAATCACATTATTTTTTTTAGTTTTATATTTTTACTTCCTCCACCCTAAAAGATTTCAGCTTGCTTTTAATTGAGTTCGGTACAGGTAAAATTTTACATTAAAGGTGGAAAAAGTTCTGAAATTTTTCTTTTTTACATAACAGAAACCTGGTATCTTACTACTGTATATGTATGCGTGTTTGGCCATATATGAACACATATATAAATAAAAAATTTTTTAAAAATGTAAAGGGGCATTTTTGCAATATTTTAAAATACATGTTGCATATATTACATATTTTATATATGTGAAATCCACTATAAAAGGCCACTTTATTAGGTACACCTTACTAGTACCGGGTTGGATCCCCTTTTGCCTTCAGAACTGCCTTAATTCTTCATAGCAAAAATTCAACAAGGCATTGGAAACATTCCTCAAAGATTTTGGTCCACAGTGGCATGATAGCATCACGCAGTTCCTGCAGATTTAACGACTGCACATCCATGATGCACCACATCCCAAAGGTGCTCTATTGGATTGAGAACTGGTGACTGTGGAGGCCATTTCAGTACAGTGAACTCATTGTCATGTTCAAGAAAGCAGTCTGAGAGGATTCTGGCTTTATGACATGGCGCGTTATCCTGATGAAAGTAACCATCAGAAGATGGGTACACTGTGGTCATTAAGGGATGGACATGGTCAGCAACAATACTCAGGTAGGCTGTGGAGTTGACACGATGCTCAATTGGCACTAATGGGCCCAAAGTGTGCCAAGAAAAAATCCCCCACAAAATTACACCACCGCTACCAGCCTGAACCGTTGATACAAGGCAGGATGGATCCAGGCTTTCATGTTGTTGACACCAAATTCTGACCCTACCGTCAGAATATTGCAGCAGAAATGGAGACTCATCAGACCAGGCAACGTTTTTCCAATCTTCTATTGTTCAATTTTGGCGAACCTGTGCTAATAGTAGCCTCAATTTTCTGTTCTTAGCTGACAGGAGTGGCACCCGTTGTTGTTTGAGGTGTTGTACATTCAGAGATGCTCTTCTGCATACCTCGGTTGTAACGAGTGGTTATTTGAGTTACTGTTGCCTTTCTATCAGCTCAAACCAGTCTGGCCATTCTCCTCTGACCTCTGGCACCAACAAGGCATTAGCGCCCACAGAACTGCCACTCACTAGATATTTTCTCTTTTTCGGACCATTCTCTGTAAACTCTAGGGATGGTGGTGCATGATCGTTGATCAGCAGTTTCTGAAATACTCAGACCAGTACATCTGGCACCAACAACTATGCCATGTTCAAAGTCACTTAAATCACCTTTCTTCCCCATTCTGATGCTCGGTTTGAACTGCAGCTGATCGTCTCGATCATGTCCACATGCCTAAATGCATTGAGTTGCAACCATGTGATTGGCTGATTAGAAATTTGTGTCAACGAGCAGTGTATCTAATAAAGTGGCCGGTGAGTGTATGTAGTTTGCACATATTTCCCAATATCAGATTTCTATATTAATAGGTATTGGGTAGGATTGGGAATGTACATTAAGATCATATAAGTACCAATACACAGCTAGGTAATAAGCAGGTAAATGAGTTAATAGTGAGAATTTAAACTAAAATGTTACCTATTTTTCTTCTTTCCATTTTTTTTATAAAAGACTAGTTCAGGATTGTGCTTTTTAAGCAAGTTAACCCAGTTTAGGCAAAAACGTGCATCTAAGTTTGTCATTTGAGTTCAAGCCAGGAGCACCTAATTGGAAAATGGAAGCAGAGTAAACTGTGATTTACATGACTGGTATTGGTCGATTTGAACAAATAATGTCTTTCCTTTTTGCTGGGCTCAGCGATAAGTAATGAAATTAAAGCGTTTATAAGCAGTAATTAGTGAACTGCTTGGCCACAGTCTGTCAGACACAGACAAGGCCTAATAGGCCACTTCTTGCATTTTACTGCCCACAAAACAGCTTAATAAACAGTAGCTACCCATATCACCTGCTGGGAGAGCTGGGCTTTGGAAAAGCGGCCAGCCAGAAACAGGCCTGGGAGAGCTGAATGCCACTCCATCAGCCCACAGCGGGTCTTCCCATGTGTCACCCTCACCGCAAACCCGCACCCCGTCTCGCCTCACAGCTTTTTTTATTGCACCGAACGCTATGAGTGATTGAACAGTTAATGGTGCAGCTGCTGGAGAATTAGTCTGCGTAAAATGCCCATAAAGTGTGAAATGTAAAATTAATATCAACTGGAAAGAAAACTGCGAAGTTACTGGTGGAAAACTATAAAGCATGTACAAACCGGATGGTTGTTAAAAACAGTTGTCCTACATGCTATTCTTGTCTGCGCACAAAAGGAAATGGGTTTCTAAACTAATATTTAAACACAGAATGCAATGCTTATCTGAAAGCAAACAATACTGAAACTAATTCTGCTGCAAAGGGTAAATATTGGTTGTCTTCATATACAATAAGACAAATTCAAGCTTCTAATATATAAATATTGGATATATTCACTCCATTTTGAAGGGGGGAAATAATACTTAAGGCTTAAATGGATGTTTTATGTTGATTATTTTGGTAACACTTTAGTTTAAGTACCAATTCTCACTATTAACTAGTGGCCTATTAGCTGTTTATTAAAATATTGTTTATTAAAACCTATAATATACATATTTTTCATGAAAATCTAATCCTACCCAATACCTAAACCTACTGTACACTCAAGAAATGACATTTGCTGTTTGCTAATAGACATCTAAACATAGTCGTCTTGACTAAAACAAGGCTAAAGTTAGGCTGTCAGTGAAAATCTAATAGACGTTTAAGAATAGGCCAAAACTAGACTAGTCATCAAATAAACAGAAATGAATGACTACACATATAAAGTCTGTCTAATCTGTCTATTTGACGACTAGTCTAGTTTTGGCCTATTCTTAGACGTCTATTAGATTTTCACTGACAGCCCATGTTTTAGCCAAGCTGTCTACGTTTAGATGTCTACTAGACGTCTATTAAACACTAAATTGTTTGCTGAGCTTATTTAAAATGAGCTGAAACAACACAATTCTTGATCTTTTATGTGACAACTCAATTGTTTTATGTTCAATCCACTTAAATTTGTAAACACAAATAAGCTAACTTAATTCCTTTATGTTCTCCCAACACAAATCGATTGTGTGGAACCCAGCGTTTTTTCTTTTTACAGTGTAATTACTACCTCAATAATTATTATTAAGCAGCCAACCAGGAGTTTATTAAGGCAAAAGTAACAGTTGGTCTGTTTATTTATATTAAGTGTTTATTAATAATGAGAATTGTACCTTAAAGTAAATTGTAAACTTTTTTTTAATCAATGTCTTACATTTACTGACTTTACGCGTCAGACACATACGCTAATGCTGAAACATTAAAAACAACTCCATTCAAGTTCAAATTACACTGTAAAAAATGCTGGGTTCCACACAATTCTTTCATTTTTTCCCCAACACAAATCAATTAAGTAAACTTATTTGTTTTTACCAATATAAGTGGACTGAACATAAAATATTTAAGTTGTACAAAAAAAAAAAAAAAAAACTCAAGAATTGTGTTGATTCAGCTCATTTTAAATTAGTATGAACAAGCAGCAAATATATATTTTTTGAGTGTAGTTAATTATTATCAGTTTAATAATGCCACTGGAACTCAAAATATTTAAGTTCAATATAAAAACGTAAGTTATATATACACTGTAAAAAATGCTGGGTTCCACACAATTTCTTCATGTTGTCCCAACACAAATTGATTAAGTTACCTTAATCGGTTTTACAAATTTAAGTGGACTGAAAATAAAACAATTAAGTTGTTCCAAAAAAATGTTAGATTTTTTCATTTTGTTGGTTCAACTCATATTAAATAGGTATTTTGAACAAGCAGCAAAAAAAATAAAAATTTGAGTGTATAATCAAGTTATGTATAAACATTTAAATAGGAGGAGATGACCCATTTTGTATGACGTGTAAATGTTTAAAATTATAATAATAAGTAAATCATCATCGTAATTCTGTTCTAAATATGTATGGGAAGATTTCGTTATAGACATTTATTCAATTGGTGAAGTTTTTTCCTTGCCACTGTCGCCACTGGCTTGCTTGGTTTGGGATTTGTGGAGCTGCGCATCGATGGATTTGCTCCTCAGTGTTTGGACTTTTAGCAGTGAAAATTAAACCACACTGAACTGAACTAAACTGAACTTAAACTCTGAAAGCTGGACTGACACAGTTTCAGTTTACTAGAACTTCTATGTTAATCTGCTTTGTTTTAATTTACATTGTAAAAGCGCTGTAGAATGAATTGATAAAAATGTTTTAATTAATATGTCACTGATTCACAGTGGGTTATATATCTATATATATATATATGATTTTTTTTTTCTTTTTAAATATTTCCCAAATGATGTTTAACAGAGAAATAAATTTTCACAGTATGTCTGATAATATTTTTTCTTCTGGAGAAAGTCTTATTTGTTTTATTTCTACAAGAATAAAAGCAGTTTGTAATTTTTTAAACACCATTTTAAGGTCAAAATTATTAGCCCCTTTAAGCTATATTTTTTTCTGATAGTCTACAAAACAATCCATCATTATACAATAACTTGCCTAATTACCCTAACCTGCCTAGTTAACCTAATTAACCTAGCTAAGCCTTTTAATGTCACTTTAAGCTGTATAAAAGCGTCTTGAAAAATATCTAGTAAAATATTATTTACTGTCATCATGGCAAAAATAAAATAAATCAGTTATTAGAAATTAGTTATTAAAACTATTATGTTTAGAAATGTGCTGAAAAAATCTTTTTTTCCGTTAAACAGACATTGGGGAAAAAAAAATAACCGGGGACTAATAATTCAGGGGGGCTAATAATTCTGACTTCAACTATGTATATATATTTCTTCGCAAAAATAATTAGAAATGTGCATTAGAGCTGCATCTAGGTAAAATGTGTCTGAAATTACAGTAACAGTAAGCTTTTCGTCCAGGTGCAGATGATACTGTATCAAGGGTGTTGTTAAAAAAAACAACAAGTCCAAATTTCTTTTCAAGTATATCCACAGGAAGCACAGATGAAGACAGTCCCACCTTTCAAAGAAAACAATCAACTATCAAAGAAAATAATCAAATATTTCTGCCACAAAGTGATGTATTGACACACACAGCTGGTGAAACTAAAAACAGGGATCAACATTTCATATTTCCCAGTACCCTCCACGGTGGGAATGTGGAATACAGTAAGGGGCCGCTGACACATAACACATTTTCCATTCCACTGCGCTATATTTTTCCACTGTTTTTCTACCTGAACATGCACTAAAAAGACATTTCAATCACTGTACATGTGCTTTCCAGCATCTCATGCATGACAAATTATTCTAAAAATATGCAATGCAAAAGTTAAGAGTTAAGAGAAGATTACATTTCAAAAATCTAAACATGCATAACTGATTTATGCTCATGTTTTTATCTGAAATAAAAATGATTCACTGTAAAATAACGTAAAAAAAAAAGATAGATATGTTTTGTTACTCCTTTTTACGCCAATACCCCTTTATTCTTAATTCTTTCAAGATAATGTTCACTTTTTTAGGGCGGCACGGTGCCTCAGTGGTTAGCGCTGTGGCTTCACAGCAAAAAAGTCGCAGGTTCAAGTCCTGGCTGGGCCAGTTGGCGTTTCTATGTAGAGTTTGCATGTTCTCCCCATGTTCGCCTGGGTTTTCTCTGGGCGCTCCGGTGTCCCCCACAATCCAAAGACATGCGCTATAAGTGAATTGAAGAACTTAATTGGCCAAAGTGTATGAGTGCATGTGTGTGAATGAGAGAGTGTATTGGTGTTTCCCAGTATTGCGTTGTGGCTAGAAGGGCATTCACTGCAAAAAACATGCAGTATGCTGGAATAGTTGGCGGTTTATTCTGCTGTGGTGATCCCTGATAAATAATAGACTAAGCCGAAGGAAAATTAATGTTCACTTTTAGAAAGAAGGGATTAATACACTTAGAAATATTGATGAAAATATCAATTATCCAATATTTTGTTTATACAGTCAAGCCCAAAGTCATACCCCAGGGATCAAATCAAATCACTTTTACTGTCACATCATCAGCAGCACGTGTGCTATGATGAGTGAAAAGCTTAGGTGCTGGCTCCAGACAGTGCAAAATACAACAACATACTTCCAAAAAAACAAGACAATGTACAATTGGCAATTGGCTATGAATAACTTCGTAAGAAAAATTGTACAAAGCTGAAGTTGGCCTGGAAAAATAAAACTTTTAAAAATGTTTCTTTATTTTTGCATTTTAGTTTATTTTAATCATGAATACAGTCAAGCGTGAATATATTCATACCCCTGGGGTATGACTTTGGTCTTGACTGTATGTATGATTAAAATAAGCTATAAAAATGTTAAAAAAGTTCTGTTTTTCCAAACCAACTTCTGCTTTCTTCTTTGTTTTTTTTTAAACTATTTTGAACAACAAAGTTCAGAAACCCCCTGAATAAAGCCCCTCAGATAGAAACACTTTTTACTTCAATTTGATTGTTCATAAAGATTTCATAATGTCTACGGTATTCATTTATTTTCTTTTCGGCTTAGTCCCTTTATTTATCTGGGGTCACCACAGCGGAATGAACCGCCAACTTATCCAGCATATGTTTTACGCAGCGGATGCCCTTCCAGCTGCAACCCATCACTGGGAAACATCCATACACACTCATTCACACACATACACTACGGGCAATTTAGCTTACCCAATTCATCTATACCACATGTCTTTGGACTTGTAGGGGAAACCGGAGCACCCGGAGGAAACCCATGCCATCACTGGGAGAACATGCAAACTCCACACAGAAATGCCAACTGACCCATCCGAGGGTCGAACCAGCGACCATCATGCTGTGAGGTGATCGTGCTACCCACTGTGCCACCGTGCTGCCTGATATCTAAGGTAACATAAAAAAACACATTTAGTAAAGAACGTTTAATATTTCATTCTTCTAAATGTAATGTGTTTTAGAATAAACATTAATCAAAAACTACAAAACATAAATAAATAAATAAAAGCAGCCCATGATTTGTATTGATATGATTTGAATATCTATATTATAGTATGTATCAATATCAAACCAGTATCCCAATCATTTATATTTAATACAACTTTCCCACACAGCTTCTATATTATATAAAAACAACATTTTACACTCGCATCTGTTAGTCAGAGGTAATCAGGCCAGTCAGGGGCACCAGACAACTAATTAAAGTCATTACCGTAATGTCTACCTGCGTTGGCTTCAATACTAACATGCTATTGTGCAATACGGGATAATAGCATATTACCCACTATGATGTCAACAACGTGAGTAATGATTGTTTCTAAAGACCTAAAATCTAAGCACCACCGGCACCAGCCTCTCTATAGTTAAATATGCCAGAAAAGGCCAACACGTTAATCAGCTATAATAGTGGATCGAGTTAAACACGGTTATTTTGTGCTTGATTAAATGTTACAAGCATTATTTATGTGGTTGTAAATTAGTGGTCAGCAGAGAGTGAGGACATGTCTGTTTAAAACAACATGAGAGACAGTTTTGAGATTTCGCAATTTATAAAAAGATACAAAGATTTAAAGTGTAAATATGGTGGGTGTTCAAGTAAACTGGACTTGAATGTACATATATTTCCTTGTGATTCTAACAGTTCTGCCCTTTGAATAAGAATTATGTCGTTTGAGGGGCCATTTCTTATTGTCTTAAGGCATTCCTCTAGGAAACCATAGACACTGTGTAAAACTGTTTTATGGGTGTCTTGCAATACGAGTATGCCACTTCTGATTAAAAGCTAGTATAAGGCAGAGATGCCCAAACTAGCCATCCCATCTGAGAAACGAGGAAGTATGATGGGGATGCTTAAGATATTGTCATTTCAAATCTAATGTAATCTTTTGTTTGTTTGTTTTATCATTAAAAGCTAACTGAAATTAAAAGATTTAATTAAATACTGTAAATTGATCAGATTTAGTTTCAAGAGTTCACCCTTGCTGATGATTGGTTATAATGCGTATTTGGCATGCTGTCCCGGGAGAGAGCCCTGAGCTCGTGAGATCCTCGAGCCCGGGGCTCCCTCCTGTTGCAGGGCGAGAGGGGAGTCTGAGCTCAGGTAGGTCTCGAGAGCTCCCCCTGCTTGATAAGTGTAAATGTAGATTGTAGGAGCTATGGAGGGTGTAAATGAATTCGAGCTTGTCTATGATGTCGATTTAGTTTTGTCAATTTACTTATGTTGCATGTTTTTGGTCTGTGGGAGGAAACCGAAGAGCCCGGGGAAAACCCACGCAAACACGGGAAGAACATGCAAACTCAACACAGAAATGCAGACTTGGCTAGGTAAGATCTGAGCCAGTGGCATTCTTGCTGTGAGGCAATGATGCTAACCATTGGGCCTCCGTGCTGCCCTGACAAGGAAAAGGGAGGAGTAGGGGTGGAAGGGGGGATTCTTCAAGACGAAGATGGCTAAGGTAAGATACTCTGGTTATTTATAGTGATTAGGAATCTTCCGATTGGTGGATCGTGCATTAGCTAATGAGGATCAGCTGCTATCAATCATAAGCACGTGCTCCTCTCGAAATTAGTTTATAAATAAACTTCACTTAGTGTACATACTGTCACCTGATGGATAGCAGACAATACAGACACTTTGGTGAGCAAATCAAGGCAAAGGCAAATTCTGCTTGACTAGTGAATTCAGCATTGAACTCCACTGTTCACTGTTATGTTTTTATTGCAATAAGTTATCACTTTAAAAGTTATACTGCATTAAAATATTGACTGCCACAGCAGTACTCGTAAACTTATTGATTTAATTATACTCCAAGCAAAGCGTCTAATAGCTATGTACTGGAGGAAAATGGAAAGGCCATCTATTGCACAGTGGATCAATAATATGTCCTTCTGTTTAGCTATGGAAAAGATTTCATATGTTAAAAGGCAAGCTTACTGTTTTTGAGAAAATGTGGACACCCTTTATACATCTTATTTCAAATTAAAATTTCAGCAATTTATTAAATGAAACAGGAAAAGACGAAATAAACTGACATTGACTTAGCCTATCTACATATTCCCCCTATTTTCAAAGACTTATTTAAACAAACCTTTGTCATATTGATGATCTGCTACATGCCTTCTATATGTGATTTTGTATTTTCAACAATTTCTTCCTAATATTTATTTATTTATTTATTTATTATAATCTGTTACTACTTTAAACAACCTGTGCCTCTCCCTTATTTTTTCCCCCATCATTTTTTGTATTTATTTTTTTTTCTCTAAATTGAAAACAAAGATGTAAATATGATTGTGATGTTATATTGTCATATTTTTATTACATCTCAATAAAAAGACTGCATTAGTTAATTCGATTTAAAGTAATGTTTTTGATTTATTTTTAAATTTTATGAAATAAATTTGGAAATTAGCTATGGCGACTTTAATGTAATATAGTTTATATATATATTTACTTCTGTCCCACGACTTATAATGATATTTGGTTTTTGGCAATTTATATGAAAAGGTTTGGACACCCTTAGTATAAAGTATAAAAGCTACACAATTTTTGTTTTGAAATCCCTAATTAATACAACCTCAAAGGGATAGCTCACCCAAAATTCAAAAATACCTCCCCTCATGTGGTTTTAAGGTTATAGTTATACCGTTTTATGTTTTTTTTTTTTTTGTTGAACACAAAATAACGTATTTTGAAGAATGTTGGTTGCTGGCACCTATTGACTTCCATTGCTTTCCATAGTCGTTTTATAAAATATTGTTTTTCATATAATTTTTTATATTATCAGAAACTCAAATAGGTTTTAAACAGTGAAAGGGGGATTAAATGATGACTGAATTTAATTTTGGGGGTCAACAAACACTTTAATGAAACTGTACTGATTTAAATTAAATGTAAAGAGCTGTAAAAAAAACAACAACAACTGTATTTTCACCTAGACACTGCTTGTAAATTTTATTTATCAGGGGTCACCACAACGGAATGAACCGCCAACTATTCCAGCATATGTTTTACGCAGCGGATGCCTTTCCAGCCGTAACCCAGTACTAGGTAACACCCATACACTCACACATTCATACACTACGGCCAATTTATTTCATCCAATTCACTTATAGCGCATGTCTTTGGACTGAGGGGTAAATCGAAGCACCTGGATGAAGCCCATGCTAACACAAGGACTCCACGCAGAAATGCCAACTGGCCAAGCTGGGACTCAAAGCAGAGACCTTCTTGCTGTGAGGCAACAGTGCTAACCACTGAGCCACCGTGCTGCATTCATTATTTACTAGCAATGAGAAGTCATTTTGTGTATGTGTGTGCACAGATTTTTTGTGTTAAAAATGTCTAGTTTATTTTAAGGGCTTTAATTCAGTGAAAAAAATCAGCTAGATGTACATTATCCCGATTATTACACAGCTACTTGAAAAGTAAACAATTAAACTGTTACAATCACCAGCGATCTAATCCTTGCAGATTGCTGGAGAACTACATATCTGTCACTAACCTGGACTACAAATACCATCATTCACCTCAAATACACCAGTTCCTGATTTGTATTTTCACTTCGTATTTTCACTTTGTATTTTGGATTACCTTTATGCTCCTGTTTGCTCCTGTTTTTGACCATTGCCTGCTTTTCTTGTTAATAAACTACACATAGATCCGCACGTCTGTTGTCCACCATCCTACGTTACATAAACACTGTATTAAATGTATGTTACATTATAATATATTATTTAATAACAGTTAATATGATCTGCATAGTACTTGGATGTTATTAATATCAATCAGTTGTCATTTGGTAGTGATATACCTTGGAATGTCATGGTTGACCAATCAGAGTCAATTATTCAAGAGAGCCGTGCAATAACTAATGTTAAGGAATGAACTTATATTGTGTTACCCTATTATTGCACAGACTTTTATTCTGTATTGTTCTATTTTATTTTCAGGTACAGTTGAAGTCAGAGTTAATAGCCTATACACTATCATCCAGCTTAAAGTGCAAAGGCTTAGCTAGGTTAATTAATGCAATGTGAAGCGGGACGCTGACAACAGATGTGCGGATCCAAACGTAGGTTTATTACATGGAGAATGGTCAGGCAAGCAATGGTCAATACTGGGTCAAACAGATGTATACAGGAAATCCAGAGTCGGGGTCAAATAGCAGGCAGATAGTCAAAAGGCAGGCAGCAGACAACTTAAACAAACAAACAAGGCGAGAGTCGAAAACAAAGCAAGGCAAGGAAAACGCGTCGTAATGTTCACAATATTGCTAACAAGACTCCTGTTAATACTTCTGTGTGTTTGTGTGCTGCATGAATAGTCCAGTAATCAGTCCATGAGCAGCTTCAGCTTTGAATCTAATCAATGGAGACTTGGAGCAGGTGTGTGTGTGTTGCATAACTGGACCTTGTAGTCCATATACCGGCAGATTTGTAGTTCTATGTGATCTGTGAGTTTACCAGCGATCTGTATGGATTAGATCGCTGGTGATTGTGACAATTAAGTTAATTAGGCAAGTTAGGGCTATTAGGCAAGTCATTGTATATGTGGTTTGTTCTGTAGACAAAAATATTGCTTAAGGGGGCTAATAATACTGACAAAAAATGGTTTAAAAAAATTAAAAACTGCTTTTATTCTAGCTGAAATAAAACAAATAAGACTTTCTTCAGAAGAAAAATATCATAGGAAATACTGTGTAAATTTCCTTGCTCTGTTAAACATCATTTGGGGAAAATCACAAGAGGGCTAATAATTTTGACTTGAATTTTATTCAACTTTCTCTATATAACATTTTTAATTAGCTGTATAGGCTTCTTTCTCAGAAGTAGTGCTTTTACATCTTCAACTAAACACTGCTTTAGATGATACAGATGATACCATTAGTTTTTTTATGCACTTGGGTTTCTATCTTTCAGAGTCCTGCTAAACACGAGCCCTCATTACTTGTGCATTGCTGAACGCTCATATCGTGATGAGGCAAAGCATCAGAGAGCAGCTCGGGTCTTTTTGGTCAGCACATCAAACAGCGCTGGCACTCTTATGACCAGCCAAAGCAATCAGTCTCTGATTGTCAGAGCCATCCAGAACCCTTATTACACGCAATCTCCGCTAATGTTGCAGACAACAGAAAGATCCCAATATCTTCTCTTTGTCCCCCGTGAGCTGATAGAAAGAGCTGCTAGAGGAGGAATTAAGGTAAGGCTTGGGTAGAATTTACCATTGTTGTTTCATAGCATGCGTTTTCAGATCTGAGATATCCGGTAAGGTTTCAGGACAGAGATGCAGAACATTCGGGTGTCTGCTGGGGCCGATGCCTATCGTTGTGTTTCAGTTTCATGCAGAACACCTTCCTTCGAAGGTCTTGAGGCCGTTTAATAGAGCTGATCTCTGTTTGTCCCGCATGCAGTCATTATGGAGCTGAAACAAAGAAAATGATCCATTTCAGTAAGTGCTGCTGGCTGCTGCACACATCATTAACCTCTTGCTGTGTGTGTTCACAGAGACTTTTCAGGAAGAAAAAAAAAAAGACAATCCATCAGGCTGTCAGGAAGGGTTTATCTTAGGCCTGCAGTCTCCTGATGAATGTCATTAGAGTCTTAAAGAGCGTTAAGTTGAAGTCTTTAGCATCATTATTGACAATGTGTTATTAATCATCTACCATTTCCAGTAGTGGCTATACAACTGATGATTATTACTTCACACAAAAATGAGAATTCATTTACTCACCTTTGTGTCATTTCAAAACTGTATGACTTTCATTTCTCTGTGGAAGACAGAAAAGAATGTTAACGTCAGTGGATCGGTTAACAAAAGTTGTAAAAGATCTGACAGACTGAGCCAATCAAATGTTAAGTAGGACAGTTTACGTTTTGCAAAAGAAAATTCCAGCTTGAAGCCTCAGTTTGAAGTTGGCAATTGAAAGATGACGATATTTGACCATTCATTCATTCATATTCCTTCGGCTTAGTCTATTACAGTATGTATCATGGATCACCACAGCGGAAAGAACCGCCAACTATTTCAGCATATGTTTTACTCAGTAGATGCCCTTCCAGCTGCAACCCAGTACTGGGAAACACCTATACACTTTCGCATTCCCACACACACTCATACAGTTCAGCCAATTTAGTTCATCCAATTCACCTATTGCGCATGTGTTTGGACTATGGGGGAAACCAGAGCACCTGGAGGAAACCCACATGAACATAGGGAGAACATGCAAACTTCACACAGAAATGTCAACTGGTCCAGCCGGAACTCGAACCAGCGACCTCTTGCTATGAGGCGACAGTGCTAACCACTGAGCCACCGTGCCGCCTATTTGACAATAGAAATATTAAATAATTGATAGTACGCAACTGGAAAATGACTGACCTTTAACGTTGAAATATAACTTATTTGAATAATCTCAGTTGTAGTTTCAACGCTGAAACAATGTTGATACAACTTTTAATGTTGAGTGGTTGAAAACCAACCATGGCCAACCTTCAATGTTCAAATATGGTTAAAAAATATGGTCTTTTTCTCTTTCAACATTGGAGCCACGTTTAAACAATGTTAAATAATAGTTATTAAAGGTTAACAGATTAAATCAATTTGAAATTTTAAGATACACCTGTCCAACTGCTTGTTAACGCAAATTTCTAATCAGCCAAACACATGGCAGCAACTCAATGAATTTAGGCATGTGGACAAGGTCAAAACAATCTGCTGCAGTTCAAACTTAGCATTAGAATGGGGAAGAGAGATGATTTAAGTGACTTTGAACGTAGCATGTTTGTTGGTGCCAGACGAGTCTGAGCATTTCAGAAACTGCTGATCTACTGGGATTTTCACACACAACCATCTCTAGGGTTTATGCCTGGTTGATGCCAGAGGTCACAGGAGAATGGCCAGACTGGTTCCAGCTGATAGAAAGGCAATAGTAACTCAAAAACCACTCGTTGCAACCGAGGTATACAGAAGAGCATCTCTGAATGCACAACATGTCAAACCTTAAGGCGGATGGACTACAGCAGCAGAAGACCACACCGGGTGCCTCTCCTAGTCAGCTAAGGACAGGAAACTGAGGCTACAATTCACACAGGCTCTCCAAAATTGGACATAAAACATAAAAAGTATGGATCCATCCTGCTTTGTATCAATGGTTCAGGCTGGTGGTGTAATGATGTGGGGGATATTTTTTTGGCACACTTTGGGCCCATTAGTACCAATTGAGCATCGTGTCAAAGCCACAGCCTGCCTGAGTATTGTTGCTGACCATGTCCATCCCTTTATGACCACAGTGTACCCAACTTCTGATAGCTACTTCCAGCAGGATAACACGCCACGTCATAAAGCGTGAATCATCTCAGACTAGTTTCTTGAACATGACAATGAGTTCACTGTACTGAAATGGCCTCCACAGTCATCAGTTCTCAATCCAGTTGAGCACCTTTGGGATGTGGTGGAATGGGAGATTCGCATCATGGATGTGCAGCCGACAAATCTGCAGCAAATGTGTGATGCTATCATGTCAATATAGACCAAAATCTCTGAGGAATATTTCCAGTACCTTGTTGAATCTTTGCCACGAAGGATTAAGGCAGTTCTGAGGGCAAAAGTGGGTCCCACCCGGTATTAGTAAGGTGTACCTAATAAAGTGGCCGGTGAGTGTGTGTGTATGTGTGTGTGTGTGTGTGTGTGTATGCATATATGCATATGTGTGTGTATATATATATATATGCAAAGTAAAAAAAATAACTTCCTAACCAGAATCTAACCTAAAATGTCTTTCATAGATGGAAATATATTCAACAAAAGAGATCATGTGACCAGTCCTATTTAGTTTATGAAGTAGATAGAAATAGAATAGGAAGTGCTATTGTTCAGTATAGCCATCACATAATTGTGTCTTAAAATACAGCGTCCCAAACTCTGTTCTATTGTTTTGTTCATTCACTATTTTTTTACACCCAAAACAATCTGTATTAAAAAAAACATATGAACCATTTAGTTTTTTTATTTTACTTGAAAATTACATCTTTTGCAAATCTATTTAGAAGATGGACTTTTCCTATTTATAATTTTTCTATATGACTCTATTCTTTCATGCATGCACACATATAATTCATCCGCTCTCCAAGTGCACCAGCACAGATAAATACATCTGGAGCTTTGAGCTACTTAGCAAGGAGTCTCATTGTACTTGTGTATTAGTGTGCATTGTTGGACTGAGCTCGTGTCAAGAGCAGAACGATCCGGTTCAGGTCTTCTGCATCATTACATCCCAACTGTTGTCAGCACTGACCACCTGATCACACTATTTCTGCTCAGGCACCAAATCAGAAAGCAATTATGTGCGCTGCATTTCACTCTCCAATGGCACACCCAATACTGACAGTGCATTCACGCATTTCAAGAGCGTGCTGTAAGTTATGTAAGGTTTTGAAACTTGCTTTAGTTCGGCCTTTGCTTCTTTTCGCCACAGCATTATGCTGGGGTAAAGAAATAAAACAATGACGCTGATTTCAAGGCTGAAAACAGCAGCGAGCAAATGAAAGAGCCACATCAGACAAAACAAACTATGCCTGCGACTTGTAATTATGTATGAAAAGTGGTAACCGGGATTTGAGACTTTCAATTATTTGCTAAGTCTTCAGAGATATAAGTCTGCTTCACATGGTTCCACTTTACAAGCTTCAAGAGAAACAAACAAATTGCACCTCATTTGGTTCACCCAGGGATTTATTTTTAACTGCCTTTGGTTTATGCGACAATCAATAGCGAATGAGAGCAATACTTGGTGCTAATTCATCTCAACTCATCAGAAATTTCCAGAGCATTGAGGAGCATAATAAATCGGTGCATAATAATTTCTGTGACTGACCAGGAACAATTAAACATCCCTAGTACCCATGACTTCAGGTCCAGGTTGATGACATGAGTGGGATTTTAAAGAACCAGAGGTCTTTTCTATCATGATTCAGAAGCATCCTTTAATAGAGGCAGCTTTATAAATGGGTATAGAGTGGTGTTTGTTCAGCATGTCCTCACATGTGAGGCCAAGCAGGCGGGCGGTGGAGTCTATGAAAGGCAGCTTGGACATGTGCTGATCCTGCCTTGATGTAATTGGTCACTAAAAACAGGAGGTTGTGGTTCAAACAGAGAAAAAAGAAGTCGGATTGGCTGTAATCCTCATTCTAGCGGCTCTGTGTGTGTGTGTGTGTGTGTGAGCGAGAGAGAGAGAGAGAGAGGGAGTAAGAGAAATAGGGAACGCGTCCTGTGGAGTATATCATGTTAACTCTGAGAACCTTTAAAGCTCTGCTGACTCACAGAAACGCTGCAGTTTCTGCGTCTTGTTGAGTTATAAATATGGTAGGGAAAATGTGTTCAGTTGGTATTATGACAGAAAAAACACAGACAGGGTAATTATGACCACGTACACGTATAAAGGTCATCAAACAAAAATATCTGACACACGTAATAGGATGACCGACCAACGTGAATCTAGCATTTTTGTGATTCATAAAAGGGATAGTTCACTTATAATCCCGGGTGTGATTTTAAACATTTAAGAGTTTCTTTCTATTAAACACAAAAGAAGATATTTTGAAGAATGCTGGAATGCATTGACTTACATAGTATTAAATAAAGCAGGGCTATTCAATTGGCGGCCCGCGGGCCGAACCTGTCCCCAGGGGCAACTTGTTCCGGCCCACTAAATAGTGTGACCAAGAAATAAAAAATAAATTTAGTTCTGTCAAAAAACAGCCGCTATAGCTATGAAGTGACGTGCATCTTTTCAATACAGCACGAGCTCCAGTTGAAGGCTGCGAAGAGCGTGAGTCACCTGACATTAAGCGAGTGAGTGGCGCGGGCAGCCGAAAAGCATTTGAATATGTTTGTAGAAAAGACTTTTTGTACAATGCACTGATATCGTTAATAGGGATGCAGTGGTTAGCCGATTTCACTATTAACCGCGTTAATACATTACAGTTAATTAATCATAAAGGCTTCTTAACGCCGAGTTTCTGTTGCACCGAACGAAACTGCTGCAACTAAAAGTTATGCCAACTGTGTGCTAGTTTAAAGTTTCGAGCTTATACTAACACTAATACGCACGCACATTGGAATAAATACAGCAGCAGGCTGTTCACATATTGCGTCTTTTCCGCACGCAAGTTCATAATTTCCAATGGAGGCGTGCGCATATTGGGAGCGGTGCGCACATGGCTCGTAGAGCAGACCGACGCACTTGCGCCCTCCAAGTGCACACAGTAGAAGTTATCTCATGCTGTAGCGGTGAGAGTTGTGCGTGGCTTTCAGTGCAATGTAAACAAAAGATATGTTAGATGAAATATTACAAATTATTAAAATGATTGTGTACAGTATGCATGAACGCAGATAATAACAACAGTTCATTTAAATACTTACCTAATATAAAGCTTAAATTAACATTAGACAAATACTATTTTTTATTTAATCTTATTTTAATATATTTATTCATTGTTCTGTCATTTATTTTCATTGTAAAATTATCACTCATGTTCAAATCAACAACTTTTCATTAATTTTTAAGTTCAAAGAGAGAAATGGACTATTGTTTGTTTTCCAAAATCTATAATCGATACATCCCTAATTATTACGCAGTTTAAAACACAACATATGAATGTGTCTGAATGTAAAAGAAGCCTTCTTAAGCGATGCACTGATTTTGTTGTGCTTCGAAATAAAACATTTGAATATGTTTGTAAAAAAAACATATTGTACAGTGCCGTGATGTTATGTAGTTAGAATATACAATATATTAGGGTTTTAATGTAGACATCACTTATATTGCAAGTCATATCTCTCCTTCCCCTCATTTGGGATGCTTTTCATGAACTGGCCCCATGACAAACTAATTGAATAGCCCTGAAATAAAGACTTATATTAGTATTTTCTCAATTTGTTAGTATTTTTCAAGTTGTTAGAATTTTTTATTTGCATGTGTTTTCTCAATTTGTTATTATTTTTTTATTTGCATGTGTTTTCTCAATTTATTATTTTTATTTTTTGCATGTGTTTTCTCAATTTGTTATTATTTATTTATTTGCATGTGTTTTCTCAATTTATTATTTTTATTTTTTGCATGTGTTTTCTCAATTTGTTATTATTTATTTATTTGCATGTGTTTTCTCAATTTGTTTTTATTTTTATTTTTTGCATGTGTTTTCTCAATTTGTTATTATTTATTTATTTGCATGTGTTTTCTCAATTTGTTATTATTTATTTATTTGCATGTGTTTTCTCAATTTGTTTTTATTTTTATTTTTTGCATGTGTTTTCTCATTTTGTTATTATTTATTTATTTGCATGTGTTTTCTCATTTTGTTATTATTTATTTATTTGCATGTGTTTTCTCAATTTGTTTTTATTTTTTTGCATGTTTTCTCAATTTGTTATTATTTTTCTATTTGCATGTGTTTTCTCAATTTGTTATTATTTTTTTATTTGAATGTGTTTTCTCAATTTGTTATAATTTTTTTATTTGCATGCGTTTTCTCAATTTGTTATTATTTTTTTATTTGCATGCGTTTTCTCAATTTGTTATTATTTTTTTATTTGCATGCGTTTTGTCAATTTGTTATTATTTTTTTATTTGCATGTTTTCTCAATTTGTTATAATTTTTTTATTTGCATGTGTTTTTTCAATTTGTTATTATTTTTTTATTTGCATGTTTTCTCAATTTGTTTTAATTTTTTTATTTGCATGTGTTTTTTCAATTTGTTATTATTTTTCTATTTGCATGTGTTTTTTCAATTTGTTAGCATGCTTTTTTCTTAACTTGCAGTGCATATGAGCTCTCTCAGCCACAGTATAGTATATTTCCTCAAACACTTATCATGACAAGAGTCAATGTAGAAGATATTAAGCCAACGCACACAAAAACAATGTTACAATTAAGGTTATTGCAAGGCAAGGCAAGTTTATTTATATAGCACATTTCATACACAGTGGCAAATCAAAGTGCTTTACATAAACAAGAATAGAAAGACAAGTATAAGAAAATAAAAATAAATAAATAAAAATTGCACACTGAATCCGAAAATTTTCACACGTAAAAAAAAATCTACCACACGTTGCGTGAATCGTATTGAGACACTGCCTCCAAAACTTTTGTGCTTCATAAAAAATTAGAACTGGGTTAGATGTTTTCCCCTTTTTTTTTCCACTGTTTTGACAGTTCAGAGCCACTGTACAAGCAAAAAAGCTAAATACAGAATGCCGTCAAAACAAACACAGTGCATAAAGACAGAATGTGGAGGACAGTCAAGAACCCCTATATGCTGGATTCAGTGACTAATGCACCTCTGCCCTGCTGCTGCTTTGTGTGTGTGTGTCTCCACACATTTGACGTGCTGCTTACAGACATGGTCCACTTTCGGTCTGTTGCTTCGATACGTCAACTTGGCCGCCATCTATTATAATGTCTATACTGTAGGTATTTCCACTCCGTTTAGGATTTGTTTCCATACGTGAATGTGTGAAGTATCACAAGCAATGTATCCAAATTCCACTGATTTCCTGAAATAAACTTTGCATTTCGGGATAATCCAGCACATTGATAATGAGCTGAACTCTCCTTCCTCTCTATGCTGGATGAGCACTATATGCAGCCGATTCCTCTTTATTTTCTACTTTGGAGAAGAGAGCAGAACAAAGTATCACTGCTTAGACTGACTCCGAAATGTTTTGCGATTTTTCAGAATGGATTAATTAATACGCATCAGACTCAGTGTGCAAGGTTTGTTTACATGACGCATGTGATGCATACGGAAATTTCGGACTTCTGTGTGCAAAGACCTTTAGTCATTTTTCTGTAAGTTTAGTTTCTAACTAAAAGCCTCAGCCATGCTCCTTTTCTATTCCCACAAAAGAAGCCACTTCTGTCCTCTTAAAGGAAAGCGTGGAGTGGACACGGGCCGTGTTTGAGGGGGATGGAGGACAGAAGGAGGTGCTTTAATCCTCAGAAATAAACTGACACTAAATCTTCTGTTCTCTAAAGAACTCCTCACAAGCTACTTTGAACTGAAAAAAAGAAAAGACAGCAGAGTTTAGCACAGAAAGTGAGCCACTGAACTTAATATGAAGTTCAGCAAATCCTGGCTAATTAACACGTGATCCAATAATCAACATCAGATCTCTTATTTCTACTTTTTCCACTACATTTGAAACCTAAAACGTCATATTTCTGTCCTTGAGTAGATTCTCTTTATTGTCAATGCCAATAAGCTTGTGGGTTTGAGGTGGGTGCTGAGAGACTTTGTCCAGTACGGCTCTCACTTTGAACCTAAAATCAAAGACTTATTTTTGCCATGTTTACAGGACGAGGATACAAAGGACTACAAGGGGAAAATGCGCATGTTATTCCTCTAAACTCTTTTGTCAAAGCACATTCTACTGTTCAGAGAAAGGTGAGAAAAAGCTCAACATTTTTCTTGTGCTTAGGATAAAAAGATTATCTGTCTATCCCGAAAAGAACTGGATTGTTTTTGGTGCTTGTGTACACTGTCTGTCCGCTAGGGGAATGGAGGAATGAAGGGATATTTGAGGCGAACAGCTGTTGTGGTTGAGGTTTTTCTGTTGTGGTTGAAGGGTCAAGCTCTTTGAATAACCACAATACACACTGGACACTAACCTTTGGCGATTATTCCCAGAAAGAACGTGCTGGTGAGTGCTTGGCCTCATTGTTCCCACCCGGCTGGTGTCCATTCTCAATTGAAGGAAAGTATGCTGAAAGAACTTGACCTACTACTGGAAGAAATTTATGTCAGTCATGAGGAAATATCACATGCAGGGTTTAACAATAAGTGACAAGTAGATTTTTCTAATAATGCGAATGGCACTTAAGCGTAAAGAAGCGCAATGGAGATGCTAATAAGCTCTCAGCAGATATGCTGTGTGGTTTCTAGACCTGCCTGCTAGCTTGCTGATGATTTAAGAGCGTGTTTGTACAGTCCAAAATAATAATAATAATACATTTGGTGAACATTTCGATCAGAATTTAAACAGACATTGTTAGGACCCTAAACAAAAAGAGCAAAAAAAAAAAAAAAAAAACAAGTAAAGGAACTTTAAAAGGCCATGAAACCTCCCTCCTTCGTTTCAAGTCTACCTCAGAATTTTTTCAAAAAATGCTCCGAGATGGGCATGGAGCGCTGTGAGCAGCGGGGTGAGTGGTCGTGGCCGGCAGAGCAGGGAAAGAAGAGGGGAGCGAACAACTGTTGTCAGTTGGCTCACAAAATGAGACACAAACCGTGAGGAGACGCTTGATTTTATAGTTTAAAATAGTTTAAGTTAAAATGCAGAGAATCAAACAGTAATTTAATGCCCTGCTACATTTTGTATTCGTAATTTCATATACACATAACCACAATTTGTTATATCATCATATAGATAATCATGCTTATATAAACACTATAAATGAGGAGGACTGCTCTCCTCCTTAAACCCTGGGTCTGAATGCAGATACAGTGGATAGCAGTACAGCAGGTCTCTTGCCCTATCTATTTCAACCATTAGCCCTGTCTGTAATCTTTAAACAGGATTTTAAACATAGGCGAACATGGCAGCACGGATATAGGCGATGTGTCTGAATGGTAACAAAATCAACTGATAAAAGATAAAGTCCGTCATTCTTTAATTTTCGTACAGCTCTCCCAACAAAAATGCTTACAGCAAACCAACAGCTTTGCTGGGAAAACATGCAACAAACCCTGTGGATCATGGAAACAAACACATACGACCCGTGACGTGAGCAGACGCGGTCTCACCCAGTCATTGGGTCTTACAGCTTGGCAGGTCTGTCGTGTCTTCGGAAAGCACCTGCTCTCATGAATAATTGAGAAGCAGGGTCTTCTCATAGGATAAGAAACTCCGCTATGAATAATAATGAGAAGCCGACGCATCATCACTTCATTAGCAGATTCGTGCTACGTCACCGATTTTGATCAAAAATCATTTTAAATCAAAATTATTTTTACAAAAGCTCAAAATTATCCAGTACTTCAGAGTGTCTTGTACCTTTACGCAAATACCTTCATTTTTTTCCTGAAAATGTTTTTTTTTTGTAGTTAATGCATTTTTAGCTTATTTGGCTGGAATAATAATAATAACAATAATCAAAAGAAAACATGCTAAATTAAGGGCGGCACGGTGGCACAGTGGGTAGCACAATCGCCTCACAGCAAGAAGGTGGCTGGTTCGAGCCCCAGCTGGGTCAGTTGGTGTTTCTGTGTGGAGTTTGCATGTTCTCCACGTGTTTACGTGGGTTTCCTCTGCATTCTCCGGTTTCCCCCACAAGTTCAAAGACCTATGTGGTATAGGTAATTTGGGTTGTGTATGTGAGTGAATGAGTGTGTATGGATGTTTCATAGTGATGGGTTGCAGCTGGAAGGGCATCCGCTGCGTAAAACATATGCTGGATAAGTTGGCGGTTCATTCCACTGACTGTGGCGACCCCAGATTAATAAAGGGACTAAGCCGAAAAGAAAATGAATGAATGAATGAATGAATGAATGAATGAATGAATGAATGAATGAATGAATGAATGCTAAATTAAGAAATGCAGATGCTAATAAGCTCTCAGGAGATATGCTATGTGGTTTCACACTTGTAGTTTGGTTCTCTTAGTTGATTTGGTCCAGTCAAAATAATAATAATACATTTGGTGAACATTACGATCAGCCTTTAAATTGATATTTTAAAGTCCCTAAATAGAAATAGCAAATAAAGTAGAGGAACTTTAAGAAAAATACCTTTTTTTTCCTGAATATGTTTTTCCTTTGTAGTTCATGCATTTTTAACTAATTTGGCTGCAATAAAAAAATAAAAATGTTAAACCTGTTAAGCTATTAAATTTCACTATACTAATGGAATACTAGTGAAATAACTACAGTATGTACTGTCATCATGGCAAAGTCAAAATAAATTAGTTATTGTAAATTAGTTATTAAAATAATAATGTGTTGAAAAAAATCTTCACTACATTAACATTTTTTGTGAAATATTTGAAAAATTTTCACTAGTACATTTCCGCTTTAATTTAACCTTAGATCACAGTGCAATGCATAATTCAATATATGGGTTAAACACCTCTTTAAATTGTAGACATTGTTGGTAACACTTTACTGGGGTGTTCATAACAGTCATTAAATTTTTATAATCATAATACGACACAATGTGAATTAGATTTTATCAACATTGGCTCATTCTGAAAACGTAGTCCTATATACATTTCTGGAGAGCGTGACATATGTAGCCAGAAGTAGATAAAGCTGCATTTTGTCATTAAAATGAATGCTACGGCGCGGTATGACGCTGTTCCTAGCTGCTGACTGCTTACCTCCATATAGACGGCTTTCCCATTGTTACCAGTTTGACCAGTATCTCGCCACCTACGTTGGCAGGCTTGAGATGCAAAGAGGAGTTGACCACGACGACGGGGTTCCAGTCTGGCAAATCTGAAAACATGGTAAAATCAGATGAGGGCTTTTCTTTTTCTGGACTGTTTTTCAAAACACTGTCGGTTGAGTTTAGGGAAGTGGGTGGGCGGTTCAATTAGTGCTTTTGAAAACACTATTGGTTGGATTTAGGGAAGGAGGAGGGTGGGTCAATCAATCGGTCAGTCGACAGCGACCTCTGGTGGATTTATGCAAGAACAACAAGCGTGAATGGCACTCGAGAGAGATATTTGAAACCTTAAAAAGCCTATACACAGCGGCCTCTGGTGAATTCGCGAAAACAAAAACTGCAAAAAAAACTTAGCTTCTGGGACGTATTTGGCACTCTCTAGAAATGCATATAGCGGTACGTTTTCAGAATGAGCATGGGTTGGATTTTATGCATGCTTATAACAACTGTCATTAAGTGTCATTCACTCAGTTATGACATTTTAAATGCAAAGATGGCATTGTTTGTTATGACAACTTGACATTACCAAGATTACATAAGTTGTCATAAATCTGTCATTAACATGATTGTCAAGAAGACATTATATAACACATTAGGTCACATTTTATAGTTAAATTATAGTTATAAGTTTAATCATAATTTATTCTATGTAAATAAAATGCAAACATTGTTTTTAATTGTACTAATATTACACAATATTTCTGTTCACACAGTAGAGTATTTGTGATTAAGCTAAAAAGCTATGCTTGACATAAGAGGCTTTCTTCAAAAACATACTGTACATAATCTTAAATCTAATCCTTATTCATAACTTTTTACATTGGGCAGTTAAAAAAACTTTACTCTTATTCCCTTAGATAAGCCTAAGAGACTTCATTTCAACAGCATAAATAATCTTAATTATTGCACACTGTTGACCAGTGGTGTTAAGCACATAATAAACCGCATATTTCCAGTATTTTCATTCGGTACTTAAAAATCACAGCCCCATTCCCTTAGTAATTTCTTGCCAATAAGCCACATGATTTGATGTATTGTTTATGTCTGTATACCACAAATGACATGGGATGCACTAATGTTTAATATTTAGGGGTTTGTTGAAACCCAAGTATGAGTAATAGTAACAGTGGTGCTTCCCATAGCACTAATTAAGTTCTTCAGCATATCATTTAATGAACTGCAGTGAGTGAAGTCATGCTAAACATGTGTTTCTTGGAACTAACCTTTAAACATCTTTGCAAACGTGGCCAAATCAAACTAATTTCTGGCACAGCAGCAATGTAATATAGAGAATATCTTTAAAAAATGTGTGTGCTATAATGAAACAAAGCAGTTACCAGTTGTGTTACATAAAGTGTCAACATCAATGGCATCTGGCAAAAGTTTGAACCGAAGCCAAAAGCCACATTTCCAGTCTGGACCGACGTGACTGGAAAATATATTCCACTTATCGTGGTCCAATACTGAAGATAAAAAAAAACACAAGCAGCTTCTTTTAGGCCAACCGAAATCTGGGTGACAGATAGCCGTTTGATGCGAATATGTTCTTCAGATGTGATCATGAAAAAGACTGTGGGATGAAAAATAAACTGTTAGCATTTTTACTGATCTAATTATTTGGATAAGTTGTCTTTAATAAATCCTAGCTTTGTATAATGTGGGAGAGCAGTTAATATTAATATAATATCAAATGCAGATCCAGATCCAGTCAAATTGGGTTGTTTTGCAAGAAATGGTTCACACGTGAATGAAAATCCTGTCATCGCTTGATCGCACTCGCCATCGGTCGTTCCAAACCTGAATTACATTCTTCCATTTAACAAAATGTTCACAATGCTATGAATGTTTGTCGTTGTTTTCAATGGAAAATAAGCCAAAAAGAACCATTTAGGAGGAGAAGGAAAGTCAGATGGGTTTGGGATGACATGAGAGAGACTAAATAATTCAAACACTGATGTCAAATATTTCAGTAATAATATTCGATTAAAGTATTTTATTATTTTGCTAGATTTGTGCTTTACTCAAAGGCAATATAAAGGGATATTTACCCCAAATATGAACTGTTCCATCCCTTCCAAATCTTTCTTCTGCTGAACACAAAAGAAGATAGACAGATAAGAAACACCAATAGACAGACAGATAGAAAAAAAGAAACTTCATTTTTAATCATCATCAGTTTAACTTTCACTTTAAAGCATAGTTTGTAAATTTATTCACCATCTGCTCAATCTCAAGTTCACACAGGGCATCAGCATTAACATTTTCATTTAATTTAAAAGGAGTGACATCAAGCGGGACTTTTCAAACACCAACGAGGGATAAGTCAATTACTGTAGATCGCTTTATGCAAATATACTGGTGCAGGCACTAGCCAATCACTTTCATGCAACACCAGAGAACAGCGGTACACTGTAAAAAAGTGACAAAAAGTCACAAGAACAAATATTTTTAGGTTGCTTTTACTTATTTTAATAAGTTAAATGAGGATTTTTTTTTTAAAGTAATACACAAGTTTAACAATTTAATTCAGTCTGATTTATGTAAGGCGAGATGACTAGAAATGTTCATAAGATTCAACTAAACAAATTGAGGCAGAATTTTTTTTACTGTGTAAGTCAAAATGGAGGAAAAGCTTATTAAAACGGTTGACAGTCACCCAGTGATTTACGATCAATCTTTATTTATAGTACATCTTTATAGACTATTTCTGCTTCTTCTGTGCTTTTTTTGAGTCATGGTCCAAGCTTGATGCGATTGGCTGTCTTCACTATAATGATTTAATCAACATGAATCTTCAGACTCCAGACAGACGCAGTGTTGCCAGATTGGGTGGTTTTGAATTTGATTGTGTGGGTAAAACATGGCTTAGGTGGGTTGGCAAAATCTGGGTGGTTTTGAAACATACATTTTATATCCAATTCACCTCCACTCACAAGGAGGTGAAGGAAAGCTACAGAAAACTAACAGACTGAAACTAACATATACAATATTTTATTTTAATTTCAAGGGGCATTTAATGCAAAGAATTTATAAACTATTTAAATATCATCTTTAAACAAATAAATCTACAATATCTAGACTAATACAGTAGGTAGTGTAATCTATTTTACAATTGCGGTTCTGTGATCGTTGGTGTTGGTTGCTGTATGGTTAAAACAATTATGATAGTTAAAGTAATGGCTAATTTCTAATTTAAATACACAAAAATTAAATAAAATATTAATCTAAAATTTGGGGCATTTTTGGGTTGGAAAAAGCACACTATATCTGGCAACCCTGCAGACACCCTATATAAATAAATTTCTTTTTTTTCCCTGTGTAACACTGGTAGTCATTAACATCCATAGTAGAAAAAATACTATGGAAGTTAACGACTATCAGTTTGCAACATTCTTCAGAGTATCTTGTTTTGTTTTCAGCAGAAGAAAGAAACTCTGATAGATTAGAAAAAAGTGGAAAACTAGTAAACGATAACAGCATCACTAAGTACAACTTTAGACTACCCTTGACTACATAACGTCAGAATGGTCCTTTTTGAGTGAACTATCCCTTTAAAAACACTGACCACCTGAGTTTTGACAATATTGTTTGTGACATCAAAGGTCAAATGTGAAGTCACTTTGGCAAAATACACAAGCATCATTAGCGCTATTATTTCCACTCCATCTACACGGCAAGAGCAAAACAGAGAAAGCGAGAATCGAAGACGACGGACAGAGAAAAATGCACAGGAAGAAAAAAAGTGAGAAAGAAAACTGCCACTACTGTAAACAAATCGAGCGCTAGGCTGTTTATCTTGGCAGATCTGGCATAAAAAGCTAATTGCTCCTGAGAAAATCTACTGCTCAAGTACTCTGGCTCCAGTGCTGTTATTTAACACGTTTTTAGAGCATTAAGCAATGTACCAACAACTGAGGGGTAGTTAAGGTCTGTGGCTTTTACCATTTTAGCACTTTCTGCAATCACTAAGGCGTAAAATGTGTTCTTTTTTGTTGTTAGCATGACTTACAATGATTATAAAGCACCTGGCATTTTCCAGGAATATGGTACACTATGTCCTATGATTTTACAGCATTAGAGAGCGCTTTTGTTCTTTCATTGTGCCGCAAAACCAGATCAAATTAATCTAGAATGAAAAAAGAGCTAGTTTTAGACCCTTGAAATTGTGATTTTGACCTAGTTTGCCCCTTTCATGCTTCTTTAATGGCCAAACAGGGTACAATGAGGGTACAAATAACTTATGTTAACTTATTTTTATTATTATTATTTTAGAATGTTGTTAGAAATATTAGCTACCAGTGATGGGAATAACAGTGCTATAAATAAACGGCGTTACTAATGGCGATACATTTTTTAGTAACAAGTAATCAAATTAATTACTGGTTCTCCTGTTACAACACCGTTGCCGTTACTGACAATAAAATGCGCGTTACTATAATCAGAGGTGGGCTTAACCAATAAGTAAGGTAAGCAGCTGATTAGGGCCCCGGGGAATTAAGGGGCCCCGACCAATGCCAAAAAGCCTATATTAATCATATAGATCTTTCATAGCTTTCTATCATATGTTTTCAAATCTGTCTAAACCTGTTAAGATTTTAACGTTATTACTTTTTTTCAAAACCAGGGGCCCCAATGAATAATGGAACGTTCCTTCCGTACTGCACCTGCGCGAGTGCTTTAAAGACACTGTCAGTCTGTCAGCGATCAGAGTAGAGAGAGGTAGTGTGTGCAAGAGTGAGAATTTTGAGAAAATTTGGGGAAAAAATTAGAACCAAGACAAACAACGAAATGCAGCTAGCTCGGCGATCCTGCTTTTTGGCCGAAACATTTGATCATGTGATCAGATGATTAGATGAGTGCTGTGAGCTTGTTAAGAGGGCCTGTTCAACTAAAATAACATTGCCCAGTGAAAATTAATGCCTGCCAATTAACAAACAACAATTATTCAATTCATATGAAAAATGGTGAAAAGATTAGTTTAACTGAAATTAAATTAAATTTGTTTAAATGTTTTATTTTTAATTTATATTAAAATCTAATTACAAAAATGGCTAATTTAGTCTAATGGTAACACATTAGCTTGAGAACTTGTTTTTTATTTTTATTAGCATCCTTAAAGCAATTTTTTTTTTTCAATAGTCTACAGAACAAACCATCATTATACAATAGCTTGCCTAATTACCCTAACCTGCCTAATTAACCTAGTTAAGCCTTTTAATGTCACTTTAAGCTGTATAGAAGTGTCTTGTAAAATATCTAGTCAAATATTATTTATTGTCATCATGGCAAAATAAAATAAATCAGTTATTAGAAATGATTTATTAAGACTATTATGATTATGATTAGAAATGTGTTGGGCCGTTATTGGCGTTAACGTGCTGTGTAAACGTGAGACTCTTATCGGGCGATAAAAAAAAATATTGCCGTTAATCTATTCTCAAATTTGGCTTGGGAGCTGGGTCTATTCTACGCAAGCTATGATGACTTTCACCTTGATAGTTTAGCGCGGATGTATACCTGGCCGAATTGCACTGTAGGTGGCGAGAACGAGTCTTCGAACCTGTGTGTATTTCTACTGTGAAATTACCACATCAAACGTGACGTGCTAACATGGATGCAGTTCACTAGAGAGAATCTGATTAATATTAGCTCCACATCTAACTATCAGGCACCTGTAGAGTTTATGGGTTCGAGTAAAACATATACAAATAAAATGGACCAGGTGCTTTTTAAAATGAATGACGGTGAATAAAAGTCAAACCGGAATCAAATCAGCAGGATGCCCATCTGGATCTTTCACTTACTTTGAAGACACTACTGACTACGCTTACATGGACATCTGTAATCTAGTTATTTGCCTTAATAGACAATAATATAATTAGGGTGTTTACGTGAAGAGCCTTCATGTAAGAGTTTCCTGTAATTTTGGACTTTAACTGCAGTTTGGCACTTTCACTCATGAACATTTCATTCATGCCCCCTTGACAAACTGGGGTATTAGACACAAATAAGGGATAAGGACTGGTGAGAGTGTTATGGAATTGAATAATGCACACCGAATAAAAAGAAAAAAACTTCCGCATTTCGCGATGTGTGTGTATGTGTGCGGTCCTTTACTGACAGCCGTGTGTGTGGACCTTGTCGGAAAATATGGCAAAAAGTCCTACATGACGGTAATAGTTTGATTGCGATGTTTACTTCAACAATGCCATTAATACATGCATACTCCACATCTTAATTCCATTTCTGTTTAGTTCAGTTATGACTTTAGCTGGATTAAGGTAATCAAAAATTGCTGTTTCGAGCTTATGTACTGTACAGTTGAAGTCATAATTATTAACCCCCTGTTTATTTTTTTACCCAATTTCTGTTTAACAAAGAGAAGATTTTTTTCAACACATTTCTAAACATAATAGTTTTAATAACTCATCTCTAATAAATGATTTATTTTATCTTTGCCATGATGACAGTAAATTATATTTTACTATATATTTTTCTACACACTTCTACACAGCTTAAAGTGACATTTACAAGCTTAACTAGGTTAATTAGGTTAACTAGGCAGGTTAAGGTAATTAGGCAAGTTATTGTATAATGATGGTTTGTTCTGTAGACTATTGAAATAAATGTAGCTTAAATGGGCTAATAATTTTGACCTTAAAATGGTTTTTAAAAAATTAAAAAACTGCTTTTATTCTAGCCGAAATAAAACAAATAAGACTTTCTCCAAAAGAAAAAACATTATCAGACATACTGTGAAAATTTCCTTGCTCTGTTAAACATCATTTGGGAAATATTAAAAAAAAGAAAAAGAAAATCAAAGGGAGGCTAATAATTCTGACTTCAACTGTAGGCCTACAGTTCAAAATTTATGTTTAACTGAATAAACAGTCAGTAAACACAAGTACATCTTATTGAACATCATTTATTTTCATCACCAATTATCATAGTAGAACAGTTTCTCAAACAGTTTGTGATGCATTTTGGAAACAGGAGATGAGCCCCTGATCTAATGCACCACCTGGCTTCAGAAACTCGTTCTCAAAGACTTACTTTTAGTCATTATTTGGGTAGCGCATACATTCTGAATGTTTCGGCAGAATTTAAACGAGCCATTTTAATCTAGATTAATTCCAAGATTACAGTGAGATTAATCTCGATTAAAAAATGTATCTATGCCCATATCTATATATATATATGAGGGTGTCACAGTGGCGTAGTGGGTAGCACGATCGTCTCACAGCAAGAAGGTCACTGGTTCAAGCCTTGGCCTGGGTCAGTATTTCTGTGTGGAGTTTGCATGTTCGTGTGGGTTTCCTCCGGGTGCTCTGGTTTCCCCCACAAGTCCAAAGGCGTGGTATAGGTGAACTGGGTAAGCTAAAATTGTCCGTATTGTATGTGTGTGAATGAGAGTGTATGGGTGTTTCCCAGTACTGGGTTGCAGCTGGAGGGGGATCCGCTGCATAAAACATATGCTGTATATGTTGGCGGTTAATTCCGCTGTGGCAACCCCTGATGAATAAAGGGACTAAGCTGAAGGAAAATGAATGAATGAATGAATGAATGAATGAATGAATGAATGAATGAATGAATGAATGAATGAATGAATGAATGAATGAATGAATGAATGAATGAATGAATGAATGAATGAATGAATGAATAAAGTATTATGGGGGAGCTTGACGAATGCTACACTGCAATCTGTGCACAAATGTATAAAGAGTAATGAGATTAATATTTAGCACAGTCAACCTTCAGCCTTGTGTCTTTTACATCGGACACTGTTGACAAGCAGTAAAGTGAGATCCAAAAGCCGTTTCCCAGTGTTTATTAACATTCCAGATGCATTGTGGGACAGCCCTGTGATTAAAGGCTTCTCATTAGTTTGCCCAATCAGGTCTCTCTACGAGCGGTTGCCATGAAAACGGCGTCTCCACAGCAGCGGAAGAGGACTGTGCTGAAGTTCACAGTCGACTCCAGTCCGCTTCCTGTTGATTCCACTCAGGATTCCCAACTGCCTCTTCCCACGTTGACACAAATACTTGAGTCCATGTGACGTCCGGTGTGGAAGAGCAGAACAATAACAGAACAGTGCGTCAAGACCTGGGAAATGCACCATCACACCTCAAACACATCAGGCCAGTTCCTGTGGATCTCTAGCAGCCTTCAGTGTCTCGTCATCAATGCTCATTTACCTCAATACTGGGAAGGAATAAATGTGTCAGTGCTGATTTCGTCTGTGATTGCTTCCTAGGGTACATATGTTTGTGCGCATGCATGTGTGTAGGTATGCATGTGTGTATTACTACTAAAAATCCCATAATATATAATATAATATAATATAATATAATATAATATAATATAATATAATATAATATAATATATAGTAATATAATATAATATAAATATGTAGTAATATAATATAATATAATATAATATAATATAATATAATATAATATAAATATGTAGTAATATAATATAATATAATATAATATAATATAATATAATATAATATAATATAATATAATATAATATAAATATGGCGACGCAGTGGCGCAGTAGGTAGTGCTGTCGCCTCACAGCAAGAAGGTCGCTGGTTCGAGCCTCGGCTGGGTCAGTTGCCGTTTCTGTGTGGAGTTTGCATGTTCTCCCTGCGTTCGCGTGGGTTTCCTCCGGGTGCTCCGGTTTCCCCCACAGTCCAAAGACATGCGGTACAGGTGAATTGGGTAGGCTAAATTGTCCGTAGTGTATGAGTGTGTATAGATGTTTCCCAGAGATGGGTTGCAGCTGGAAGGGCATCCGCTGCGTAAAACATGTGCTGGATAAGTTGGCGGTTCATTCCGCTGTGGCGACCCCAGAATAATAAAGGGACTAAGCCGAAAATAAAATGAATGAATAATCTAAATATATAGTAATATAATATAATATAAATATATCATAAATCATAAATAATAAATAAGTATCAAGTATAACCGGCCACTTTATTAGGTATGCCTGTCCAACTGTTTATTAATGCAAATTTTCTAATCAGCCAACCACATGGCAGCAACTCAATGCATTTAGGCATGCGGACATGGTCAAGACAATCTGCTGCAGTTCAAACCGAGCATCAGAATGAGGAAGAAAGATGATTTAAATGACTTTAAATGTGGCATGGTTGTTGGGATTTCAGAAACGGCTGATCTACTGGAATTGTCACGCATAACCATCTCTAGGGTTTACAGAGAATAGTGCGAAAAACTGAAAATATCCTGCGAGCGGCAGTTCTGTGGGCGCAAATGCCTTGTTGATGCCAGAGGTCAGAGGAGAATGGCCAGACTGCTTCCAACTGATAGAAAGGCAACAGTAACTCAAATAGCCACTCGTTACAGCCACCTCGGACGCAGAAGAGCATCTCTGAACGCACAACACATCCAAGCTTGAGGCAGATGAGCTACAGCAGCAGAAGACCACACCAGGTGCCACTCCTGTCAGCTAAAAACAGGAAACTGAGGCTACAATTAGCACAGGCTCACTAAAATTGGACAATAGAAGATTGGAAAAATGTTGTCTGGTCTGATGAGTCTCGATTTCTACTGCAACATTCGGATGGTAGGGTCAGAATTTGGCATCAACAGCATAAAAGCATGGATCCATCCTGCCTTGTATCAACGGTTTAGGCTGGTGGTGGTGTAATAGTGTTGGGGATATTTTTTGGCACACTGTGGGCCCATTAGTACCAACTGAGCATTGTGCCAACACCACAGCCTACCCGAGTATTGTTGCTGACCATGTCCATCCCTTTATGACCACAGTGTACCCATCTTCTGATGTCTACTTCCAGCAGGATAGCGCACCATGTCATAAAGCGTGAATTATCTCAGACTGCTTTCTCGCAAACTGGTTTCTTACTTCCAAACTGGTACTAGTAAGGTGTACCTAATAAAGTGGCCGATAGATAGATAGATAGATAGATAGATAGATAGATAGATAGATAGATAGATAGATAGATAGATAGATAGATAGATAGATAGATAGATAGATAGATAGATAGATAGATAGATAGATAGAGACAGAGAGACAGATAGAATGACACAGACAGACATTATATAGAATGACATAGAGACAGATACACATAGATGGACAGATAAATAGATAAATAGAAAGACAGACAGACAGACAGACAGACATACTGTGCGCAGATGCTTTAGCACAATTTTGTCCAGCCAAGATCTCCTGAACATGTTAAATTCCTCTCTTAACAGCTGATCTGGGATCAGATTCTCCTAGTGATGGGAAGAAAGCAGAGCCAGTGAACGTGAAGTGTCAACGCTCTGTTACGTCAGAGAGAGGATGTGCACATGCTCACTGTTTGACAAGAGCGTCTGCAGGCCAAAATAAGCCCCCATATTTTGTGCTGGGGAATGACTGTTTTGGGATGTCTGTGTGAATGGAACTGGACTGCTTCAGGGAAGAGCTTTAAAAGTGTGCTTTGTCAGGGTTTTAAAATGACAGCGCTTCTTACGCCTGCACTTTGTGTTCTATTTCTGTGTCCGTTCAGTGCGGTTTGCATGTTTTTGGGTTGCAGAAATCGGTTGAACGTTTGTGGACTGAAATGACCTTTCACTAGAGACGTCACTTGAATGGGCTATATGCACAGCTAGTGTTTTTCAGCCAATGATAAACCTCCAGTTAAAGCTTAATATGACTATTTTCAATTTCATAAGGCTCCTTTTACAGCATCGATGTTGTATTTTAATTACAATAGATTCAGTTAAAAATATTTAAGCATTCATTTAGTTGTTTAAGCGAGATTAAAGACTGTCAGTAGAAGCAGGTTAGTGCAGAAACTCCAGTTAAAATACTGCGGTAAAATAAACGATCATATTTTAAAGACATAGCAGGGAAAAATGTATGAGACCCACTTTATATTGTATATCTCTCAGGCAGTGAAGATCACTGATTTTTAAAGAAATCAGATCTTAAATGTGGTGATTTTATAATGGAAAGAAAGATCACAGGAAGCGCTGAGGTTGGCTGGCTGATATTAAAAGTTCATATGCATATACCCCATTCATGAGGTCCCAAAAGATGCATTTAAGGCGCCCGCTGATCACAGGGACAAGGAAAATCTCTCCAACACCAACACTGCATTAACTAATACAGTTAGATACATTAGCTAACTCTTTTTTCCTTAATACAAGCAATACTCATTGATTCATTCATTTTCATTCGCTTTTCCGGGCTGGGTCGCAGGGGCAGCAGTCTCAGGAGAGAACCCCAGACTTCCCTCTCCCCAGACATTTCCACCAGCTCCTCCCAGCTCCTCCTGAGGCGATCCTGAGAGACACAGTCCCTCTAGTGTGTCCTTGGTCTTTCCCGAGGCCTCCTCTCGGTGGGACATGTCTGGAACACCTCCCTGAGATGTCCAGGAGGCATCCGAAACAGATGCCTGAGCCACCTCAGCTGACTTCTCTTGATGTGAAGGAGCAGCGGCTCTACTCCGAGCTCCTCCCGGGTGACAGAGCACCAATCCGCCTGTCAATCTCATGCTCCATCCTTCCCTCACTTGTGAACAAGACCCCAAGATACTTGAACTCTTCCACCAGGGGTAAGGACTTTCCTCCAACCTGGAGATGACAAACCAACTTTTTCCAGTGGAGCACCATGGCCTCGGACTAGGAGGAACTGATTCTCATCCCAGCCGTGTCACATTCGGCAGCAAACCAAATTAATTTGTATGATAATTATGAACCCTAACTTAATACTGTTATGTATTTATGTATTTGCAACTTATTGTAGAAATTAAATTATAATTATTTACTAAATTAAATACAACTTACTGTAGTAATTACTACTTTTTTTGTTGTAATTATTGTAGTAATAATTACAACACAGTTACTAAATCAGCATACTATCATCTCAAAAACATTGCAAGAATCAGATGCTTTGTTTCCAGTGAAGACTTAGAGAAACTTGTTCATGCTTTTATCAGCAGCAGGGTGGATTACTGTAACGGCCTTCTCACGGGCCTTCCCAAAAAGACAGTCAGACAGTTGCAACTCATCCAGAACGCTGCGGCCAGGATTCTGACCAGAACCAGGAAATCAGAGCACATCACACCTGTCCTCAGGTCTCTACACTGGCTCCCAGTTACATTCAGAATAGATTTTAAAGTATTATTACTTGTCTATAAATCACTAAATGGCCTAGGACCTCAATACATTACAGATATGCTCACTGAATACAAACCTAGAAGAACACTCAGATCTCTAGGATCATATAAACTAGAAATCCCAAGAGTTCAGTCAAAGCAGGGTGAATCGGCTTTCAGCTACTGCGCCCCTCGCTGCTGGAATCAACTCCCAGAAATGATCAGATGTGCTCCAACATTAGGCACATTCAAATCCAGACTGAAAACACATCTGTTTAGCTTTGCCTTTATTGAATGAGCACTGTGCTACGTCCGACAAATCGCACTATTATGTTTTTCTCTTCTTTTTCATTCTTTTACAACCTGTTTTAACATATTTTTATCTGTTTTTTATTATCTGTTTTTATTTTATTTTTTTCTCACACTTGTCTTTTTTATTCCTGTTTATGTAAAGCACTTTGAATTGCCACTGTGTATGAAATGTGCTATATAAATAAACTTGCCTTGCGTTGCCTAGTAATTAAAATGTTATTTGTTTTTAGATGAGGTATAATCACATAAAATAATCTTGTAAAGGTGTGTTGTAAAATGTAATGTAATTAATACAATTTATTTCATTAGCTAGTTAGTGAGTTAGTTACTAATAGTTTTTTATTCAGTTTTTCAAATATATATTATTAATAAATATAATGTAAAATTTAATGTAATTTAATGTAATCATTCAAGACAAACAATTTTGCTGTGTAAAAAAAAGCTCTACAAAAAAAGTACGTAATAATTCTCTAACTCTAACTTAATACTGTAACGTATTTCAATGTCAATTTTTTTTTCTTTTTAAAATATCTCCCAAATGATGTTTCAAGAGTTCACACTTAGCTGATGATTGATTATAAGCAAGTTTGGCATGCTGTCCCGGGAGAGAGCCATGAGCTCAAATGGTCCTTGAGCACTGGGCTCCCTCCCGTTTGCAGGGCGAGAGGGGAGCTTTAAGCTCAGGTAGGTCTCGAGAACTCCCCAGATATGCTGCTGGATGAGAGTTTGACTGTAGTGCTAAATTTAGATTGATCAATTAACTTGTAATGCATGTTTTTGGAATGTGGGAGGAAACCAGAGAATCCAGGGGAAACCCACGCGAGCACGAGAAGAACATGCTAACTTTGCACAGAAACGATAGCTGGCCTGTTAAAGGACTAAAACCAGTGACGTTCTTGCTGTGAGGCAACAGTGTTAATCACTGGGCCACCGTGCCGAGCACGAGAAGAACATGCTAACTTTGCACAGAAACGATAGCTGGCCTGTTAAAGGACTAGAACCAGTGACGTTCTTGCTGTGAGGCAACAGTGTTAATCACTGGGCCACCGTGCCGCCCTATGAAGAGAAAGATAGAGGAGTAGGGGTGGAAGGGGGGATTCTTCAAATCGAAGATGACTGAAGTGAGAAACCTTGGCTCTTTATAGCGGGTTAGGGATCGTTTGATTGGTGGATCATACATAGTTAATGCAGAACCAGCCGTGTTTAATCATAATCGTGTGACCTCTCGAAATTAGTTTAGAAATAAACTTCATTTAACAGGGCAAGGAAATTTTCACAGTATGTCTGATAATATTTTTTCTTCTGGAGAAAGTCTTATTTGTTTTATTTCGGCAAGAATAAAAGCAGTTTTTAATTTTTTTTTTAATTATTTTAAGGTCAAAATTATTAGCCCCTTTAAAAAATTTTTTTTCGATAGTCTACAGAACAAACCATCATTATACAATAATGTTAATTATTAATTATTAATCCTAATTATCCTAACCTGCCTAGTTAACCTAAATAACCTAGTTAAGCCTTTAAATGTCACTTTAAGCTGTATAGAAGTGTCTTGAAAAATATCTAGTCAAATATTATTTACTGTCATCATGGCAAAGATGAAATAAATCAGTTATTAGAAATGAGTTATTAAAACTATTATGGTTAGAAATGTGATGAAAAACAGAACAGAACAGTGTTTAACAGAAATTGGGGAAAAAATAAACAGGGGTGCTAATAATACAGGGGGGCTAATAATTGTGACTTCAACTATATATATATTATTAAATTAAATTTTTTTTTTTTATGTATTTGCAACTTCATTCATTTATTCATTTTCTTTTCTGCTTAGTCCCTTTATTAATCAGAGGTAACCCCAGCAGAATGAACCGCCAACTTATCCAACATATGTTTTACCCAGCGGAAGCCCTTCCAGATGCAACCCATCTCTAGGAAACATACATTCACACTCATCCACACACATACACTACGGACAAAACCTTACCCAATTCACCTATACCAGTGGTGGGCAAACTTATTAGACCCGAGGGCCACATCAAGTTTTGCAAACCAAGTGAAGTGGCAGTGTGCATGGAGCATGTAATATCGGACAGACACGTGTCACATTAACACACATTCTTTTAATAGTTATTATTGAGTCATATTTACAAGTCAAATTAATTTGCACTGCTATTTGTATTTACTTATCAATCATCATAAAACAATAAAATAATCCCTTATAAAATATAATAATAATAATAATAATGTAATAATTTTTACAGTGGGGAATAGAAAAGTTATTGTCTGATAGAAAAAATCTCATATTAACACATTAAAAATAATGTTTGTGTTATAAATGCAGACTTAGGTTGTAGTGTTTAAAAACAGCAATACTTTCTTGGCATATTAGACATACCGCTTTATGTTCGATATTGGTGAAGAAGTATTTTGTTGTCCATTCTTCCTTAAACACACGACATTCAGAGTCAATTTTTCTTTTTTTGTCTGACTCATTTTCAGTCATTAACGGTCGAGTGCATTTTAATATCCGAGAGTGTGTTCTAATTCTACTGGTTGTGCTAACTGTAATGCGTCAAATGGCGTTCACTTGTATTGCATCATTATTTTACTAATTCTGAAACCATACCGTTACTCAAAAGCAGCATTTTTAAAAACTCCCTCGCGGGCTGGATGAAAGAGTTTAGCGGGCCGCATATGGCCCACGGGCCGTAGTTTGCCCACCTCTGACCTATACCATGTATAGTTTTATGTTATTATATATGTTTTTGGACTGTGGGGGAAACCAGAGCACCCGGAGGAAACCCAAGCCAACACGGGGAGAACATGCAAACTTCACACAGAAATGCCAACTGACCCAGCCGAGGCTCGAACTAGCAACCTTCTTGCTGTGAGGCAATCGTGCTACCCACTTTTTAAATTAAATTAAATTAAATTAAATTAAATTAAATTAAATTAAATTAAATTAAATTAAATTAAATTAAATTAAATTAAATTAAATTAAATTAAATTAAATTTCAGTTAAATTTTTTTAATCCTTTTTAATGAGTGACACATGATTTAAGACTGCATAAACAAAGGCTCTACAAAAAAGTAAGTAATAATTAAGAACTCTAACCCAATACTGTTATGTATTTCAATGTTATATTTTTTATTTATGTATTTGCAACTTATTGTAGTAATTACATTATTATTAACTATTTAATTAAACACAATTTAATGTAGTAATTTGTACTTAGTCATAATTATTGCATTAATTAAAATGTAATTTGCTCTTAGATGACGTATAATCTCATGAAGTAATAATTTAAAGGTTTATTTAAAATAAATATTATTAAATTTATATTATTAAAAACATTAATACTATTAATTTTTTTAGTCAGCTAGTTAGTGAGTTAGATACTAATGTTTTTATCCAGTTGTAATATAAATTATTAATTATTTTTACTATTATTTTATTTGGTTTACAATAAATAATAAACGTTAAAGTTAGTTCCAAAATTATATATAAAAAACTTAATATAACACAATTTATTTAAACTATTAGTTCAATTAACACAATTTAATTAATTTAATTTAATACTTAGACATTTCACAACTAATTATACAGTCCTTAAAACAGACCTAATTTAGTTTAATTTCATTTCATTTCTCGTTTTGATCCTCTGGTAAAATGTTCCCAAAATGTTTTTGGACAGTTTTTGAGATTAACACATCATTCAAGACAAACAATTCTGCTGTGTAAAATAAAGCTCTACAAAAAAGTCAGCATCGTTAAATTGCATTGTGAGTGGCTAAACAAATATTTTAATTGCTCCTCCGAAAGCTTGTAAAAAAACACCAAAAGAGGAGCAAATACTTCAGCTGGGGGATTGAATTGGCAAAGCATACTTTCAAATGCTTAGCGTTTTTCTGTCTTTTGGCCTTGATGCGTGTACGAGCGTAAACAACTTTTCTTACAAAACCCGAAGGTCTGTGTTTGACCCTGACATCTCCCATGGCCTTTTCTGCAGCAGGGCTTTATTTTTCTTCCCACAGAGCAGCAGTCACAGGAAGTTGAACTACTTGTGCAGAAGAGTGCACTTGGGACAATGTACATTAAACGTGCTGGACTGAACACACACACCCTCCTGCGTTCACACACACATAATCAACAAAACAGCAATCAGACACATCATTACCTTGCCAGAGATCGTGCGCACTTGACTGGGAAGGCCACACTCACACACCGGTGCCACACACGTCACAGCAAACACACACTCTCTCTGCCATGTTTGACACTATTTGTATGGACGCAGTTCCACAGCACTGACTGGAAATGACAAACTGAGAGAGAAAGACAGAGGGTGTGGGTGAAAAAAAAGTCATTTCAACTATAATATTAGCTGTGGTGAAAAAAAAATCCAATGGCATCTTGCTGTGACTGAACAAAATATAATTAGAGTTTACTTGCAAACGCCACGCTATGCTGTTATTAAGGGAGTTTTGTTATAGTGCGTTTTTCTTGCATTCTGAGTGTTTTGCTTATTTCTTCTGAAAAACTGAGATCAAGAATTATAAAGAGAATAAACAAGAGAGCAAGAAAGAGTGAGGGAGAATGAAGGAAGGAAAAAAGACGGATGGACATCAGATAGATATATAGACAGAACTTGTGTAGAGTAACTAATTACAAATACTCAAACTACTGTAATAGAGGAGTTTTTCTCAGGAATTGTAATTTACTAAGTAGTTGTAAAAATGTGTACTTTTACTTTCCCTTGAGTACATTTTTAGTGCAGTATCTGTACTTTTACTCCACTACTTCAACCTGCAGTCACTACTTTATTTTTTTTTTTGTTTATGGGGATTAGAAAAATCAGTCCTGTGATTGCTGTTCAATCAAATCACACGCAAAAGGTAAATCGCATCATAATTAACTACCTCAAGACATGGGTGATTTATAATTGCAGCAAACTGTTTGAAAGCATTAAAAGTGCCCAAGAAGATTTCCAAAATCTTTACACGCATTAACCCAGAGACGGTTTAGATGCATGTCACTGATGAGAAGATGACAGATGTTTATGTATGATGACCAAAATGGCCTTAAACACCCAGCAGGCACAAGATATTAACATGATGTCAGACCACGTTGTGGGGACCTTGTATTTTGTTTGGAAATGAAAATCGGGTTCACGTCAGAACTCAACATCAAGCCAACGTCAATGCCCAATGTCCAAACAATGAAGATGAAAAGTCCTGACACCATTGTTCATGAACAAGATAGTCAAATGGCTTTGTGATGTTTTCATTATGACAGCTTACCCTGTACATTTTTTCCAATGCAAAGAAGTCAGATTTTGGTGACACTGAAAATGCTCAAGACAGCACTATATACTATTAGCACAGCGATTTGAAAACTACAGTAAAGTTAGACATCACTGCATTTAGTGAGATATCTGAGTACAAGACACTGAATATGTTTCACATTTTTACTGCATTTGCTCTTTACAATTCTAATTTATTCACAGCATTGTGGAAAAGAATAAATACACCCTTATTTACAACAAACATAAACTCCCTTTGGGTAGAGCTGTGCACAACTGTAAACAATATTGCAGTACACATTGGAACTGAACCTACAACATACACAGATCTGTAAATCATTCATCAAATTGTTCAATTTAGGAAACATTTTCAGAAAAAAAAAGATTTAACATTTTTAAAATAAAATTTGCTTGACAGATTTTGATAACTAGTTCAACATTTTTGTATGGAATGACTCAAATAATGAAATGAGGACTATTAGTTTTATATGGAATGACTATTCAGCATTCACAAGTTTAGTTAATTTTGACTGACATGACATAAGCGAACGATAATGTTATAAAACAGCAGAGAGTTGTGTGAAAGCAGTTGATGCATGTCCAAAAGCATTTGCAATTTGTTGAAAGGAATGAGAAACTGCTACTATGATGTGCACGAATGACTAATTGTTTTGAGAAATGCATGAACTGTTGTGCAAATGTAAATAGTGTTGTGAGAAATGCACCAAAGCCACTGAGAAAAACTGTAATGCGATGCTGGTTTAAGATGTTGGCTCGACGTTGGATTTTGGTCACTTTCTAACAATTTAAAATCAACCAAATATCAACGTCATTTGATGTCATTATTGAACATCAAAATAATGTTGTCTTTAGATGCTGGCTAAACATTGAATTTTGGCCACCTGACATCACAACCTAAATCTAACCTGATATTAAAGTCTTATGATGTTGTGTGCCTGATGGGCTATATTGCATTACAGAATGTTACATTTACACACATCCACAAATTACATGTAAGTGCATCAGCTTTTTACAGCGTAATACTACTCACTAGTACTTTTGAAAGGTCTACTTTTAACTCATATTTTGAGTAATATTTACAACAGATTATTTATTTATTTATTTTTACATTTTTGGGCAAGTAATGGTAATTTTACTTGAGTATCATTTTTCAGTACTCTTTCCACCACAGACAGACAAAGAGATAGACAAACAGATAGACCGGACGGACGGACGGACGGACGGACGGACGGACGGACGGACGGACGGACGGACGGACGGACGGACGGACGGACGCGGACAGACAGACAGACGGACGGACGGACGGACGGACGGACGGACGGACGGACGGACGGACGGACGGACGGACGGACGGACGGACGGACGGACGGGGACAGACAGACAGACAGACAGACAGACAGACAGACAGACAGACAGACAGACAGATAGACAGATAGATAGATAGATAGATAGATAGATAGATAGATAGATAGATAGATAGATAGATAGATAGATAGATAGATAGATAGATAGATAGATAGATAGACATACAGATAGACAGACATCTGACAGACAGAAAGACAGAGAGACAAATAGACAGGCAGACAGACAGATAGACAGACAGATAGAAAAAGAGACAGACAACCAGACATCAGATAGAGAGAGATAAATAGAAAAGAGACAGACAGACAGACAGACAGACAGACAGACAGACAGACAGACAGACAGACAGACAGACAGACAGAAATTCATTCTGTTTACTGGGAATATACCAGCTTCTCACTACAGAGGGTTTTAACGTCAAGTAATCCAATTCACATCATCATTATGTAATATTTGTACTGTAGGGGCATTCCTAAATAAGATTTAATTTTCAATCATATGATCACATTTAGCTTGAACCCTCTTACACAGACCTGTTTAAAAATCAACAAAGAGAGAACACAACACTAAAAAATGATGGCTTATTTTAACCCAACATTGGGACAAACATGGACAAACTGCTGGGTCATTAAACCTTGTAATTTAAATTTTATTAAAAAATAAACTGTTTTTGTTAATGAATGTTTGTCCATATTTGAACCAACTCTGGGTTAAAACAGGCCAGAATTTTTTTTTTGTAGAGAGTAGTGACTCTCAGCTCTGCATTCCTTTCAGGAACCAAAAATGAAAGGTTACACTACTGTTATGTGTTAAGCTAAAATTCCATGACAAAACAGCCCCGGTCCCATTCATATTTCACAAGCCGAATGCACTCGAATTAAATAAACAGGGCTTTTTGCTCAAGAATTATTCATGCTAATCCCTGCTGGCCACATGCAAACGGCAACGGAACGTCACAGCAATGAGATAGCGAGGTGAAAACAAGTTCCTCCTCCCTGATAAAATCTAAACTCAATTATTTTTCAATTTGTTTATAACACAATAGCATGACATCTTCAATGCCCTCACAGAACGAACAAACCTATTTTAGCTATTTGTGCCGTCAGTAATTGGCAAAAATCGGCCCATTAAGAGCTAATGTAATAATATTGTTAAGAGGTTCGCGCTGTTCCCCAGTGTGTCAGAACACCACCGCTGACACACTGTTTTTACAACTAAACAACACAGCGCCGGGTTGCCAGAAAAAGTCATTTCACTGGATCAGTACGAGCTGAAATTGTTCTTTCAGGTTATTCTCATCCCGGGGTGGCACTAAATCTTTTAGATGATTCTAAAGCCCTCATAACCGTTTGGTAATTTCATGTCTAAACTATTTTAATGAAGACGAATGAAGGTGAACGCCATGACCGATGATGTGCGATGCATCAGGGCAGCTTTCCAATACAGACGACCCACGTATCTGGACGTTATGATGTCTGATTCATGCCTCTCTGGGGTGACACAACATCCAATACGTCAACGTTATCGTGTTGATTCAGAGTTATCACTGTTATTGCAATGAAAGCGGAGGGGAGTATATTCTATCCTCTAGTAGTGTCACAATGAAAACGGTCACAAAGAGGTAAGGAAAGAAGAGGTGCTCACAGTCTGTATATCATTAGCTATCATGTTGTCGGGATATGAACTTCCTGATATGAAGTTGATAGGTCGGTTGTTGGTGTGAGAACTGCGGAAAAGGAAGAGTCTGCTCATAATAACACAAGCTTAAAAGAAACTCTGTGGAGAGAACAAGATATTCTGTGACATTAGACACAAACACATCCTTAAGTCTATTTCTGTCTCAGAGGACAAAATGTTGAACTTTTATGTAAAAATAAATACAAAAATATGTATTGAAATAAAATGGTTTAAGAATATACTGTAATGGAAATAATGAGAAGGATACAAAGAAAATTACAATTAAAATTAGGTGGAATTACTATTAGCAATTCTGCCTATTATAAAATACAGTACGTAGTCAAATAAATGATTTAAAAGGATAGTTCACCCAACAATGAAAATTCACTCTCTATTTACTCACCCTCAAGTGAAAGGATAAAGAGACCTGATTCCACAAAAACAAGGTAATTATGGCTTTATTTCTCATAACCGAAACTTTAAATCTCACACTTGTGACTTTTTTTCTTATAATTATGAATTTATTAGGATAGAACATTTTCTTGAGCACTAAATTATCATATCAGAACAATATATTGAGGATCAAGTGAAACTGAAGACTTAAGTAATCATTGACAATGTTAAAAATTGATTGATTGATTTTTTTTTTTTTACAATATTACAGTTTATGTTGTTTATATTTTTATAATACTGTATTTATTCCACCTTGGATTGTAAGAGTTTTAGAACTTTATTACAGATCCCATTGGTATGATAATGTATGGTGCAATTGTTCTGTATAGTGCAATTTCTAATTATTATTACACCTTATTTTTTATTGCAAGTTTAATTGTATCCTTTCATTTTTGTGACTTTTTAAAACTTTTTTTAAAGGGATAGTTCACACAAAAATAAAATTTCTGTCATAATTTACTCTCACTTGTTCCAAAATCTTTTGATTTTATTCTGAAAATTTAGGAGTTTCTTTCTGCTGTTAAACACTAAAGGAAAAGAAAGGTAAAAATCTGTAACCATTGACTATGGTAGGAGAAAACAAATACTATGGAAGTCAATGGTTACAGGTTTTTAGCTTTCTAATAAACATATTATTTTGCGTTCAACAGAAGAAACTCATAAATTTTTATAGGAAAATCAAAAATGTTTGGAAGAAGTGAAGGGAGACTAAATTATGACAGAAATTTAATTTTTCCGTGAACTATCCCTTTACGAAAATTTAAAACTAAAATCACTATAATTAAATAAATAAAAATAATAAGGTGTAATAATTAATTAGAAGGGGCGACGCAGTGGCTCAGTGGTTAGCGCTGTCACCTTACAGCAAGAAGGTCGCTGGTTCAAGTCTCAGCTGGGTCAGTTGGCATTTCGGTGTGGAGTTTGCATGTGCTCCCCGTGTTCGCGTGGGTTTCCTCCAGGTGCTTCAGTTTCCCCCACAAGTCCAAAGACATGCGCTATAGGTGAATTGAATAAACTAAATCGGCCATATTGTATGTGTGTGAATAAATGTACAGTATATGGATGTTTCCTAGTACTGGGTTGCAGCTGGTAGGTCATCCGCTGTGTAAAAAACACAAGTTGACGGTTCATACTGCTGTGGCGACCCCTGATGAATAAAGGGACTAAGCCGAGGGAAAATGAATGAATGAATGAATGAATGAATGAATGAATGAATGAATGAATGAATGAATGAATAATTAGAAACTGCATTATACAACACAAATGATTGGGATCTGTAATAAAGTTCTAAAACTTTTACAATGTAAAGTGGAATATATACAGTATTATAAAAACCCATAATATAATACATAATATATACAGTTGAAGTCAGAATTATTAGACCTCTTTGAATTTTTTCTTTCTTTCTTAAATATTTCCCAAATGATGTTGAACAGAGCAAGGAAATTTTCTCAGTATGTCTGATAATGTTTTTTCTTCTGGAGAAAGTCTTATTTGTTTTATTTCGGCTAGAATAAAAGCAGTTTTTAATTTTTTTAAAAACATTTCAAGGACAAAATTATTAGCCCCTTTAAGCTACATATTTTCCGATAGTCTACAGAACAAACCTTCTTTATACAATAACTTGCCTAATTACCCTAACCTGCCTAGTTAACCTAATTAACCTAGTTAAGCCTTTAAATGTCACTTTAAGCTGTATAGAAGTGTCTTAAAAATATCTAGTAAAATATTATTTACTGTCATCATGGCAAAGATAAAATAAATCAGTTATTAGAAATTAGTTATTTAAACTATTATGTTTAGAAATGTGTTAAAAAAAATCTTCTCTCCGTTAAACAGAAATTGGGGGGGACAGGGTGCTAATAATAGAGGGGGGCTAATAATTCTGACTTCAACTGTATATAACATAAAATAACCCATAATATTGTAAAAAAATCCTCACATGATCCTCAATGTATTGTTCTGATATGATAATTTGGTGTTTAAAAAAAGTTCTGTCCTAATAGAGCCATACTTATATACAGGGGTTTCTGCAGGTTACACCAAGTTAAATTTAAGGCTTTTTGAGACATTTTTTAAGACCGTTATGAATGACATTTTAGACCTATACAGGACTAAAGGCTAAGGATTTTTTTAAATATCCCAGCTGGGAAAGATTTTCACTTGCCCTTTCAAAAAATGATTAGAATTTAATACTTGTAATAATACAGCAACAACAACAACAACAACAACAACCATAATAATAATAATAATAATAATAATAATAATAATAATAATAATAAATATAGGTCAGGTCAGTAGTAAATGCATAGAGAACTTTCAAACAAATGTTACTGTAAGGATAGCAATTTAAAAAATATGGTAAATAAAAAGTTATTTATTTATTTATTTATTAAATAATCATTAAATATTAATATTCATTAATATTCATTATTTAAATAAAAAGTTAAAAGTTTTATTGAGATGGATTGTTGGTGATTGTATATGGGTGTTGGCCAGATTGGGTAGCTATACATGAACAAAAAGAAAATTAAGACCTGTTAAAAAAAAAAAAAAAAAGATTTAATAGCTACAACACAATATTTCAGGAGATTTAAGACTTTTTAAGGCCTATAATTTAGTTTTTGAAATTTAAGACATTTTAAGACTTTTTAACACCCTGTTATAAGAAAAAAAATAAGTCACAAGTGTGAGATTTAAAGTTTCGGTAATGAGAAAAAAAACATAATTACCTTGTTTTTGTGGAAGCAGGACTCTTTACATCACCAATGTACTGTAAAACACCATAAATACAAATCACTGAGGGAAAAAAAGGGTCAGAGTTGTGACAACAGGATGTGAAAAACACGCTCATTGGCAGCTTTACAACATATTTCAGCCATAATTACATTATAGACCACATACAAACTTTTTAGTTATTTTTATTTTTTTTATTTTAGCTTTTTTTTTTGCAAAGGACAGAGTTCAAACTATTTCATTCATGATATTGCAAGGCTCCAAAGATAAACACATGCAGCATTAGTCAAGTCATCAATTTCTGCCTCATAAACTCACAGTAGTGCTCCAGTTGCATACATTTGATTCATAATTTCATTTCATCCTGTCTGTGCAAAGACATGAATATAACTGCAACAGGCTGTCGATTCCCTTTGGTGTGCTGTTTGTCTCTGAGGGTTTGGCTCTGCCATCTAACCAGAAATGTCTCTCTTTTAATCCCATGGGTTCCGTTCAGAGGAAGACCATTTATCTCACATCTGCAATAGACTCCTCTCCCTGTCTATTTTCGGCACTTAAACTGGTTTACCATAATTCTGTCTTATAATATAGCCAACTGTGCAACTGTGTCTTAGTATCCATGCTCTAAATCTGCTGGTTTTCAAAACAACTTTATTTCTATATTGAATAATTCAATTCAGTAATGAAATATGATTATAAACTATGGAAAGAGCAAGATATTTTTTGACATAACATACACTGATACACTGTAAAAAAAATTCTTGCCTTCATTTTTTTAGTTGAATCAAATTTACCTTTCTAGTCATCTCATTCATTCATTCATTTTCTTTTCGGCTTAGTCCCTTTATTAATCTAGGGTTGCCACAGGGGACTGAACTGCCAACTTATCCATCATATGCTTTACACAGCATATGCCCTTCCAGTTGCAACCCAAACACCCATACACTCTCATTCACACACATACACTAAGGAAAATTTAGCTTACCCAATTCACCTACAGCGCACGTCTTTGGACTTGTGGGGGAAACCGGAGCACCCGGAAAAACCCACGCGAACGCAGGGAGAACATACAAAGTCCACACAGAAATGCCACCTGACCCAGCCGAGGCTCGAACTAGCGACCTTCTTGCTGTGAGGCGAGAGCGCTACCCACTGCTCTACCACATCGCCCTCCTAAATTCATGATTTTTAAATTTATAATTTAGAAATGTTAACTAGGAATTGCAAAAACAATTCAAAGTGCATTTGTAAGCTGTGCAGACATCATATACATGGTCTCACACACATGATATATGTGATATATCTATCTATCTATCTATCTATCTATCTATCTATCTATCTATCTATCTATCTCTCTCTCTCTCTCTCTCTCTCTCTCTCTCTCTCTCTCTCTATATATATATATATATATATATATATATATATATATATATATATATATATATATATATATATATATCTATCAGAGGTCGCGTTAACCGAATATTTTCCGTCATTGACGGATTTTTTTCAGCAATGACGGAAAAAACTGAAGATGATCTGTCATTTTGACAGGTTATGCTGAGGGCGATGTATTGTAATCTGTTAGAAGTTTTTTTGCGCACAAAGTATATAGCAGAGCGCTCCCCAAATCGATCACAAAAAGATTTCCTTTGGAGCATGTGGACTTATCGCTGACCTCGACACCATACTCAATGCATCTCGCTATCTGACCACTGACAGCGCGTTGAAGAGCTATGGACTGGGTGCTTTGGAGCGCGTTTAAGCACTACGGAACACAGAGGGGTGCAGAAGGAGCGCGTGTTTCAGGATTTTTTCCCAGTGAAAATAGTGCTTGCAGGATCGGGAAATCCTACATTCAGAGAATCCTGCAAACTTCTGATCACTTCACTTCACTGATCACTTGGGAGATTTGTTTCCTGACTACAAAATGCTGGCTAAATTGCGCTAGTAATTCCGGTCTCCAGTGTGGCAACAGAACGCGGCTTCAGCCTCCAGAACAAAATTAAAACTGTCACAAGAAGTCGACTTTCTGAGGCAAAGACACAGAATTTAATGACAATTGCCTCTGCATCAGTCTCCCTTGATGCGTTTGTTTACGCACAGGCAAGCACCCAGTTCAGATCGACGCGGACCAGGAGAAAGATATGAGTTAAGGCAAATGTGCCTACAGAACATCGTCTGACTCTGAATAGTTATATTTTAAAGTTATGTTCTTAGTTTAGTCGGAATTATATTTTGAAATATGTTTTGTTGTATATAATCTGGCTGTGTTCATGCACAAATGGTCGTGTTTTAATTCCCTCCACAGTCGGTGCTAAAAAAACACATGAAATTGTTGATCAATAAAGTGTGAGTTTTTGTTCCTTTGTCAAATAAATGAATGAATAATTTGGCCTATATGCTCGTCGTGCAAGTTCATGATTAAAATATGAATGGAAAAAAGCGATTAGAAAATATGCAAATTAAAGGACGGGCAATAACAGATTATGACGGAATTCTTACAACCCTCTCCGTCAAAGTGACGGACAATGAGAAAGTGTAATGCGACCTCTGATATATATATATATATATATATATATATATATATATATATATATATATATATATATATATATATATATATATATATATATTTATACAACAGATCTGTCTGGTTCTTGAATCTGATTGACTGAGAGCCGTGCGATATTCTGCCAGTAATAGCACTCGTACAGCCTCTTCACCCGTGTGTATTAAGCGGCAACCTCCCGCTCTCCCTCGGGAAGCCAATACGGAAGTAACTGAAACTGCAATTCATCGAAATTCCGCTAGTCCTGGCTCAATAATAAAGCACATTTCTATTGAGCCCACTGTTAGAACGGCCAACTTTACAGCATAAAAAAAGGTGTTTACAGCCTGGTACAAAGAACAATTTTGGTTCATATAGCTAATATTACCCTACGTGACAACTGTGAGGGGGGTGAATTTTTTTATAACTCATCCGTTTCCTTTATATTAGGTTCTATTAAGTTTGCATAATTAAGGGCGTGGCCACTTGAGTGACAGCTAGGTCTTGCTGGTCGCCGTCACTTCACCTCAGCTGATTACGGCTGATTAGCCGCTGATCTCGACATATTCATCGTATTTTTGTGTTGTTTTATGTGACTTTACACAGTCAGCTGCCTTTTGGAATTATTTCCTACAATTATCAGATGATATGGCATGCTGTGTGCACTTAATTGTGCTCACAAGCCATTCACGTGGCCTCCATTTCCCAGGTGAGTGAAATTATATACCATCTCTATGAATGTATTTGTTTTATTTAAGATCATTTATCATTTTTAATGTTCTTTAGAGCTTTAATGCACTCCAGAATCTGACAGATTATTAGCTGTGGGCTCTAGAACAGTCATCTGAGAAGTTGTCATAAAGTGTTCTGCCTGGACTTCATAATTAGCCTTGCATTTACTAACACAGACTATATCTGAAGTTTTTGGAAGTAATTCGCACTTTCCTCCTGTTGAAAAACATCATAAGAACAATGCTTAGTGGGTCAACTTGTAATGCATTATGCCACTAAGCATTGCGCTTATGACGTTGCTTATAAAACAGTGTTTTTAAAAGTCTAAACACTTTATTGATAAAGTGTACAACCAAGCACATGTGGTCAGAACACAAACGAGTCGCAGGTGATGAAGTATTAAGCGTTTCTCCCATAGGAAAGCCAGTCTAAGCAGAATGCCAGCATGCGTCTGTAGCTCCGCTCACCCTCCACCTCTTTGCCCTTGTATGGTATGCCCGGGGTTGGTGCGATGACGTGCGAACAAAATGGCGACGGTTGGCCACGCCTTCTGGTAACTTCTTTTGGATTCTTCATAAACCTATGGGTGACGTCACGGATACTAAGTCCATATCTTTTACAGTCTATGGTATTACTCCACCAACATACAGCAACAAGCAGAGGACACTCTACATTTTGACAAATATTGCAGCTGTTGGACAACATAATGTACTTTTGAGGCTTTTTTAGTAGAGAATGTAGTTGTTTAGACTGCAACTATGCAGTTTATTTATAAGGATAGTGCCTATTTTAAAATATTTATCATTTCTGAGAGACAGCGCGTTGGCGGTCATTAGCCTGTATTTGTGCAAAGACGATTGACGTTGTCTATCCACAAGATGGCTACAGGACTGCTTAATAGGCCCTTAGAAAATGAAAACAGCATCATTTCTAACTATGGATGATCAAATCATTTTCCTGGTAAGGGATATTCTAAGTCGATCTCTTTCTTTTGTTTGTTGTAGTGCTGTATTTATACCATAGTAATTGTAGTGTATTGAGTGTGAGATGGGACTCGCATTTCAGGAATGTTTGTTGTGTTGGCAGAAAGAAAGAAGAAATGCCTGCATGTGTTTAGCGTTTTTCCTTATCGCAAACACAACAGCAATCTGTTAGTGATTGCGCTGCTTTTTTGGGGGTTAATTATTGTGATCTCCCAACAGATATAGCAAAAGAGAAATACTGTAGACGGTAATAGACTGTAATACTGTGAGGAGATATCTCTGTAGACGGATGGCATTTCATGTCACGTTCAGCCTTATAACCTTAAAATGTCAGCAAAATCACCTCAGGGGGGCTAATAATTCTGACTTCAACTCTGTATATATATGTATACAGAGTATTTATATATATATATATATATATATATATATATATATATATATATATATATATATATATATATATATATATATATAATTTAGACTTGCCTAAATAACCTAATAACCTAGTTAAGTCTTTAAATTGCACTTTAATCTTAATAAAAGTATCTAACTAAAACGTTATGTATTGTCATTATGACAAAGACAAAACAAATTAGTAATTAGAGATTAATTACTAACACTTTTATGTTAAAAAAAAGTTGTTCACAAAAAAAAACTTCACCCCGTTTAACATCACTTGGTAAATATTTTTTAAAGAATTAAAATTTCACAGAAGGGCTAATAATTTTGCCTTCGACTATTGCAGATAAAGTTCTAATACCCAGATCTTTGTTTGGGCATAAAAACTTAATCATATTCCAGCCTTTATTATCCATGCTCTGCCTTTTGCAGGTTTTTGTCACAGAGTAATCCATTAGAAAATAAATGTTTTGGGAAAAAAAGCTCACAGTAAACTTCTGAAACCTTCAGATTTCAGCCTTGAAGTTGCTGAAGCTCTGGATACTCCGCTCCAGTCTTTGTTTTGGGTACACTGGGTCGAGTCTCTTCCTGCCAACCACACCCAGATTAGCCCTGTAATGATACTGATGATAGCCAGACTCAAAAAACAGCCTAAACAAAGGTGCGTATCCCAGCTTTCCCATCACCCTTTGGTTGCCGCAGCATACATTTTTTTTCTCGCTCTGGAATTTTGCTTTTGTTGTGCTGGTGTTCCTTTGAATTATGAAAGGATAACTAGTGCTACTTAATATACAGAAATAAATAAACTACAAGGAAATGTTTAATAAACAAAGCTCACTTTCCACGTCCCCATCCAGTTTCTTACAGGCTGCCATTTTCTAATTAAAGGGGTTTTGCTGAAATGACATAAAGTAACGTTTCAGCTGCCTTTTTCTCCAAAAGTTTGGCATGGTCAGTCGCCCACAACTGTTCTTGTTTGTTTGTTTTGTCTTTTGGTTTTATGACTTGTGCTTGAATAAGAAACGGTCAGAAGAGAAGCAAAAATCTTTTGGTCTACAGCAACGCATGTGTGGATAAAGCTGAAGAAGCTGTTAAAAAAGAGAGAAAAATAATTTATTTGTTAAATTAACACTTTCGTTATACACATAATTAATATTTTGGATTACTTTCTTGGATTACTTTTCATTGCCTGTTTAAGGTTTACTCTGAGGTTTAAGAGTAAAACTAAAAGTAAAATGATGAATAGCATGAATTACATTTTATATATATAGTTTTTTCTGATAATAGCATTTTAAATGTTTGGCTTTTGTATGGATTACTTTAGTTTTAAATATGCTGCTGGCAAAGACCAAAAACATTTATATTCAAAAGTAAAAAAAAACTTTGTTAATTTAGTTAATTTAATGCAAAAATATACAAAACACTTGCTATCTTTCACATCATATTTTTTCTAAGATCTTCAATTGCATATTCTACATATTCACATTTATTTATTTATTTGCTTTGCAGTGAATTTAGGAAGCTGTTGGAAAACAAAAATATAAATATTATCATCATTCATTAATTTTTCTTCAGCTTAGTCCCTGATGGTCACAGCGAAATGAACCGCCATTTTTATTATTATAATAAATTAAATTCAATAATAATAATAACAATAATAATAATAATAATAATAATAATAATAATAATAATAATAATAATAATTATTATTATTATTATTATTATTATTATTATTATATTACAATTAAAAATAATAATTATAATAATAATAATTATTATTATTATTATTATTATTAATAATAATAATAATAATAATAAGAAGAAGAAGAAGAAGAAGAAGAAAATTATTATTATTAATAATAATAATAATCATCATCATAATTATTATTATTATTAATTTAATTATTATTATAAATTATTATTATTATTATTATTATTATTATTATTATTACTATTACTATTATTAATATTGTTTAATAATAATAAATATTATAAATTATTATTATTATTATTATTATTATTCATAGTATTATTAGTATTATTGTTCATTTAATTATTATCATTAATTACTTATTATTGTTATTAATAATAATAATAATAATAATAATAATTTAATTTATTCATTCATTTTCCTTCGCCTTAGTCCCTTTATTCATCAGGGGTCGCCACAGCCGTATGAACCAGCAACTTATTTAGCATATGTTTTACGCAGCGGATGCCCTTCCAGCTGCAACCCAGTACACTCATTCACACACACACTACAGACAATTTAGTTTATTCAATTAATCTGTGCCGCATGTCTTTGGACTGTGGGGGAAACCGGAGCACCCGAAGGAAACCCACGCCAACACAGTGAGAACATGCAAACTCCACACAGAAACGCCAACTGACCCAGCCGGAACTCGAACCAGTGACCTTCTTGCTGTTAGGTGACAGTGCTAACCACTGTGCCACCGTGTCACCCCTTATTTATTATTATTGTTATTATTATTATTATTATTACATTACATGGATTAAATTGATCAAAAAAGCCAATGAAATATTAAGTACTAAAATGCTAAGAAGTGTGTGCCGTCAGCTGTTCTGAGAATCTGATGTCTCATGACTTTCTTTCATAATGAGCTTCTTGAAGTTGTTTAGTATAGCATCTGACCTCTGACCCCAATCTCATTTTTTTCTGCAGGAGTACAGCAGACAGCCTTCAGTATTAAGCACTTGCTGCTGGGGAGGATTGTTTTGATTCATTTGAGCTTCTCTCCGCCCTGCTTTGAGAACTGTAAACGCGGACACGGGTCACATCCTGTTGTAATTGCCTTCCCAACATGCAACAGTCACTTCTCATTATAAATAGTTTTGACGAGTGAAAGGCATCATTTCCCTTGGAAAAAAAAATGGAGGAACAGCACTCACAGACAGATGCAATCTAACAATGAGCAGCACTCCAAAAGGCAAGGACATCCTAAGAGTTTTCTCAAAGCCACACTAAGAAGTGCTGCATCTGTTTAAAAGAACACACACACACACTCACACAAAACTATTTAGTGCTCAAGTAACATTACGTAATGATTATTATCAATGTTGAACATACAGTAGCTGTGCTGCTTAAAGATTCTGTGGAATTAAAATAAAAAATAATAATTATATGTCAGTTTCAGTCTTTAAGGGTGCTTTCACACTAGCACTTTTGGTCCGCACCCGGGTTCGTTTGACGTCAGAGTACAGCACATTTAGCTAATGAGAACGTGTCTTCTGAACTCGAGTGCGCACCCGTGAATTGTACCAGAGTACACCTGAAAGAGGTGGTCTGGGGTATGGTTCACACAAACTCTGGTCCGGTTCACTTCTAGTATGAATGCAATCATACCAAATAACGAAAGTGAACCACCAACTGTACAACAAACTATTGTTTTTATAATGTTCATATGTGTGTGTGTGTGTGTGTGTGTGTGTCTGTGTATCATGTACTGTACCTTGGTGACAAGCGGGACTAAACCAGGGCAAGCACAGTGATCATGTCTGCTTGTCTCCTCCAAAAACACCCCGTGATGTTCTGAATGTTTATAATATTTTTGCGGCAGATGGACGCGATTCGCTTTCTGTATGTCCAAAGCCAAAAGATTCAGTAAAAGCAGAACGACCTTTCCATTTTGGCACTTTGCTTTCGTGTCCGTCACCGGGCAACAGCCGTACACACAACAGCAGCTCGATGGCGCAAGCATACCGGGGTTCAGGAGAAAAAAAGACGGTGTGAACAGTAACCAACCGAGTAGGTGGCAAGAGGGGACAATCAAACTTGGGTAAGGTCCAGGCAATTGAACTAGGTGTGAAAGCACCCTTAGTTTTAAGGATAGTGTGCTCCAAAACTTGTGTTAAAACTAATATAAACATCCAAAGCTTGCAGTTTGTCATTTCCGCCTAAATTGATCCGCAATTTTTTTTTCACGTCACATTATACTAGAATTTAGATTCTCTGCCCGAACTCGAGCCCAGGCCAATATTTCCTGCCATTATCTTCAATATGGGATCAAGCATTTGTGTTTTTTTTTTGTCATTACCAAACTAGCCTAAATGTGTGGAGAGCTATGCCATAATTAGAAATATTAACAAATATTTTAGCAAAGTCGGCCTAAGCAACACATGTAGGTCCACAAAGCTGCACAATTTGTAACGCTCTAGCTCCTGCAACAGCATCTCCTCCACTGGCAAACATTCTCCACTGGCTGGTTGCCTGCCACGTCATTTGGGATGCCTTGTTGAGAGTAGTTACACTGAAAACATTATAGTTTACACACTTTATTCCCTTTTATCTTTTCAGATATTAGTCGGAATTGTTTGGTTTGTAATGCATACTGAACCAAAAGCCTCGTACAGATTGGTTCAATACAAACACGTATATCGTTACACTGTTTATATATATAGCTGAAGTCAGAATTATTAGCCCTCTTTTGATTTTGTTTTTTCTTTTTTAACTCTTTCCCAAATTATGTTTAACAAAGCCAAGAAATTTTCACAGTATGTCTGATAATATTTTTTCTTCTGTAGAAAGTCTTATTTGTTTTATTTTGGCTAGAATAAAAGCAGTTTTTAATTTTTTAAAAGCCATTTCAAGGACAATATTATTAGCCCCTTTAAGCTATACTGTATATATTTTTTTGATAGTCTACAGAACAAACCATCATTATACAATAACTTGCCTAATTACCCTAACCTGCCTAGTTAACCTAATTAACCTAGTTAAGCCTTTAAATGTCACTTTAAGCTGTATAGAAGTGTCTTGAAAAATATCTAGTAAAATATTATTTACTGTCATCATGGCAAAGATAAAATAAATCAGTTATTAGAAATGAGTTATTAAAACTATTATGTTTAGAAATGTGTTAAAAATTCTCTCCGTTAAACAGAAATTGGGGAAAAAAATAAACGGGGGCTAATAATTCAGACTTCAACTGTGTGTGTGTGTGTGTGTGTGTGTGTGTGTGTGTGTGTGTGTGTGTGTGTGTGTGTGTGTGTGTGTGTGTGTGTGTGTGTGTGTGTGTGTGTGTGTGTGTGTGTGTGTGTGTGTATACAGTATATATATATATATGGAAACATATATACATACACATTTTATTCTGCTGAGGTAAGTTTTCAAGTAATTTAGAATGTTTCAAAAAAACATTTTTTATACTTTAAAATTTAAAAATCTAATAAAAATGAAATGAAAAATAAATAAATAATAGAAACTACATATAATCTTCTTCAGCAATATGAAGTTCCTGAATAATTTGTGAATGTTCACTAAAGATTAGTAAAAGCTAAAAAACTAATTCACCTTTACCATAAACTGAATAATTATATTTATTTAAAGTATGTCATCCATATAAAACATGTTCCTCCATGCATGTGCGAGGAATTACATAACATCCACAATAGAGCTCTGGTCTGTGTTTGCAATGTCTGCCTGTTCCTGAAAAGCACAGAAAAAAACATCCCAGCACCCAAACAGAGCTTAAAGAATGTTTGGCCGATTCAATAACATCATTCACCTCAGTGACTAGTATTGGGTTCTGGTTTAGACAACCTAATTCATCAACACACTGACAACCATTCACAAACTACAGCATCACGTTTTCAAGAGGCAAGAACCACTAATACTTGCTTCAGGATATGTACAACTTGTACTACTGTACTTAAAAAAAAAAATAAATAAAGATAAAATGTTTTAAAGGTTTACAACAAAACAATAAATCAGATTTACTTTATAATAAAATTTTTCATTCTTAATTTATTTTTAATTAATTCTAAAAATAAAGAAAAGTTCAAATTAAAGTATGTTTTACAAGACAACACTGAATCAGTTGTTCATTATAATTCTATTTTAATTCTCAGTTTCTTTTTAATTAATCCAAAAAAAAAAAAAAAAATTAAAACGAAAAACTAAAGACTATATGTCTTGAATCATGGTTTACAAAAACATTAAAGAATTTTGCATTTTATACTTCCAATTTTTTATTCACAATTTATTATATTTCCAATTTATAATAAATTATGAAAATTTCAAAAATACAATGAAATCAGATTCTTTTTTTTTTCATTTTTAACTCTTTCCCAAATGATGTTTAACAGAGCAAGGAAATTTTCACAGTATGTCTGATAATATTTTTTCTTCTGGAGAAAGTCTTATTGTTTTTTTTGTTTTATTTTGGCTAGAATAAAAGCTAGAATAAGTTTAAATTTTTTTTAAACCATTTTATGGTCAATATTATTAGCCCCTTTAAGCTATATTTTTATATAGTCTACAGAACAAATCATTGTTATACAATAACTTGCCTAATTACTCTAACCTGCCTAGTTAACCTAGTTAATCTAGTTAAGTCTTTAAATATAAGCTGTATAGAAGTGTCTTGAAAAATATCTAGTAAAATATTATTTACTGTCATCATGGCAAAGATAAAATAAATCAGTTATTAGAAATGAGTTATTAAAACTATTATGTTTAGAAATGTGTTGAAAAAAAATCTTCTCTCTGTTAAACAGAAATTTGGGGAAAAAAAATAAACAGGGGGGCTAATAATTCAGGGGATTTAATAATTCTGACTTCATATATATATATATATATATATATATATATATATATATATATATATATATATATATATATATATATATATATATATATATATATATAATTAAAGTTAAGAAGCTTTAAAGCATGTTTTACATGACAACCCTCAATCAGTTGTTCATTATAATTCTTTTTTTTTCATTCATCATTTATTTTAATTAAAAATCATAAAAAGAAAAAAATTAAGTGTAGATGTTTTGAAGCATGTTTAATAACAAAAAACACTAAATCAGTTTTACTTTATATTAACATTTTTTTCATTCATAATTAGTTTGAATTAGTTCTAAAAAAAAAAAAGAAATAAAAAGCAACATTTAAGTGTAGATGTGTTGAGGCATGGTTTACAAGAAAACGCTGAATCAGTTTTACATTATAATTACATTTTAAATTGATTATTCTTCCTTAATTAATTCTAAAAATAGATAAAATATCAAATTGAAGTTAAGAAGCTTTGATGCATGTTTTACAAGACAACACTAAATCAGTTGTTCATTATAATAATTTTTTTTTCATTCATCATTTATTTGAATTAATTAAAAATAAAATAAAAATAATAAAAATAAAAAATAAAATGTAGATTTCTTGAAGCATGGCTTACAAGAAAACACTAAATCAGTTTTACATTATAATAAAATTTTTAATTGATTATTCTTTTAAATTAATTCTAAAAGTAAATAAAACCTGATACTACTTCCCTGTATATTATTAAGACACTGTCACTTTATCATATTTATCATACTGTATTTACAAGCTTTTTGCATGATATCCTGTTCTGCATTATACTGTTTTGCATTTGCACAACTGGTTTTGCACACCTTGGCATGTGCCCTTGAATGTAATTGTATTGCTTACAAATCTTTATTTTTACTTATATTTTTAGATTATATTATTGTCTATGTGTAATTGTAATTATTGTAATTTCTTCTTAAAATTCTACGTTTTGTAATAAAATGATATGTTATGCACCTAGGGTCTGAGAGTAACACAATTTTGATTCTCTGTATGTCCTGTACATGTGGTTGAATTAACAATAAAGCTGACTTTGACTTTGACTTTAAAGGTAATGTGATTTGAAGCATATTTTACAATAAAACACTAAATCAGTTTTACATTATAATTCAATTTTTAATTGATTATTCAGTTTAATTAATTTTAAAAATGAATAAAAAATACTATTTAAGTTAAGATGTTTTGAAGCATATTTTAAAAGAAAACTAAATTAGTTTAACGCTATAATTCCATTTTTGACTTATTGATAAATTTTCCTTAAATTAAATTAAAAAATAGTTCTGAATCAGTTAACGGACTGATTCTCAGTGAACTCGCTGGCCTTTTCTCTATATGTAACTTACAATCTTCTATATTGTTTTCTCTGAGAAATACAATGTAAAGCCTGCATTCATAAATCTTGACCGTGTAAGTTTAAAGAATCAAGCATTCCCATTGTTTTCTCCTGTCAATCATGTCATCGTCTTGTGAAGGTAATGCAGTGTGTCAGTTGCTTGACCTTTTTTGTCATTTTCCTCAAGGACATCCTGGGAACAGACAATAGTCGAGAACAAAGCAAAGGAGCGGTTCCCAAGCTTTCAGCGCTATTGTTCCTCTCACAATAGTAGCATACAGCCCACAGGACCACAGCACCTGCAGTTCACTGTAAATCCCTTGAAAAAAAGAACCAAAAAAAAAAGTGCCCGCTCTGGAAACCACAGCAGTCAACTCTGGCACAAACAGAGAAGCGCAAGATGATCTCTAAAAAGAGCATCAACAGCTGCACGAAAACATATTTGGACATTTGCTAGACTTCATACAGTGAAACTTCCCAAGTGACGTTTAACGGATCAAGAAAATGTAATTTTTTATTTATTTATTTTTTTCATTTTTTAGCTTGGCTAGAATAAAAGCAGTTTTTAAAAATGTAAAACTATTTTTACGTCAGTATTATTAGCCGCTTAATAATTTAAATTTTTTGCTATACAGAATGAACCACTGTTATCCAATGACTTCTCTAATTAACCTAAGTTGCCTAGTTATCTTAACCTAATTATCTTAAATTGCACTTTAGGCTAAAAACTAGTATCTTGTTAAATAACTAGCAAAATATTATGTGCTGTCATCATGGCAAAAACAAAAAAAAATTAGTTATTAAAACATTTGTGTTGGGCGGCACGGTGGCTCAGTGGTTAGCACAGTCGTCTCACTGCAAGAAGGTCGCTGATTACTTAAGAGACTAAGCTGAAGAGAAATGAATGTATAAATGAACTGTTGTGTTTTAAAAATGTGTTGGAAAAAAAACCTTCTCTACTTTAAACAGCAATTGGGAAATATTTTTTTAAACGAATTCAATTCCACAAGAGGGCTACTCATTTTGACTTTATATGTAGCTATATTATAATTCATTTACTGTAAGAGATACAGCACAGTTCAAAGGTTTAGAGTCAATGTGATATTTAAAATAGGAAATACTAAGTCTGCTACTAAGTAATGAAGTCTTTGATTAATGCATGGGCAGCATGGTGGCGCAGTGGGTAGCACAATCGCCTCACAGCAAGAAGGTCGCTGGTTCGAGCCCCGGCTGGGTCAGTTGGGATTTCTGTGTGGAGTTTGCATGTTCTCCCAGTGTTGTTGTGGGTTTCCTCCGGGTGCTCCGGTTTCCCTCACAAGTTCAAAAACATGAGGTACAGGTGAATTGGGTAAGCTAAAATTGTCCGTAGTGAATGTGTATGGATGTTTCCCAGTGATGGGTTGCAGCTGGAAGGGCATCTGCTGCGTAAAACATATGCTGAATAAGTTGGCGGTTCATTCTGCTGTGGCGACCCCAGATTAATAAAGGGATTAAGCCGAAAAGAAAATGAGTGAATGAATGAAGTCAAATATAAGCTGAATATTTTATTGAATATATTGAATATTTATGGCTAAATTATACAAAATATACCTATCATGAATAAGTAACATTTTCTAATCGTCTAAATATGCAGTAAAGCTACACAACTGTTTTCAATATTAATAATATTTTTCTTTTTATCTTGAGCACCAAATTAACTTATTATAATCTTTTCTGAAAGATCAAAATAAAGTTTGCTGTGTATATAATATATATATATATATATATATATATATATATATATATATATATATATATATATATATATATATATATATATATATATATATACAGTTAAAGTCAGAATTATTAGCCCCCCTGTTTATTTTTCCCCAATTTCTGTTTAACAGAGAGCAGATTTTTTTCAACACATTTCTAAACATAATAGTTTTAATAACTCATCTCTAATAACTGATTTATTTTATCTTTGTCATGATGACAGTAAATACTATTTTACTGGATATTTTTCAAGACACTTTTATACAGCTTAAAGTGACATTTAAAGGCTTAACTAGGTTAATTAGGTTAACTAGGCAAGTTAGAGTAATTAGGCAAGTTATTGTATAATGATGGTTTGTTCTGTAGAACAAAAAAAATTGTTTAAGGGGGCTAAAAATTTTGTCCTTAAAATGGTGTTTTAAAAATGTAAAACTGCTTTTATTCTAGCCAAAGCAAATAAGACTTTCTCCAGAAAAAAAAATATAATCAGACATACTATGAAAATTTCCTGAATCTGTTAAACATCATTTGTGAAATATTTAAAAAAGAAAAAAATAATTAAAAGGGGGGCTAATAATTCTGACTTCCACTGTATATATATATATATATATATTTATACATATATATATATATATATATATATATATATATATATATATATATATATATATATATATATATATATATATATATGTACAGTTATATATAACTCTGAATCTGAGGTCACATTTTCAGTCGCAGCTACTGTACAAACATTGGGGTAGCCTAATTAAATAAAGAAATTAAATGAGCTGTGTTTTCCATTAAGCAACACTGGGTGTTAAAATATCATTGAATAAACTGGCAGTGGGTGGAGTTACACAGAATAAATGACTGTATCATTGTTTTTCAGATAAACAAGTATGCTCACTTAGCAACATTTCTTAAATATCTGCAATCATATGGTATTTTTATGCTTTAGAAGAGTCAAAAACGTACATACAGCACCTTTACATTCACATTCAGAAGACGCTGTTGTCCAAAGCGACTTACAATTGAGGAGGCATTCAGCGATTCAACTAGAAGAGGCAATACAAACAAGAAGTGCTAATTACACAAAATAACTGTTTGTGCTCAGAGAATTAAATGCTAGAGTTAAGAGTTTTATTTTATTTTATTTTGAAAGAAGAGTGTTTCTGCAGGTGGTTTGTCAAGCCCACTTGTCTGTGTGAAGCACACTTTATAGATGCAAATTTTTTTATTTTATTTTTTATTGTAAGAATATGTCTGCTGCAAATGTGCAGAACTGGTGCAAGTGTTGGTTAAATTGTCAGACAGATGAAGAAGTGTGTTTTCTACAGGTGGTTTGTCAAGCTCACTCACCTGCGTGAGGCACATTCAGAATTAATACTGTTTTGGGTTGCCGTGTGGCGATGTGGGGGAGAGAAGTGGGATTCCTGTCTTTGTTTGATAACTATTCACTATCTTGGTAACCACAATAAAAGAAAGTTCTTCTATGGCATCACTGCGAAAACCCAATGTTACAACATATATATTTCCAAGTGTGCATTTGAAGCGACTGAGAAACAAATCTCAACCTTAAAACACACCGAAGAGCATTTTTTTGATCTCGCACATTCTCTAAGCCTGATCGGACAGAAACGTCTTCAATCTGTTTATAATAAAACACAACAAACCGCCCATAAACGTGTCCAGAGCCAAGTCTATTTGTCAGCACATGTTTATGAGTACACAATCGACAAAACTCTAGAGGAAGCTAAACATAAGCAGGCCCGACCGCACCCGTGCTCCCCTGCACTCCTATCTGGACTGAACAATTTCAGACACACACACAAAAAATCCACTGTCGCACCTTTGAACTTCAAGTATATTCATTTAGCGATACTTAAACTTGAAATGAATCGTAGGCAATGCGCCAAAGGGTCATTAACATTGATGCCAAAGTACTTATGAACCTACCTATAAGCATTTGCCTGCATGGGAATGGTAAATCAGACATTAAACTCTCTAGTGGCTGAAGAAACATCCTCAATGGCTTCCTGAGAGCCGTCGGCCCTTCTGCAAATTCCCGTAAATGAGCATTGTCTCACTGTTAAGAATCACATTTACAGTCAAATCAATCTAACACATAGGAATCTGTCACTAGGAAGGATGCGAAAGTTCATTTTCTTAGCCCTCTTCTTTAGCAGACTGAAGAATAATAACGAAGAGACCGCACACAGTGACAAACTCATTGGACTTCCCATTATTGTTTCATTTGCCAAGATATACTGTATTTTTTCTTCTTTTTTCCTCCAGGTACCTCCTTCATGTCCCGGGCCTCCAGGTACAGACCTTGGGAGGCCCAGTTTCATTGTGAGAACTAAAGGTTGAAGAGTTGAGTTCCCATAAAAGTGTAATCACTCTTCTTGACTCAGCTGTGTGTGTGTTACTCTGTTTATTCTTGGTAGCTGAATGAGCAGGACACTTTTAATCTTCCAGCTCCTGAGGGAAGCACAATACTGGGAATCGCCAGGCTAGAACACAATCCAGATTAATTCTGCAGGACGGACAGACTGTGCACAACTGTTACCCCCACCCCCGCCTTCAGCTTCACCCCCCTACTGTTGCCTCAGATTATTCTTTTTGACATTTTCTTCTGTTGATTAAAAATTGTAAGGGTGTTGGAAACTTTTGGTAATGTAAAGTGGAGAAAAGAGTTAAAACACACTTTATTTGCAAGCTTACTACACTTTAAAAAATGACATGATTTAAACAGTTAAAAAAACGGCAAAAAATGCTACAATAACAATATATAACCTGGTAAATAATAGTAAGTTTACTTAAAGAGCCCCTATTTTGCATTATAAAAGGTCATATTTTGGTTTTAGGGGTCTTCAACAAAAGGCTGATATGCGTGGAAGGTCAAAAAACACTTTCATTGTCTTATAATATGCATTTATTTTTACCTAATTATCCCAATCACTCGCGTATGATTCGTTCAGCGATTCATTTGTTCCCAAACCCCTCCTTAGCGCTAAGCTAATTTGCGCTGGTTGGACCGCTGACAAAGTCTGTTGTGATTGGTCGACTGCGTTCAGCACGAGAGAGAGAAATGCCCACCATGGCTACGAAGAAGCAGAGAGTATGTGAGAGCCCAATGCAGGAATGCAATAAAGCAATGCAGTTAAACACCAGCATATTACTCTACTCTTAACCCTTACCACAAGTTATAACAACATCACGCATTCAGTATTAATCCACACAGTGGTAAAAGTTGAACTATTTTCAAAAACTGACCCCGCCGCGCGTGTGTATGAACTGATGGTAGCCATAACAAAGGCAAACAGCAGAGGATCACGAATTCAGAAATGCATTTAAATCTGTAAAGGAAGAAGCACACATCTCGTTTTCAATGTGGTTTGGATGCAATATGTGAATAGCCACATGGAGGTTTAACCTGAGAGAGACAGTAAAAGCACTGATCTATAATAGGAGATTACAACTTATAACACACTATTAAACACATATTTTGCAAACTACACAAAACGAGGCAAGATTTGAATTACACTTACATGTTATGATCCAGCGGAAGAAGAAACTGGTCCATATGAACTGTAACAGTTACTGACAAAGCCCCATACTTAATTGTCTCTGCATTCTGCATTTATGAATGAATTAATAAATAAATAAATAAATTAGTGGTGGGCCGTTATCGGCATTAACGTGCTGCGTTAATCTATTAATCGCTGTTTATCTATTCTCAAAGTTGGGTAGGGAGCTGGGTCTATTCTAAGCAAGCTATGATGACTTTCACCTTGATATTTTAGCGCAGATGTATACATGACCTGAGCCGTCTGACAAAAAAGTGCACTTCTGAATCAAATCAGCAGGATGCCTGACTTTAACTGCAGTTCGGCAGTTTTGCTTTAACTCACGAATATTTCAATCATGCCTCGTGACAAACTGGGGTATTAGAGGCAAACAAGGAGTAAAGACTGGTGAGTGTTATGGAATTTAATAACTCACGCCAAATGGAAGGAAAAAAAACTTCTGCATTTTGTGATGTGTGTGTGTTTGTGTGTGTGCGTTTGTGTGTCTGTGTGTGCGGTCCTTTACTGACAGCCGCCTGTGTGGATCTTGTTGGAAAAAATTATCTTGTCAGAAAATAATATATGCATACTCCACGTTTTAATTCCTTTTCTGTTTAGTTCAGGTATGACTTTAGTCGGATTAATGTAATCAAAAATCGCTGTTTGGAGCTTATGTAGGCCTACAGTTCAAAATATATGTTTAACTGAATAAACAGTTAGTAAACCGAAGTACAACTTATTGAACATACTTTACTGTATATACATGCATACATACATAAATACATACATAAAAACACACAACCTGTCTTCCTCGTGTGTTTGTTTTCGTCATGTGACCGTCCCCATGTGCTCCTTTGTTCCAGTTCCCATCATCGTTATGTTCATCACCTTCACCTGTGTTCATGCCCTGTGTGTTAGCAGTCCAATCATCCCCTGTGTATTTATAGTCCCTGTGTTCACTCTCTAATTGTCCGGTATTCTATTTCTGTTGATGTCTGTCTTCGCACCATGTTCATCCTGTAATCTTCTTCGTAAGTGTTGATTAATAAATATACGTGTTTTGATAATCCTGAGACCCCGTGCCTTCCTATCGTGAACCCAGGCGTTACACATACGGCATTTGAAAACTAATAAGCTAAAAATAAGTTATGCAGATACTAAGAAATAGTTTCTGAGATCATATATCAAAATCAAATAAAAGTTGTAAAAAAGGAAATCAGCCTATGAAACATACTGTAAAGCAACTTCTTTTCAGTTACAAAGAACAATAGGAGGTACAACGGTCAAATCAAATGATGCATTGTATTATTAAATTTCACTATGATGCGGAGTCCTTCACCGCAGGGGGGAGAGGCGCTAAAAGCGTGACTTTGTGGCCCATTGTTAAAGCTATAGGTGAACTTTGGTACTCAAGGGCTTTGCTGCTGGGCGAAAACATCACCTGTCCAGAAACTACTGACCCGTTACACCGGCCAAACTCTTTGGTTTCTACAGCAGCACCTCTGGAATGCCATCGCATTTTTTCCTCTAATCCGCTCTTCAGCTCTGTGATTCCTACAAATCCATGCTATGAAAACAATGTACTCAGCATTCAGGGATGTTTGAGCAGGCATTCGGACCTTGCTTTTGTTTTGATTTTACTTTTGTTTTTGCTAACATTCGCTAATGAGTCACAATGGATGTGAATTGCTGTAATTTCTAATTAGAAAATGGCATATGAGTCAAAAGATTATGTCCTGGTTTTATTAATCATCCATGAACAGCTGTGGAAAAATTTTAGGAATCACTTAGAAATGTCAAAGTTTGTTTGTATTTACAATTTTATAGTTTATAGTTTTATTAGTTTTCCTTAAGCTGGAATTATATACAAGAAATGCATAACTTAGTGAACTCATTATATGTAAAATGATGCAAACTGCTTAAATGCGAGTGAACATGATTTGGTTACTAATTTTTGTCTTGCCTTTTTGTTCTCAATCTAACATAGTGGACCAGAATGTATAGGGACCCCAAATTTGTAACTGAAATGATAAATAATACAGAAATTAAATGATTATTGTACATTCAAAAACATTTATTTAGCTGCTTGTTCTAACTATTTATTTAAAATGAGTTGATAACACAATTCTTAAGTTTTTTTTTTTTTTTTGGACAACTAACTTTGTTCATTTATTCATTCATTCATTCACCAGCTTAGTCTCTATTTCAGAGGCCGCCACAGCAGAATGAACTGCCAACTATTCGAGCATATGTTTTCCGCAGCGGATGCCCTTCCAGTCGCAACCCAGTACTGAGAAACACTATACAATCTCACATTTAAACATGCACTTACAATTTTAGTTTATCCAATTCACCTATAGCGCATGTCTTTGGACTGTGGGAGGAAACTGAAGCACCCGGAGGAAACTCACGCCAACATGGCGAGAACATGCAAATTCCACACAGAAATGCCAACTGGCTCAACCAGGACTCGAACCAGCAACCGTTTTTCTTTGAAGCGACAGTGCTAACCACTGAGCCACCGTGCCGCCCATTTTTTATGTTTAATCCACTTAAATTTGTAAAAATTATTAAATTTACTTAATCGATTTGGGTTTGGAATGTATAAAGGAATGGTTTTTTTTACAATGTACATGTTTATTTGACTTAGTAAACATGGAAATTAGACTTAATTATTTCATGATTATTGAAGCTGAATGAATGATTCAGGAGGCAGAGACAGTCAAAAATACAGTACAGTAGGTATAGTGGGAGACTTTAGGTTGATAGAATTGGGACAAAATGACCTAAACTTATTTTAAGAGATGACTTAAGTTGATATAATGTGCTATTATTCAAAACTGTTTTAGTAAATGTTTAGTTTTTGAAAAATAATATAAGGTTTACCTTTGAGACGCAAAGGCTGTGTTGGAAGTCACATAGTTCCATGCTATATAGTATGTTAAAAACAGTATGTGAGCCAAGCAGTACGTCTAAACTCATAGTATTCGAAAAACAGTAGACCCGGACGACGACTTCTTGCGAGATTCTGAAGTGCGCATCGTATGTATACTACGCTATCCTATAATGCCACACGAGCGAATCGATGAATGAGAGAGAAGAGCTGAGATTGGTAGGTCATGTGATAATGAAGTACATCCGAATTCAATTCATAATACTCCCATTCATACTATATAATGCACGTTTCTAATGGTCGTGTAGTAAATTAAAATTTTCATTTTGTACATTCTTGAGTAGTTGTCTATTAGTAGATTAGTAATTAGTAGATGCAGCCGCAATTGTACAGTCACCCATACATTCATTTTTAAAAACCAATGTTTTAATTTTAGATAAATTAAGAAATCAACATTTGGTGGAATTACGCTGTTGTTTCAATCACGACAAATGAAAACATTTACAATATTTGTCTTTGCTATGATGACAGCACATAATATTTCACAAGATATGGTCACACTTTATTTTGATGGTCCGATTGTTGAATTTAAGTTACATTACATCTACATGCTAACTACTTCTCATTAGATTATAAGTAGACTGTTAGGTTGGGATTAGGGTTGGGGTTAGTGTAAGCTGATACGTACTTGCAAAGTTTCTTACAGTCAGTTAATTGTCTGTTGAAGGAGCAGTATCAGCAGATATTAAGCAGACAGTCTACTAATACTCAAACAGACCATCAAAATAAAGTGTTACCCAATATACTAGTATTCAGCTAAAAGTACAGTTTAAAGGCTTAACTTTATTATGTTATGTAGGGAAGTAAAATTGGGGTGACATGATGGTACAGTGGGTAACGCTGTCGCCTCACAGCAAGAAGGTCGCTGGTTCGAGCCCCAGCTGGGTCAGTTAGCATTTCTGTGTGGAGTTTGCATGTTCTCCCCGTGTTCGCGTGGGTTTTCTCCGGGTGCTCCGATTTCCCCCACAGTCCAAAGACATGTGATGTAGGTGAATTGAATAAGCTAAATTGCCCGTAGTGTATGTGTGTGTGCATGTCCTGGTCCTCCAGATTGGGAGTTAAACGTTGGGCTAACATCTCACCTCATAAAAACTAGTTACGACTGTTACAAAACACCAATATGGTGCGGCTAAATATCAACTTTGATTTAAATGGCCCTGTGAGTAAGTAAGGGAAGTAAAATGAATGCAAGTATAAGGGTTTGTTCTAGCCTATATTGAAAAAAAAAAAAAGTCTTTACAAATGAAAACGTTTGTTATTCTAATCCATTGTAAGGATTTGGCAAGTAAATGAGTAATTTATTGTCATTTAAATGACTCTAAATGACGTAAGTTTTGGATATTTGCTAGAAATGTTATCATACCTTTACAGAAAAAAAAAAAACAAATACTTAACTTTTACTCAAACCCATATCTAATAAAAGACTATTTTGAAGTGGTGTCTGATATTTTTTAAGAACTTTTTAAGCGTTTTAAATAAAGCTCATTCACCTAACTGTGGAGATTAGCAATGGCTCAGTAAACATTTTCATGGGAAGTTGAATGAACTGGCGTATGTACAAATCACTCATTTAGATGACTGGAGAAAGTGCAAAGAGATGTGAGATTAGATAAACTGCAATGCATTTCAAGAGAGTATTGAGAAAAAGCAGCTACTACACACACTCAAAACACACACAAACTGGATTTTTGTTTCAGCACCAGCTACCAGTCTGTAATTTAGTGAGACTTGCTTAAAATAAAAATTGAAACCTGCGTTTCATTTGGACAAATTGCTATTGAGGAAAGTCCTGGACCACTAAGTACAAAATATGGCAGCGCACGGGCCAAAGACACAAGACTGTTTTACTGTGGGAGTCTGTTTAAATGTCAAGTGTCTGCATTTGACATTTATTACTAGAAATCCCTTTGTTCTTCCAGTTTACTGGGCTCATCTGGACACAGATAGAAAATCTGGCACATCACTTTTATTTCTGTTTTAAATGACAAACCCTGCCTTATCCTGTTGACAAATCAGCAGATGATGAAAATCAAAACCAAGTCAGACAAAATGAGAAATATTCAGAAGCTTAATCAAGGAACCAAAATACACTATAAATACACTACAAAAATATCTGCTAATTAACCTTTTCCGTATTTTGTGATTTACAAGTGTTTTCCGCCTTTAACAAAGCGACTTTTATTGACATTTTAGTTGTTTGGAATAATATAATGTTTAAGAAATAATATATAGAGAAATAAATCTGTAAAATAACAGAAAATGTGCTGGCAGTTTTATTACAAGGTTACAACACCAACCCAGACAATAAATCACTTTAAACTATTAAAAATGTTAATAAAAGTCACCTTTTTGAACTTTTTAAGGTTAAAAGTTATGAAAAAAGTCATAATGTGATTCAAAAGCATAAATAAATGGAGAAAAATAAATAAATAAATATATATATAGTTGAAGTCAGAATTATTAGCCCCCCTTTGATTTTTTTTTTCTTTTTTAAATAATTCTTAAATGATGTTTAACAAACCAAATAAATTTTCACAGTATGTCTGATAATATTTTTTCTTCTGGAGAAAGTCTGATTTGTTTTATTTCGGCTAGAATAAAAGCAGTTTTTAATTTTTTCAAATCCATTGTAAGGTCAAAATTATTAGCCACTTAGCTATTTTTTTGATAGTTTACAAAACAAACCATCGTTATACAATAACTTGCCTAATTACCCTAACCTGCCTAGTTAACCTAATTAACCTAGTTAAGCCTTTAAATGTCACTTTAAGCTGTATAGAAGTGTCTTGAAAAATATCTAGTCAAATATTATTTACTGTCATCATGGCAAAGATAAAATAAATCTGTTATTAGAAATAAACAGGGGGCTAATAATTCTGACTTCAACTGTAAATCACAAAATACAAAAAAATGCTAATTTATTGATATTTTTTTACAGTGTACACTAATTGTTAAAATCAGCAGAATGAGAGATAATGTTGTGATGTTGTTAAAGTAGGTATGAAATCAAAATAATCCATTTTTATTTTACTTCAACTTTTTTTTACTAATTTCTTCTACTACATTGTTAGTAGTAAGGTGAACAATTAATCCATGGTAAGTTAATCGACTTAAAAAAACAGCGTTTTCTTAATCTTTCATCAAAATCTGAGCATTTGCTGCCACTCTGGAAGAGCAGTTCTTCTCTGATGATGTCATTTTGACGGCATGGGCGGAATATGCTTAGCCCCGCCCCTCCAACCTTTATTTTGCTCTGAATGACAGATGAGAGGACAAGCTCAAAAATAAACGACCACCCCTACTCAATATCCGCTGAAATACATCCCAAATACATCATCTGAAACATAAGTCTGCAGACACATCCTGCTCATTCTGATTGATTGACTGACTGACTGACTGACTGACTGACTGACTGACTGACTGACGTTATTTGGACAAAAATTTGATTATGATTTGCTTTGGGTGAAATATGTTTAACCACATTTAAAACCATTAATTTGCTGCGAATGAGAGATGAGAGCCCCCTACTCAATATTCTAATTTCCATTTTTCCAAATATATCATCATTCTGTAACATAACCCAGAAGCAACTTCTGGTTCATTTTGATTGATTGATCGATTGATTGGTTGGTTGGTTGATTATTTGACAAACAATATTTGGATAACAATTTTATTATGATTTGCTTTAAAATATCTATAAATGGGGCACTTTTACACTAATTTAGCAAAACTGCAAAATTTACTAGATTTTAAAGCACTTTGTTGTTAATGTTTTACGAATTTACAGAATTTACAGTCAACAAGAACTCATTACTTTCTAATATAATGCAGCAAATAGATAAACAGAATAAGAAATGCACCAATAATAAAGCATGAATGCATTATTTTGTGCCATATAATGTTAACCAAATGTTATGCAATTCTGGCTTGCTGTTGGCAAGATGGAAACATTAACAGTTAATAATAATACTGATTTATGGAGTCCATAGCTGTTACAGTGATGTGTAAATTAATTAAACATGAAATATAGCTATGCACGTAGCTAGCAACAATGAATAATGCAACCGGGAACTTCATATTTGCTAATAATTGTGAACGCTGTACAAGCTTTAGTTGTCACTGTCACGTTGGTGTAATATGATTAACTCATTTCCTCATTATTATAAAAATTCAGTTATTATACTGCACATACACTACAGTGTACAGTAGCTGGAAAATGATATTCAGGGGAACAGATATTTTTATTTTGAAACTTTCGTCTCACTTAAATTTATTCAGTTTCTCAGAAAACTTGATTTAAGGATGTTTATATATTATATATTTTAAATTTATTAAAAAAAATCATAGCTGGTAATAAATACAATTTTATGCTTGTATATTTACGAGATATATATCTTCCACTGGCCACTTTATTAGGTACACCTGTCCAATTGCTTGTTAATGCAAATTTCTAATCAGCCAATCACATGGCAGCAATTCAATGCATTTAGGCATAACGACATTGTCAAGACGATCTGCTGCAGTTCAAACAGTTCAAGCATCAGAATGGGAAAGAAAGGTGATTTAAGTGACTTTGAATGTGGCATGGTTGTTGGTGTCAGACGGGCTGGACTGAGTATTTCAGAAACTGCTGATCTACTGGGATTTTCACGCACAACCATCTCTAGGGTTTAAAGAGAATGATCCGAAAAAGAGAAAATATCTTGTGAGTGCCAGTTGTGGGCGCAAATGCCTTGAAGATGCCAGAGGTCAGAGGAGAATGGCCAGACTGGTTCGAGCTGATAGAAAGGCAACAGAAACTCAAGTAACCACTCGTTACAACTGAGGTATGCAGAAGAGCATCTCTGAACACACAACACGTCAAACCTTGAGGCAGATGGACTACAGCAGCAGAAGACCACACCGGGTGCCACTCCTGTCAGCTAAGAACAGGAAACTGAGGCTACAATTCGCACAGGCTCACCAAAATTGGACAATAGAAGATTGGAAAAATGTTGCCTGGTCTGACAAATCTCAATTTCTGCTGCAACATTCGGATGGTAGGGTCAGAATTTAGCGTCAACAACATAAAAGCATGGATCCATCCTGCCTTGTATCAATGGTTCAAGTCGGTGGTGGTGATGTAATGGTGTGGGGGATATTTTCTTGGCACACTTTGAGTTCATTAGCATCAATTGAGCATAGCGTCAACGCCACAACTTCCCTGAGTATTGTTGCTGACCATGTCCATCCCTTTATGACCACAGTGTACCCATCTTCTGATGGCTACTTCCAGCAGGATAACGCCCCATGTCATAAAGCGTGAATCATCTCAGACTGGTTTCTTGAACATGACAATGACTTCACTGTACTCAAATGGCCTCCACAGTCACCAGTTCTCAATCCAATAGAGCAACTTTGGCATGTGGTGGAACAGGAGATTCACATCATGGATGTGCAGCTGACAAATCTGCAGCAACTGCGTGATGCTATCATGTCAATATGGACCAAAATTCCTCTGAGGAATATTTCCAGTACTTTGTTGAATCTATGCCACGGTACTAGAAAGGTGTACCTAATAAAGTGGCCGGTAAGTGTATAACCAGTTATAGCATATAATAATATATGGATATATACTGCACATATACTACAGCAAATCCAAAGCAAGTCTCTCATGTAATATATCTACTAAAAGACAGAAAATGTTCGTTTACAAACTGTATTGTGATTAAATCATATGATCATTTTCATATCAGACAACATTACAGAATTTAAAATCTGAATAAATATAAATTTACTCACTTTTACACAAGTAAATAAACCGACTCAATGATGGGCTAAAAATCTGGATTTCTGCATGTGCTGATTCCATATAGGCCTAGCCATAAGTCACTAAAATAACAAGACTAAGATAAATCAAAGTCATGAGCTTTGAGTCCTCATGTTTGCAGTAGTATAATATTAGGATCACATGACTCTCTAACCTCATTCTCAACAGCCTACAGTAAAATCCCTCGTGCTCCAGTGGGATTCAGTCTAATGGTGAAAGCCCTCCAAATAAATGTTTCCCCTTTGTCAGCTGTTATTCCTCCACAGAGCCATGATAACATGGTAATAGTAAGCTTTAACATCACAAAAGCTTGCGATTATACTTTCCTTTGCCAGATAAGCCTACCTTCAACAAAGGCATGATTTTGGGTAATTACACCTCAATCTAAATTTGATCTTTAAACCTTTTACTGTAAATCCAGCCTGAGAAAAAAACACACACAGGTAAGCCAGATGTGTTAAATAACTGGAAAATCCCTGAAGCTCAATAGCTCGGCTTCAGCAAACTTAAAGTTCTTATGCACCGACAGTCAATTCAGATTAAGTGATTTGGGTGAATATACTACAATTTTTTAATGCAGTGATTCAGGAGGCCTAATATTAAACATGATATATAATTTTTTGCAGGTTTTAAAAGTGTCAAGTTAAGACGTTATATGATTACACTGTAAAAAGATATACTTTTAGTACAATTTTCAGCATAGACTCACTTAAATGTGTTAATATACTTAATAATACACTTAATTTAATACTTAAATGTGTATTATATTTGCAGATTTATTTATTTTTTTAATTATACCTGGTAAAAAAAAAAAACCTTAACGCTTAAATACTTTTTTAATGTATTTATTGCATTAATTATGCTAATATCAATTATGCTTATATTCTCATAATTATATATTTAAACCTGTTATAACATATAATAAAACACAAATATATGAACTGTTTTTGTCACGGTTGTGAGTTGTGTGCACTTCCTGAAGTGTTTGTGTTATTGTCACGTGGTTTTGTTCATGTGCGTTTAGTGGTGTGTTGTGTTGTTTTGTCACATGACAAAGTCTGGGCTGATTAAGTCACTGCAGCTGTGCCTAATTATCCTGACTATATCAGAGCGCTGGGTGTTTGTGTCAGTTCGATATCATTTGCTTATTGTGACTCTGTAGCTGCGTCCCAAATGGCACACTATGCACGTACACACTCAACAGCCAGTGTTGGGAGTAGGGATGCAACGATTATAAATTTTGGTTGTACGATTATAGTCTGAGAAATAATCACGGTTTCACGGTTATCACGATTATTATGCATTCATTAATTTCCAAACACTACAAGTTTAGAAAATCACATGAAAACATGCTCACATTTTAAAGTGTTATTTATTGCTGCTCAGTAACCAAATACAGCACAAAATAATATTAAAAACAAACAATAGCCAATTTCTCTCTTTGTGCTTAAAAATAAGTAAAATTTTTGACATTTAAACACATAATTTTTACACTGTAAATAAATGACAGAAGAATGAATAAATAAATAAATAAATAAATAAATAATAGCCTTTGTCTAATGCAGGGCTTGAAATGAACTTTTTTACTTGGTAGCACTGTTGCTTCAAACTTCCAAAATTTTAGGAGCACCATAAAATATTTAGGAGCACCCACCAAAAATAAATGATTACCACTGCAAATTGTATATTACAGATTTATTGTATTTGAAAACAACATCACTCAGGACTAACAAAAACCAGAAACAACTAACTAATTCTGTAATCACTTATTGATATTTGTGCAATAATTCCAAAATGAATATAAAAAATTACTGATGTCGATGACGACAATAATATACTAACAATGAATAACATTACCATGCTGCCCTGAATGTGTTTGAATGTAAGTTATCTGCTATAAAATGTTCTACTGTTACATTATGAAAACAAATCTAGGGTTTGCATCAAACAAAAATGAAGCATTGCAGTAAGAAATATAGATTTTGCACTATTGTTTTTATATGCATGTCAATTTAATAACCAGAAAGATCGGACAAAAGAAAGGAAGAAAAGTCTTACTTCTACTACTCTTTTAAAAGTTTTGGTTAGGGTTTGTGACATTTTAAATCATCAGTCTCGTTATGTGCTGATTTACATTTTTCTGTTTGTGAAAAAAAGCAGGCGAGCCGACGCAATATATGAGCGGCGCAGAGCATGGTTCTCGCGATGACCACCTGCACAGTAACGTTCTTTGTCATGACTCATGAGTCGAAGTTTCAGTATGAACTTAGTAAAGTCGAGCTTCTTTGGCAAAGAGATCTATACACGGTTAGATTTTACATTTGGCAGACATTTGTGCTGAACACGCAGTGAATGCAACGCATCGAGATTCGGGCCATTAAACAGCTGATCCACTGAGTCTTTCAGCACTCTCTCCGAAATCACTCGATTGATCTCGACTGGCAGATCAACATTCACCGCATGATCGCTCTCATTGGCGCCAATATTTGCCACTTTAAGTGGGCTTGCAAACCTGTGTACTTTTCATTGCTTCTTCCTTACTTCAGCCGTTTGCAGTTCCCGCGGTCACAAAAGCCCCCATCTCAACTAGTGCGCCTGAAAAGCGTGAGCGCGTTGCGTCGCGTCCCTCCATTGGTGTAACCATGGATGGATGTTGACAACAGGATGCGGATCCAAATGCAGACTTTATTTAAAGGGATGGTCAGGCAAGCAATGATCAACACAGGAGCAATCAGGCATATGAGGGAAATCCAGAATCGTAGTCGATAAAGCAGGCAATGATCACAAAGATGGCAGCAGACAGGGAGAAACAGATAAACAAGGCGATGGTCCAAACACGGCAAAAACAAGACAATGAAACGCTCTGAATTGAAACTGTGAACAGGTAACAAGACTCAGCAACTGGAGAGTGTGTGTTTGCTGTTTATATACTGTGTGTAATCAGTCCTTGAGCGGTTTCAGCTGTGGATGTAATCAGTGAAGATGTGGAACCGGTTGTGTGTGATGTCAGAGTATGCATGTATGGGGGATGTAGTCCATATGATGGTGGATTTGTAGTCCATGGGTGTTTGTGCATGTAAACCAGCGATCTAAGGGGAGAAGATCGCTGGTGATTGTGACAATTGGAAATAATGAACTTACACGAGCTTGCCTTCGTTAATAGCCTCAGTCACATTTAATGCAGTGTGCGTGGTTATTAGTCTCGGTGTACAAACTAGCGCACAGCTGGCATAACTTTGTTTAGTGACTGCAGTTTTGTTCTGTGCAGAAATGCGGTTTTGCGAAGCCTTTACGATTAATTAACCGTGACGAATTAAAGTGCGGTTAATAGTGAAACCGGTTAATCGTTGAATCTCTAGTTGGGAGTAATGCGTTACAAAAGTAATGCATTACAGTAACGTATTACATTTTTCTGTAACGCAGTAGTGTAAGGCGTTACTAATTCATTTTCAGTAATATTTTACTCGGTACATGTTCAGTAACGCGTGCGTTACAACAAACTTTTCGCCGGCAAGACATTAACAAATAATAAATACCGCAGTTCTATTTCCTGTTCGTGGTAAGTGAACATACGTGTGTGTTGTCATTAATCTCCCTCTGGCTATTGGAACTTTTTACTTTGAACGCGGAATGATTTCAGCCTCTGAGCTCGAGGTCCGGGGCTATTGGCTCAGCCCGGTTCGCAGTAACTTTAAGCCCTAACGCGCAGCGGAAAAGCGGCAAATAGATGAAAATGGCAGAAGACAGTAGCTACATTCGCGAGCTGGACGTACGTGCATGGCGTTGTTTTACTGACAAATATCGTAAGTGCAGTATTACAAGTCGAGTGCGCATTCATGTAATACGAGCGAGCGAACGTGCCAGTTTCCTCAGTCCATGGACAAAACTCCGCACGTGCATTCAAAACACTGGCTGGGCTGCTCACGTGCGAATGATCTGCTCTCGCTCCGTCAGATGATGCAGACTCACAATTTGTGCCTTGTATTTCCTCCTCTTTTCATGCTTTTGCTCTCCAGAGATCCTCCTGTTAAATTGTTTTCTCAAGAATGTTGATATGGTTTATATATTGCTACACTATTTACCTACAGGTTAAGGTAAAATCTATAATAAATTCTAGTGTTTTTGAGTGTTAGGTATACTGCCTATGTTTTAGGCTAGTATTATGTACAACTTGTTAATGAATGCTTTAGCATACTGTAGTATTAAGAATAGTGAACTAAAATTAACTACAAAGAGTAGTTTTACTACAGTAAAATGTGGTGAATTGTAGTATAATATACCCTATATTGTAAAAAAACAGCACTGGGTAATTTGTTTATATTACACTTGTTGTGTTACCATAGCAACTATAGTATTGCATATAAATATCATATACAGCCAAAAATGTTATGGTTTATTAGATTAAAAATTATAAGTCTATTTTGGTTTTTGTTAATAAATAGTGCACCAATATAAATCATATCAAAAAGCACGAAAGGAAGAGGGAACACAAGACACAAATTGTGAGTCTGCATATAATCTCACTGAGCGAGTGTACTGAGAGAGCGCAAGAAAATTTGTGCGTGAGCAGCGCATATGTGAGAGAACGTGAGAAAATTTGCACGCGAGCAGCGTATATTCGAGAGCTCGCAAGCAGTTTTGTCCACAAACAGAGGAAATCGGTGCACGAGCATTATATTGAGAAAGCTGTTCATCATGCTCACTTTGTGCATGACAGTTTTGTGTTGTGAGCCACTTGAATTTAAAGTGAATACAATAATGGCAACAATAAGAAGAGAAAAGAAATCTGCATCTTGGCATGGCATTGGAGTTTACATAGAGGCCTGTTGTGTCTAATATGAATATAGTCAAGGTATTCACAGATATTGCCAGATAACCACTTACCATACTTTTAACAGATTATTTGTGAATCTGACTGTCATCCTTTCTTGCATTGTCTTCAGCCTTCACGTTGCCAATTATATACTATATTGTTAGTAGCCTGGATAGGTCACAGTCATTCTGCTACATCATATCGCTTTCTACTGGATGTAAAATGCTCTGCAGTACATTTGGTCGTTTTAGAATGTAAAGTTCTAATTCTGTAGTTATTTTGGTGAAAATAACTAAAAAGTCAGAGACAGTAATATTGTAATGTAAGGGATTACTTTTAAATAACAGTAACAAGTAATCTGTAATGTATTACAGTTTGGAAGTAACTTGCACAACACTGTCAACAGCATAGTATATGTATGTAGTGTCGTCCCAATTGGAACACTAATGTTTTTTTACTAAGCGGAAATTCAAACCGTTTCCCTGATGACGTTTGCCAAATTAGTGAAATAAATGACCAAAGTACCAAATATTACCTGCCATGAATATAATCGCATTCACCATCGGGAGGCGCTATAATCACTTTTGTAGGAGAATTTTGCTTCCACAATCCAAAACAAATTGTTATCCAACATGTGCGCCCGATAGCTCCGCCCCTTCCGGTACGTGGGCAAAACTGCAGTTGTTGAGTGTGTGAAGTGTCCATCATGCCACCCTTTATTTTACCGGCTGAATGAGTGCATCATCCGGGTAATTATAGTGCACTTATTATTTTTAGAGTTTTCAGTGTGAACGAACTACTTACACTATTTATACTACAAAATGGCGTAGAATAGTGCGTAAGTATGCGATTTGGGACGCACCTTGTGTCTTGTCCGGACGCTCTGTGTATTCTCGGGACTGCTAGCTGTTTCTGGACTGCTACTTTGATCTAAACTTCTCAAGCTCATCTATTTGGCAATACGTTTAATTTCCTTTTTTCTGATTTTTTCATTACCATTGGTCATTAAAAAACCTTACATATTGGATCCTTCCTTGCTGTTGTTCTATTATTTTGGGGAATGTGACAGTTATATCTTAAAAATTCAAATAATAATACATTTGACAAAAAAGCATAGCAGCCACTGCTATTATTTATGAAGAAAGAATGTATTTTAATTTATGGCCCATTTCCACTGAGAGGTACGATACTGTTCGATACCGTAGCACTTTTTGGGTACCCATTGCAAAGGGTACCTAACATGGCAAAATGATACCAAAAGGCGGAGCTAGACGTGCAGCTGAACGCTACTGGTTTACAGAGAAACATCACAAGCGCATACTCATACAGGAGAATGAAAACAAAGGAACCACCCTTTTTAAATACACAGCCGAGAAATTACATCGTTATACTACAGTATATACATATAATAACAAGCCATGGTTGACCTGAGCTCAAACAAACTTGTCCTCGTCTTGATGTACAGCCACAAAGCCAAGAAGAACAAAATCCTGTGTCCTGCTGTTGTTTTACGCGGCCGTCTAAAAGTGTGAGTGGTTTCACTTTCTCCAGGGAGTTTGCGATGGCTCGTGTGCACATCTATATATGAAATAACAAACTTCTTGAGCTGATGATAACGTGCGCGTGATTATTGAAGCGCTTCTGATGTCCGATCCTTTCAGAAATGGACAAACACAAGAATGAAGCACGAAAAAACAAAGGAGAAGCCGGAAAAAACAAAGGAACGAATGATTCTTTTACCAACCTAAAACATGAACAAACTGCCATGTATAACTATTATCATCGTCTTTTTGACTATTATGAACTCGGAATGACAGAATTACTTTCTACCAGGGGTTACATGTGCTGGCGAAGATTACAGATGAGAGGTTTGCACTGACTGTAGGCTATATGTTGCATGTTGTTTTTGAACCCAAATAAGGACTAAACAACGCAATCTCGCGGCAATTCGTAACATAAATTCGTACGATCTAATTCGTACAAATTAGTACGATTTGCTCATCACCCAATGACGGTTGGGGTTAGGGGTGGGGTTAGGTGCCACACCTCCTTTTTAAAATTGTACATTTTAATTGTAATTAGCCACTAAACTGACAAAACGTAAAATACTTACGTTTCCTCGTGAGATCAGGCTGGACTAAATGTATGCTGTGTGTAGTTTTTCTGTAATTGATAACATATTGGACACTGTAAGTGTCTGTATGTGTTCATATATGTTGCATTTATTTATTTATTTATTTATTTTATACAGTAGGCTATTTCACACTGTCATTGATCTGCAGTTATAATCAAATCATGTACATATTAAAGTTAGTAATGAACATTTCTAAAGAAGTATTTCTGTGTATAAAGCATCTGTTTTGTGAGAAGTGCTTCTCGTATGAAATGTGAACGACCCGCACAGCTTTACTTTGAGCTAGATTTCCTCAATCGAGAATGACGTCGACTGAAACTTCATTTCGAACCCTTGGTTCCCTTTAGGCAGTGGAAATGCAAGGCTGATAAAGGTGACCCATACCGACCCGTACTGTACCGTACTGTACTAGTCAGTGGAAAAAGGCCATAAGTTCTTACCATATTTTTAGCACCAAGGCCTTTAAATTATGCTAATGTTTAGTAATCTATTACAATTATTTACCCCAGAGTGAACATGATTTTCAATCAATCAATCAATCTGTAGAACACACAATTATTATTAATAGAATTTAATTATATCGTAAGTGAACAAAGATTATAATAAAAGAGTACTTATGTAATTTCACAACTTATGAGATAAAAACAAATTTAAAATGAATGCCTATATCCATTTTGTTTTTTTCATTTACAGCATACCAGATAGTATTAATTAAAAACATCCTACAGGACATTTGTCATATTGTCATATAGAGACAACTACGGCACAGTCGATTTATTTTTGAAAGTAATATAATAATACAGGTGAATAATGAATAACAATATAATAATGTTATTCTGTAACAAATGAAACCTTAAAAAACATGCTACATGATCATTGACTAATACATACACTCTCAAAAATAAAGGTACGAGAGCTGTCACTGGGGTGGTACCTTTTCAAAAGGCACACGTTTGCAACTAAGTGAAGTTTAGTTATAAACTAATTTCGAGAGGATCACGTGATTATGATTGAACACGGCTGGTTACGCATTAACCACACATGACTATCCAATCAGACGATCCCTAACCCACTATAAAGAGCCAGGGTTTCTTACTACAGTCATCTTCGATTTGAAGAACCCCCCCCCCCCCCCCCCCCCTCCTTCCACCCCTACTCCTCCTCCTTCCTAGATGGGTGACACGGTGGCCCAGTGCTTAGCGCTGTTGCCTCACAGCAAGAACGTCCATGGTTCTAGGCTTTACCAAACCAGCATGGCATTTCTGTGTGGAGTTTGCACGTTCTCCCCGTGCTCACGTGGGTTTCCCCCGGGTTCTCCGGTTTCCTCCCACCGATTAAAAAACATGCAACCTAAATCATTGTCTAAATCAACACTATAGACTTGCTCCCTACCTAGTATCTATCTCGTTAAAGAGAATTACTATCTGCTCTTCAACCTCTACGACAGGGGAGTTCTCGAGATCTACCTGAGCTCAAAGCTCCCCTCTCGCCCTGCAAACGGGAGGGAGCCCAGGGCTCAAGGACCTTTTTGAGCTCAGGGCTCTCTCCCGGGACAGCATGCCAAAACTTGCTTTATAATCAATCATCAGCTAAGTGTGAACTCTTGAAAGGGTCCTTATTAATAACTCAAACATACTAGTACCTAATGTGTCATTCGTTCATTTTCTTTTCAGCTTAGTCCCTTTGTTAATCTGGGGTTGCCACAGCGGAATAACCCGCCAACTTATCCAGCATATGTTTTACGCAGCGGATGCCCTTCCAGCAGCAACCCATCACTGGAAAACACCCATACACTCACATTTACACTCATACACTACGGACAATTTAGCTTACCCCAATTCACCTATAGTGCATGTCTTTGGACTTGTGGGGGAAACGGGAGCACCCGGAGGAAACCCACGAAAACACGGGGAGAACATGCAAACTCCACACAGAAATGCCAACTGACCCAGCCGAGGCTCGAACCAGCGACCTTCTTGCGCCACCATACCTAATGTGTACCTCTTGAAACTTTTAGGTACTAATATACACCATTGAGGTACCAATATGGACCCTTTAAGTACAAATGTATACCTTTTGAAAACGTTTTGTGACTTTATTTCTGACAGTGTAGATAAAACAAACAACTTGTCTAGAGTTTATAGTAGACACAAAAAAAATAATACAAATTTTTTTTTTCATTCAGTTAGATTTAGCAGAAG